>OY735260.1:9435184-9976177 GCA_963457715.1 Argyresthia albistria
GGGCCGGGTTCTGCAACCGAATCGCATGTCAATCGCATGAGCTATAGCGTAAAATACCGGATTGTTTGTAGTCAGCGCGACGCAGTCCCACAACTTTGAGCTTCGCTATAGCCGCCGCGCTGTCATACTTATATTCGCTTGCAGAATCTCGGCACAGGGTCTTTTGTGGACGTTGGACAAGCTACCGCAAGCAAGCCGGATTTACGTTTGACGTGTTGTGTAGTCACGAATCAAAACAGTACCTGCTTCGTATAATTAGTATGGTGAGATTTAAAATAACAGGGTGCCAGCACAGCACCATATTCACTTATGGCCTCGCACATTTTACGAAATGCGGCGCGTACGCGTGCCAGGTTTCATTATGACTTCATACAACGAATTCTAGAATGCGGCGCGTACGGCGCTGACACCCTGTGCGATCAACCCTAAAGGTGTCGCGACGCGATGCGTTGTGATGGCTTCTGATGCGTCACATGATAAATGAGAACTGTATTTTTCTGAAGAAGCCAAGGCGAGTATTCCGCTGATTACCTGCTCGGGTGTTGCAGCAGCCCCATGAGCAGTTCGACCGCGAGCCGCTGATTACCTGCTCGGGTGTTTCAGCAGCCCCAGGAGCAGTTCGACCGCGAGCCGCTGATTACCTGCTCGGGTGTTGCAGCAGCCCCATGAGCAGTTCGACCGCGAGCCGCTGATTACCTGCTCGGGTGTTGCAGCAGCCCCATGAGCTGTTCGACCGCGAGCCGCTGATTACCTGCTCGGGTGTTGCAGCAGCCCCATGAGCAGTTCGACGGCGAGCCGCTGATTACCTGCTCGGGTGTTGCAGCAGCCCCATGAGCAGTTCGACCGCGAGCCGCTGATTACCTGCTCGGGTGTTGCAGCAGCCCCATGAGCAGTTCGACGGCGAGCCGCTGATTACCTGCTCGGGTGTTGCAGCAGCCCCATGAGCAGTTCGACGGCGAGCCGCTGATTACCTGCTCGGGTGTTGCAGCAGCCCCATGAGCAGTTCGACCGCGAGCCGCTGATTACCTGCTCGGGTGTTGCAGCAGCCCCATGAGCAGTTCGACGGCGAGCCGCTGATTACCTGCTCGGGTGTTGCAGCAGCCCCATGAGCAGTTCGACGGCGAGCCGCTGATTACCTGCTCGGGTGTTGCAGCAGCCCCATGAGCAGTTCGACCGCGAGCCGCTGATTACCTGCTCGGGTGTTGCAGCAGCCCCATGAGCAGTTCGACGGCGAGCCGCTGATTACCTGCTCGGGTGTTGCAGCAGCCCCATGAGCAGTTCGACGGCGAGCCGCTGATTACCTGCTCGGGTGTTGCAGCAGCCCCATGAGCAGTTCGACGGCGAGCCGCTGATTACCTGCTCGGGTGTTGCAGCAGCCCCATGAGCAGTTCGACGGCGAGCCGCTGATTACCTGCTCGGGTGTTGCAGCAGCCCCATGAGCAGTTCGACCGCGAGCCGCTGATTACCTGCTCGGGTGTTGCAGCAGCCCCATGAGCAGTTCGACGGCGAGCCGCTGATTACCTGCTCGGGTGTTGCAGCAGCCCCATGAGCAGTTCGACGGCGAGCGCGCCCGCGATGGCCGCCACGCCCGGCCGAGTGACCGTGCACTGACGGTCCAGTGTGCGGTCTTTCAGCGACTGCAAACAGACGAAAGTACCTACTGATTTGGACATTCCTTCATACACTTCAATTCAATATACTTTATTGCACACAAAATCAATGAATAAACGGTCAAGTGCGAGTAGGACTCGCGCACCAAGGGTTCCTATCACACTTGGAGAGCGTAACATGTGTAATTAGGTTTCCACATAAAAAAAACTAAAGTATTACATCCATGTAAACCGAAATTAAATATTTTTGTAAAAATTTGCAAGTTTTCAGATTATTTCCTTTACTTGTGCTATAAGACCTTACTTTGTGCCAAATTTCATGATTATAGGCCTACGGGAAGTACCCTATAGGTTTTGGGTCTATTGCGATTACTATGAAAATCTAACAATTTTACAGCAAGTCGTATCGTTCGATTGCATTGACCTAGAAGGTTGATTTTTTCACAGCTTTATGCGACCACAGACCCAGCTTGATACGTCTACGCGTTCTTGATATAAAGGTGGTGGTGACACACGGACAGACAAATGGACAGTTCAGTTCAGTTCAAAAATATTATTGACCATAAAATCATACATATTACTTAGTCAACGTCAATATAATATTAATATTTTTGTATACTACCGCCCGTTCGGAAGTTGTGGGCTTAGGGATGAAGCAAAGAAGGGCAAGAAACTCCCCCGTACCTCTTTTAAAATATCAGAGCCTTAAAAATACAATGTTATGTATTTCTACTTAAGTCTAAGGAAATACACCGAGAAGAGACGTACTGACTCAGTCCATCGCCCCTCTTTGGATTTCTGTCCGCTGAGATGGTAACAACAAAGTTATCCTATATGGGTTCCTTTTTTTCCTTTAACTCTAAAAATGGAGAATACATGTACAAAGGCGAGTTCATCTCTATCAAGAGATTATCCTGTCGCGTATGTACATTGAGAGGTAGTAGATCACCACACCAATGAGATTGATGTACTAGAATTCAGACATAGACAGATAGACTAGACGTAGATATGGTCCTTTGCTCAAGAGTATGAAAAATGCTTGCCAGATAAGGATTTTACTGGTGACGAATTGTGCGGTGGGTGAAATGAAACTCTAATGAAATGAACAAAATCAAAAAGTCGGAAGTGACAGAAGAATACTTACGTTACCCGGCGCGGTGACGTCATTACAGAAGTAGCAGCCCAGGTCTCTGCCGCGAATAAACGCAGTGTGTCCTACCGCTGACGCAGTTGAGGACTGTGACGCATTTGATGCACTTGACGTTGTTGCGTGTGACGCATTTGTTGAGTTTGTCGCATTTGTTGCGTTTGACGCATTTGTTGCGTTTGACAAATTTGTTGCCAGTGACGCATCTGACGCTGGTGGCGGGTCGCCGTGGATGCCGTGACGCATCACGAGGTAGCTGTCGAAGCCGAGCGCCGCGTTTATCACTATCTGGAGACAAATTGTGAATTTTTTTACAAACTTATTATGAATGCAAATTCACGCACCTCGTATGCGGTGAAAACTGAAAACCAAAACAGATAATAGGCCGAATGAATAAATGTATTTATCTACTCTCATGTCATAATTTTCGAATTAGAAACTTGAAATCGAATTCATAATGACGTACTTTATAAACGCAATACAGTATTTTTTTTAAATAATATTACTTCTCGAACAAAACTAATGTTATTATTAAACTTTTTTTCCATAACGATACAGTTCTACTTTTTTTGGGAAAGGCAAGGGTCCTGGAACCGTAAACCGTGTTTGATAGTCTGTATCATTAGAAAGTTTTTTTTTAGCTATAGTTGACAACCAAACAGCCTCTCAGTGTTTGATAAGTACTTGGAGGCAGGAAGATGTTAACAAAGAGGTTCATTGATCTGAGGTTTGATAGTGTGGCCTATGCTCCGCGCATGCGCTGTGATATGCTGGGTTTTGGCGGCAACAAAACGTCAACGTGACGTGACAACGTTTTGTTTTGTCTAAGCAAGCACTGATTTATTTGGAAATATTGTGTTGTGTTTTATTTAACATAGATTTTTGTGGGAGAGACACTTAAGTATGAGAGTAGATAAAGTAGCGTATGAAACTGCACATCACTAGGTATTATGCAACAGTTTCATAAACTACTATGATTTGTGTGCAATAAAGTATTTTGAAATATTGAACAAATAGTATAAGTATGGATATGGTTCACTTTTGAAGTTCGATCCAATACATACTCAATATTTAATTTAGTAGACATATAATTTCTTTACAGACATACTTACAGAAAACTTATTAGATAGACCATGTACAAGGCATGCATAGGTGTATATGTATGTATGTTTATAGGCTTTATTAGACTTCAGATAATTGTACACTCGTAGTCTCAAGTCGTTTCTACCCAACGTCTGTCGTGTCAAGATCAAAACGGTCCAAGTACTACGTCAAAGTCAGTTGTATCTGTGAGACTCGGAAGGAGGCTGCCAGTATCATCATGTCATGGCCATGGCCAGCCTACTTTGGCAGTCATTCTGTCCCTAACACGGAACACAAAAAAAGGGGAACTGTCAAGTAGGCGTGGCGAGTGTGCCATCATTAAGCGTCGTTGACCATAAACCGCCGTAGTCCGTCACAGTGATCTGTGCGTGACAGTTGCGCAAATCTCAAAATCAATTAATATAAAAAAGCGGTAGAGATGCCTTATTGCTCCATTTTGGAATGAAAAAATGCTAACCGCACCAAAAATATCACGCATGGTGGCATTTCGTACCATCGGTAAGCAGTAATTATTATAATTTTAATAAATTTCTCATTTTTCTTTCCACGCGCGCTCAATGCTGCCATCTAGAGTCGAGTGGCTAAACTACTTCCGCTACTCGACGCTAGATAACAGAAAGTAGCATGCATATTTTAGTTTTGTATCCGAACGTCGTAAATAACAAACATGTTCAATGTAAAGTGAACAGTATCACTCAGATATAAGGCTTAAAATATATTAACTGGCAGTGGTTTATAAACTCATTTTTAGTGAAATGCTACGGCCAATCATGTTCAAGATTCCTTTGTAGTTTACGAGTGTGAGTGTTGACGACATCGGTTCTGATAGTAATCGAGGCGTATGCGGCTGCCACTGTTTTTTGGGTTCCGTAGTCCCTAACCAATGTTTATACCTTATTAAAATGCGCCGCTAGCAGGGTAGGGAGCCACCTCGCCTCCCTAGAGTCCAGCAGTAGGAATATCACGTCGTGTTCGGATATCGCCGCGGTGAGCTTGTGAATGCTGTCCGTGGTCTCGGCTAGGAGTAAGTCGCCGACCGTGTGGCCCGGCATCGGTATGTGGAAGTGCAGGCCCTTGGTCTTCTGCAAGATGGGGATAACTCATTGCAGACTCGTAGAGGTGCATAGAAATAACCGGCCAAGTGCGAGTCGGACTCGCGCACGAAGGGTCAGTACCATTATCTATAAAAATCCGCCAAAAAAAAATTGGTTGCCTGTAAAGTCGGTATACGGGCGAAAGTTTTACGTGACAACGACTTTTTATGTCTGTCTCTCTCGCTCTTAGGCGGGCTAACCATGCCCGAGTTGAAGGGACGCGTGCCTCTCACTCGCTCTCATTGTGAGCGCATAACGTGAGCGGAGCGTAACGCAGTTTCTTGAAGTGTCACCCGGCAAACCAATTTATAAGACGTTGTCACGTCAAAAAACATTTTGTATGGAAGCCCCCCCAAAATATTAATTTAATTTAAAAGTAAATAATATACTCAATATATTGTGAACATTTTAAGCGTCTACCTGCTACCATTATCAATATCGAGCAAAAATGAGCAAAAAAAATCACGTTTGTTTTATGGGAGCCCCCCTTAATATTAAATTTCTTTTGATTTTTAGTATTTGTCGTTATAGCGGCAACAGAAATACATCATCTGTGAAAATTTCAACTGTCTAGCTACCACGTTTCATGAGATACAGCCTGGTGACAGACAGACGGACGGACGGACGTACAGACAGCGAAGTCTCAGTTGTCCCGTTTGGCACCCTTCGGGTACAGAACCCTAAAAACTATCGAGATAAGCAGTGGAATAAAATGACGACCTCCTGAGATACTATACGCGGAGGGTAATACTGGCTAGTGCGTTGTATATGCATAGACTAAACAGCGCCACCTATCGGCAGCGATACATACTAAGATCAACTTCAAGTTGAACTGACGCATCGGTTCAGTTCAGTTCAGTTCAAAAATTTTACTGACCATAAAATCATACATATTACTCGTACTTAGTCAACGTCAATATAATATTAATATTTTTGTATACTACCGCCCGTTCGGAAGTTGTGGGCTTAGGGATGGAGCAAAGAAGGGCAAGAAACTCCCCCGTACCTCTTTTAAGATATCAGAGCCTTAAAAATACAATGTTATGTATTTCTACTTAAGCCTAAGGAGATACACCGAGAAGAGACGTACTAACTCAGTCACCTAGCGGCATATACATTAAACAGTTGCACGATGACAGCGCCATCTACCGGCAGCGATACGTACTACGGAGGACAAGATCAACTTCAAGTTGTCAGCGGCTGCCTGCCGTCGCCGGCGCAGACCGCGTACGTGTATAGCACTTGACGCGTGGGTCTTCTACTAGCGGCATATACTTACAACAATAAAAGCGCCATCTACCGGCATCGATACGTACTACAGAGGGCAGGATCAACTTCAAGTTGTCGGCGGCTGCCTCGACCTTCATCCTGCCGCCGCCGGCGCAGTCCGCGTGCGTGTATAGCACCTGACGCGTCGGGTTGGAGTACGACACCTTGCCGGAGTCCACGAAAGTGATGTGGCGGAAGCCCCACGCCTGGTGGCAAAAAAAGCGGTCAAGTTCGAGTCTGAGAAAGGGTTCCGTGCCGTATCGTACAAGAGTTATCGTAAGTTGCGATACCCAATGGACGGAAAAGGCAGAGACACGACACGGAACAGACATGAGACAGCGGCAGAAGATACAGAACAGAACTAGAAAGCACGCCCGCGTGGCTTGTTTCTTTCTCGTCTGTTCCATCTCGTGTGGGGATTGCGCCTGCGCATGTATTCTGTTTGGGATCCCTTGTTTTCCTCCCTAGGATCCTAACCCGTGACCTCTAGTGACGCAACGCCTCAGAGGCCGCTATCAGGGATAGTCCATCCATTTTCACTTAAAAAAAATAGAGCATTTCCTGTCTCTTCCGTATATTAGGTAACATCCATGTATATATTTATGTAAGTTTATGTATTGATATATAGTATATTATTTAATATTGTTTATGATATAAATTGTACTGTTTATCTTATAGTTTATTTACTAGATTCCATATTAATTATGTGTAATATTTTATTATTATTCATGTTGCGCACTAGAACTCTCCTGACTCTTTCCTATCCTGCCTAGGTTTGCTGGTAGAAATCTCTCTTTAGGGATAAGCTCATATAACGTGTATTTTCCATGTATTAGCACAGATACTATAATATTACACTAATACAAATAGACCACCTAGAACAAAATATGACACCGGCGGCGGCGTAAACTGAGATGCTATGGAAGTTCAGTTCAGTTCAGTTCAAAATTTTTATTGACCATAAAATCATACATATTACTTAGTCAACGTCAATATAATATTAATATTTTTGTATACTACCGCCCGTTCGGAAGTTGTGGGCTTAGGGATGGAGCAAAGAAGGGCAAGAAACCTCCCCCGTACCTCTTTTAAAATATCAGAGCCTTAAAAATACAATGTTATGTATTTCTACTTAAGTCTAAGGAAATACACCGAGGAGAGACGTACTGACTCAGTCCATCGCCCCTCTTTGGATTTCTGTGCGCTGAGATGGTAAAGACCATGCAGTTTTGTCATCTAAATATTCTTTTACACTGTAATATGACTTCTTCAATAGGCCGTTTTTGACATAGTTTTTGAACCTCCTTTCTGGTAGGTCCGTTGCTTCATTAGGTATTTTATTATAATAACCGGCCAAGTGCGAATCGGACTCGCGCACGAAGGGTTCCGTGCCATTATCTATAAAAACCGCAAAAAAATGTATGGGAGCCCCCCTAAATATTAATTTAATTTTAATTTAATTATTTATTTTTTAAGTAAATAATATACTCAATATATTGTGAACATTTTAAGCGTCTACCTGCTACCATTATCAATATCGAGCAAAAATGAGCAAAAAAATCACGTTGGTTGTATGGGAGCCCCCCTTAATATTAAATTTCTTTTGATGTTTTGTATTTGTTGTTATAGCGGCAATAGAAATACATCATCTGTGAAAATTTCAACTGTCTAGCTACCATGGTTCATGAGATACAGCCTGGTGACAGACGGACGGACGGACGGACGGACGGACGGACGGACAGACGGACAGCGAAGTCTCAGTAATATGGTCCCGTTTGGCACCCTTCGGGTACGGAACCCTAAAAACTAACACATACTCCCATAAAAGAGTGAGCAACCTTACTGAGTCTGAACGCGGGCATAGCAATCTTATTTCTATTTCTAGTGGTAATACTATGATTATGACCTAAAGTCTTAAATAAACCTATGTTTTTTCTGGTATACATGATATTTTCATAAATGTATTGACAGGTAACAGTAAGTATATTGATATTTTTGAATTTGTCCCTTAGTGATTGCCTAGCATCTAGTTGATAGATAGCCTAGATAGAAGCCTCTTTAGTTCGAGGCCATTATCGCTTGGTGCAGCACCATCGAAAAATTGCAAATACCACGAGATGGCGCTAAGATATATAGGATTTATTCTAACTTCTTTACCTTGACGTTTAAAGTGCAAATCTTACTCCTCACGCCATCTCTTTTTTACGAAGAGTTACTAATTCTAATTTGAATGGGATGAGCACCCTGTGGTAATAGTTAACTTTTATGTGTTATAAAGAATATGAATGAATGAAGATCGCCACTCGTCATAAACAGTAAACACGTACCAGCAAGTCCCTGGCGACGTGACAGCCCAGGGTCCCCGCACCCAGCAGCAGGCACTTGGTCTGCTTCATCACGTCGAAGTCCAGGTCTGGCACCAGGCGCCACTTCATCAGCTTTATGTTCAGGTCAGCTGATGAATCCGCCAGACTGGTGCGATGGACACTTTGATGAAGGCTGTGTTATGCATACGATGGCACCTACGATACAGGCTCAGCCTAGTGTGGGGCCGCAGTCAAACTCATGTAGCTTAAGATATTATTTTGGATAAACTATTACTTGTAAGTCTTTCTTTTTAAATAAATATATTCTTGTAATTTGTAATTGTTATTTAATTTATATTCTTATTCTGTGTATTGTCACATCTTTCCATCGATCTTTTGGAGCAAGGTGACAGGTGGAAATAACACGTGATGACCAATGAGGAATGAAAGTGATGTGTTGATGGAAGGTTCGTTGCATTAAGTTGCTAGAGCTGGCGCCCCCCCCTAAACGTCACTCATCAGCCAATAGATCGCTGGAACACTGTATGGATGTTGCCAATGGGGGGGGGGGGTCGAATCTGGAGCTCTATTTTTGATTTGCTCTTTTGCAAACGAGCGCTCTTTTCTACTGATTTTCCTTCGCCATTCAAAATTCCGTATTTTTACCCGACTGCCTTCAGAACGGGACGGTTATGTTTTTCGAGTGTATGTATGTATACTAGATTTCTATGTTCCCTGATACAGCTTGAACGGCTTGAAGGAATTTAACGTTTGGGGTGTCGTTAGATTAGTATTGAATTGAATTATCTGGGAACCGAGCTTCGCTCGGCGGTTGGTGGTACAAACACAATAAAACATTATATTCAAATCATCAGACTGCATTAACATCGATTAATATGCTCTCTGTTTTGGAACAGCTGCAAACGAGAAGCAAACAGGCATTTTGTTTTCCTCGTGAGTTTTAGGCTCAGATATTCAATCTTTCAGCCTACACTACGTGCCTACGCGTACGCAATTCTGTGCCTAACACTCACGAGGAAAACAAAGTGCCTGTTTGCTTAATAGCAAGCAAGAAGGTTGAATAACAGATGATGAACTTAGAATCGACTTTATTTGAAGGAAACCTTTTTGTGTGAATTTTCCGAAGACGCGCCAAGAAGTGTCACGTGATCTGAGGTCGCAATGAGTTAGTTAAAACTTACTTTTTTATTGTCATTGGAATTTAGGTATGCGTTATTTTCATTGTACTAAAGTGAAATTGTCAATCCTATTGCACGACGGGTATGAGAAAAGCATGAAAACTCGGAAATAACGCGATTTTTCAGTTATGTTGTGAGACCTAACTCGATCGATTTTTACCCCCAAAAACCGGTAGAATGACAAACGAAAATCGTTAGAAAAGAGCGCTCGTTTGCAAAAGAGTGATTGAGAAATAGAGCTCCGAGATCTATTTCTCAATTGCTCTGAGTTGTTCCGAATCACTCGATTGGGCAGCGTCACTTTGCGTCTAGCTAGACCTGTCAAACTTTATTCTGGATGGCGGCGATTGGCGGCAATAAATAAATGATAGCTTCAAATATAGATCGATTCTGATTTATTATTGAAATGAGTATATTTTTTGTGCTCAATGGCTCCGATATTGAGATGAATATTGCTCTGAATGACTCGGATGGTACACCTGTGCCCACAGAACACAATAATAATTACTCTGACGAGCCTGTGCCTTACTTGGTTACTTACTGCTATGACATATATTTTTTTGGATTTGGTTACTTACATTTTAGGGTCCATAGATTTGGACATGTTAGCCATTTTTGGACCGAGGAATCCCCTATCGTTCCGCTCCCAACCTACCCACCCCGAGCTCTCTGTTGGCTGCGCATCCTGAAATCGTAAAAGGAAAAGTCAAGTCAAAGTCAAGACAAAAAAGAAAAGCAAAATTTATTTATTTTTATTTATACACTTCATTGCACAAAAAAAGACATTACAGAAAATGGAGATAACAATGTACAATTAGGTTTTGAAGAACTTTATTCTCACAAGAAATTGATTAAAGAAATTTGATCCAGCAAACCTATGATATTAAAATAATTAAGACAATAGGCTTGTGGCCTGTCAAGTCAAAATAGATACTTTTTATGAACTGTCAAAACGGAACTTTTGTTCCTGAGTTCTATGAAATAGTAACAGAATGACGTCATGTAAAAGTGCCATCAAATGCTGTCTTTTTTGCACAAAATTGACTTTATAAAATATATCTGCTGGAAATATACAATTATGAGAATGTCGAGCCATTTTGTACATAATGCTTCAACTTAAGACTTATTCCTAGATTTATTGGATTACCTTGGCCACAAGCCTATTTCAATATCCATTTCAATTATTTTTGTAAACAACAAACAACAATAAGTGTGATGGCCAAAACTGTCTGTTTAACATTACTAACCTTTGGAAACTTAAGCGTAAAAACACGGCTGTTCTCAATTCCTCCACCGGTGTTGTACCGCAGACCCACAACTTGGATGTAGGAATCCGTCACATTCGGACAATGCTCAAACAGGGCCGCTAAGAATACTCTAAGAGGCCAACCAGGGTTCTTTCCGTTACTCGGATCAAGAAAACCAAAGTATGTCTGAGACAGATCACAAGTCAAATCTTCTTTAGAACGTTTCTGGCTGAAGAGCGATGACAACGGTTGCACCATGGATTCTTTTTCTTTTGTGATGAGGAAGAAGCATTTTTGATCTGCTTCTAGGGATCTGTGACCTTGCATGATTTGTTCAATCTGGATTTTATCGAAATGGGAAATAATTTCAGCCTTGTTCTTCATATCTATGGTGGGCTGGCTGGGTGATGGATATGCAAACCAGTAGTAATAATGAAACTTCTTCAAATCCTGAAAGGTGTTAAAAAATATTATGACTTTAGCTTTTAATTTGGAGTTTTAAAAGTAATTGATATCATACAGTAGGTGAGATATCTGACAGGGAGATAGCTTAACAATTTGATATTTAGTATTAGCACAGAATAATAAAGACAGTATTATTATGCCCGATTTCACCAACAGTTAGGGGTCACTTAGCTCTTTTTCTTAGCTGTTTTGCGACTGTTTTGGAGGCGGGCGTCTTAAATTTAGGGGTCCCCTAGTAGCCTGGATGACCCTTTAATAAAATAAAATAAATAACATGTGATACTTTTCTTTATTTATTTGTGTCCATCACTTTGACAGTGGCTACCACATCAATATTAATGTCTATTGCAAGGAAATGAAAACTGTATTTCTCCTAATTTTAATGTCAAATATTAATCTTTTTCTCCCAAGAAAAGACAGAAGAAGAACGGAAAGAAAGGGTTAAGTATGTTATATGGATGTACTAACAGTGATGGAAAATGTCGTGAGGAAACCTACATTACTCCATAGCTGCAGCGATGGGCTTGCCCCGTCATGCAATATTTAATATTAAACCACTGGCTAAGTGGGCACAATTGTGCCACTGCCACCCCATACGAGAAAATACATGATTTCCCCATTTCTTGATACATGACGCTGGTTACGCTTCAAGTTTTTTTAGATATCTTACACTCGTTTTATAGGTAATTTTTTGCTCACAAAATTATGTTAATTAGATAACAAGTAGGTAATACCTACTTGGTAACTCTAGACCCTAGTTAAGTAGCTATAAGTTTTCCAACTACCTGCAATAAGTGAAACAAATCCAATTGTCGCACATATTTAAATTATTTAATAGACTTGTTCATCCACAACATAGATCTCACCGTATTTTATAATTATAGTAATAAGTTTCTTGTAGACGCTTTTCTAGTCTGGTAAAAACCAAACAAATCATTGTCCAACCGCGATTCTAGTTTAATCTTCGAAATAAGTCTAGTTTTGTTCGATTGTATTTTATTTTAAGTCAATAAACGATTTTTGAAAAACAAAACAAACATACGAGAAAAGGCGTGACGCTATGTTTGTTCATTTATATAATTATTATTTATGATGCACAAGCAACTATGCATTACTTACGGCAAATGACAGAATGAAGAAACTGAGCAATGAATTAGGCTTATTGATCCAGCTCTTGTCCTTGATATGTGTCCATATCACCTCTCCTACTGTGTTGAGGAGTGATGCTTTATCAATATTCTTGAAGTCTTCAATGATGTTCTTATTTACAATTGTTCCTGTGACGGGTTCATAAAACTTTTCAGTTTGGGGTGATCTGTAAAAATATTTAATCTAACGACAGCAACTATTTTCTAGCACTTTTGTGACGCTTGAAGGTGAGAATAATATTATGACTGCAATAAATAATAAGATGCTAGTCCTGGGCCGAGAAATTTTGTAATAAAAATATAGTAGAAAGTGTTGAAATATATAAGTATACAGTACTCGTTAAATGAGGTCCCGTCCACTTCAAAAACCGAGGCGACATCATCGCGATAGGCAAATCTTCCAAATATTTTTTTCTTGTTTTCATTCAACTTATCAACATCCAACTTTACATCCGTGAGAGTATGCCAAAATGAAGGATGCACGAAGGACTTGAAGGGCACATATTGTATGATTTCACATTTCACTGATTCTGACATGGTATCACAGTGGTTTGGTGCTTGTTAGTAATCTTTATACTTGTAGTAAATACTAGGTTGACGAAAATTTCCAACCGATTTTAGGCTATCAGACAAACAGTCAATCCCACCAAAACATTCTGTAAAAAACTAGCCAAGTCTCGATGGAGCTGCTCGTTTATCTCTAAAAAGTAATGAAATCTAGACAAAGGCGTGCCAAGTCTAAGGTTCCTTACTGCGATTTCTTTATTATTATAGTTAATGTTGTGTGACTTGGCCGTTTAACATTCTTTATACGTTAGTGGGTACAAGTCAATTTTGTTTACACGTATATCTGTTGTAACTACCTATGTTATATCTGTTGTATTTTACATACTAATTTGCTTAAAATAGAATTCCTTTATATACTATCAGGAAACTTGCAACTTGTAATTTATTGTAATTAAATACGATACGACGCAGTTCAAAATTGACTTGTACTCACTAACGTATAAAGAATGTTAAACGGCCAAGTCACACAACATTAACTATAATAATAAAGAAATCGCAGTAAGGAACCTTAGACTTGGCACGCCTTTGTCTAGATTTCATTACTTTTTAGAGATAAACGAGCAGCTCCATCGAGACTTGGCTAGTTTTTTACAGAATGTTTTGGTGGGATTTCACTTCTTTTTGTAGAAACGTGGGTATATTCATTTTTTTTATTAGATTTTCTTATTTGACACAGTTTTTTTATTTTTAGGAGCAGTTTTTTTTTTATTACAAATCTTTCTTTTCTTTTTTCCGGTTCTGATTCTTGTACAGTAGCAACAGTTTTTCGTATTGCCCATTCGCGTTCATTATTTATTCTTTTAGACGGTTTAGACGGTTTAATTTCTGAAAGATCGGCGCGGAATTTACGCCTAAGCCGGTTGTATTCGGTGATCGCTTGAGCTTTTATACTCTTGAAGTCAACATTTATTAGGTGCACCCCATGAAGATTGGTTACTCGTGAAAGCGCTACGTAGGCTTGGCCACAAGAGAATATGGAGGTGCCAATGTCCATGAGGGCATTTTTTAGACTTAAACCTTGGCTTTTGTGAATTGTTAGGGCATACGCCACACAGATTGGGAATTGTTCTCTGTACACGTATGCCCGGGGTATGATCTCAAATTTTGACTCAATGGGCAATAACTCGTGAATCAAATTATTAGCGAATTTTACTACCAATTGTTTAGGCTTTGTTTGGTCTTCCGGGTCCCACCTCACTTTTTGTACAACGCCTATCGACCCATTCACTAAACCTAAAGTAACATCAATGTTTCTCCTAAGCATTACTTTAGCTCCCTCTTTAATGATTATAGTTTCTTCCAGTCCAGCAGTCATCGACGCATCATCTTGATATTTTTGTAAGCACGCCCGGGCTTTCGTTATCATACATTTTGAACAATCCAAGGAATCTTTAGCAACTAACTTTATCTCGGGGTGCGGAATCGCTTTTAACATAGCATTATTTAACTGCATACACATATTTCTAGTCGGTAGTAAACAAACAGTATCTTCTGGTAAGTCCCTCAAACATTGTGCTATTTCCATTAACCTTCCTTCATTGGAATGCGAGAGCAGAGGTATCAATCGGTTAGACAGTATATCTCTGTCTGATTGAGTTGTCACTCCTACTCTGTTTCTTTTTAACATTTCTACAAACGTAGAATCATCCAGCTGTCTCATATTCAACGTAAGTTCGTCGTAACTAAAAAGTTCAGGATTAATCATTAATCTGATTATTTGATTTGTTTAACTAAAGACGGATACGTTTTATATGACATATCGTGTTTTATCGGTCGGTCGGTCGGCCGGTCGGTCGGTCGGCCGGTCGGTCGGTCGGTCGGCCGTCCCGTGCCGTCCCGTGCAGTCCCGTGCCGTGCCATCCCGTACCGTCCCGTCCCGTTCCGTGCCGTCCCGTCCCGTCCCGTGCCGTGCCGTCCCGTGCCGTGCCGTCCCGTCCCGTCCCGTCCGTCCCGTGCCGAGCCGTGCCGTCCCGTCCCGTGCCGTCCCGTGCCGTGCCGTGCCGTCCCGTGCCGACCCGTCCCGTCCCGTGTCGTGCCGTCCCGTGCCGTCCCGTGCCATCCCGTCCCGTCCCGTCCCGACCCGTCCCGTCCCGTCCAGTGCCGTGCAGTCCCGTGCCGTCCCGTGCCGTCCCGTGCCGTCCCGTGCCGTCCCGTGCCGTCCCGTGCCGTCCCGTGCCGTCCCGTGCCGTCCCGTGCCATCCCGTCGCGTCCCGTCCCGTCCCGTGCCGTGCAGTCCCGTGCCGTGCCGTGCCGTCCCGTGCCGTCCCGTCCCGTCCCGTCCCGTCCCATCCCGTCCCGTCCCATCCCGTCACGTCCAGTCCCGTCCCGTCCCGTCCCGTCCATTGCCCGGATCAGCTGTTTTCAATTTACTATGGGAGACCCAAAATTTTTTTTCTTGGGGAAAGTTCATATTATTCTATGGGCACCATCATTTCCCAAAGTATTGATCGTCCCGTGCCGTGCCGTCCCGTGCCGTCCCGTGCCGTCCCGTGCCGTCCCGTCCCGTCCCGTCCCGTCCCGTCCCGTCCCGTCCATTGCCCCGATCAGCTGTTTTCAATGGGAGACCCAAAAATTTTTTTCTTGGGGAAAGTTCATATTATTCTATGGGCACCATCATTTCCCAAAGTATTGATCGATATTTTAAAGTCACCTTGTATAGTTTTCCCTTTATGTTGCTATTAAAACCTAACTCTGCACCAAATTTCAGCACCGGAGTCTATGGGAAGTACTGGTGTTTTGACCTTTGACCCCCATAAGGTACCTGAGTATGACAGACTCCATTGACTGACTGACCATTGAATGAAAGATAAATTGATTTTATATACTAATAGAAAAACACTTCACCAGCGCGAGTTAGAAGACTGGCAGACCCATCTAGTGTTGGATACCTAACAACTAGTTCTATGATGATCATGAGTGAGTGAGTGTCGAAAATGCGAAACTTTGCTTTCGAATAACTTCGGAACTAAATGACCTACAGACTTGAAATTTTGGATTTTAAGTATGTGATTGTAGCTTACTAGATGACGAAAATTTCTGCGTTCTGGTCTTATCCAGAGGTTCTCAAATAGGGGCCTGAAAATGCGGCGAAATGGTTCCAGTAAAGGATGGTACGGCAGTGTTTGCTTCGCGCTCGACTTGGCGGGGGCACTGCCGTGCCCCCTAATCATAAAAACGTCAACATTTTTATAAACAGCTGTTCCGATCCGATGTCATCTCGTCACATTTTATGTGACAGTCCCTCTTTTATTTCATTTTTTCAAATTAAATATAATCGGTAAATAAATCAAAATAAACACAGTTTTTGTTTTTAGTTGAAAGATCCATAGTCCAGACAATTGTCCTTGTATACAGCAAAACGGAATAAATTAATCCCAACTATAATTTCAACACCTCTAACATAGCTTAGTAAAAATCGGAAATCTATCTGTCATGCGCCGCGTTCCGTGACATCGACCATCGGCGCCATCGATTACAGCGTCCACGATCACGACTATTCACGACCCCTTTTCTCAGGAACGCGTGGAGATATTATGTTGAAATTAATAGGTATCGATTACTCAGGTCTATGGTCCCTTGAAACTGTGAAAAAATTAAATCAAAAGATACCGCGATACATTTTATAATTTTGCTAACATTGCTGAATTTGTATTTGTATGAACTCGCGTGGAACTCGCAAGGGAATCAAAACCTATAGGGTACTTCCGGTTGGCCTAGCTAGGGTCATGAAATTTGGAATGAAGAAGGTCTTATAGCACAAGTAGGTAAAGGGAAAAATCCGAAAACTGTAAATGTCTGTCTGTCTGTCTGTCTGTCTGTCTGCCTGCCTGCCTGCCTGCCTGCCTGCCTGCCTGTCTCACCGTCTGTTAAGACTTTTTCTCAGAAACGCTTGGAGGTATAAAGTTGAAATTAATATAAATTACTCAAATCTGTGGCCTCATAAAGTTGTGAAAAAAAGATAGATACCGCATGTCTCAATTTTGCTGAAATGGCTTGATATTCGCAAGGGAATCAAAACCTAGAGGGTACGTCCCGTTGACCTAGAATCATGAAAGGCACGAAGCAAGGTCTTATAGCATAATTGCTATTGCAACCAAATTCTTTTTATCTAAATTCTTACCGAAACCACGCAGGAGAAGTGCGTTACGTGACCATATTCTGGTTAATCTAGCTGGATAATTTATTAACATAGCCTTTTCCATCCATTTTCAACCGACTTCAAAAAAGGAGGAGGTTCTCAATTCGACCCGTATGTTTTTTTTTTTTTCTATGTTTGTTACGCGATTACTCCGCCAATTATGAACCGATTTGAACAAATCTTTTTTCGGCGTATAGGTAATACCTCAAGGGTGGTCCCATTGACACCAGGTCAGGATCTGATGATGGGATCCTGGAGAAATTGAGGGAACTCTTCAAATATTATAGGCAGACCTATAGTGATTTTTGTGTTTTTCATAATAACTCGTGCAAATGCACATGGTAAGCATAATATTGTGATGCGGAACTGCTGATGAAGACCACATATGGCCACCAGATCTGCTCAATACTAGGTACAAATACAATGCGTGGCTGACGGGCAGGCAACGCATAGCCTAAACCGGTGGACCTAGAGCCATGAAACTTTGTACAGAGGTTCCTTAGTAGCGTGGGGTAGCACTGAGATGGGATTTGACAAAATTAATTCCCCAAGGGTGGGGGGATAAGGGGTTACAGTTTGTATTAAACTCAATCTAATCAAATAGGGTTTGTGGAAGTCGGTTTTTTCTAAAGTTTACTTTTTGTTTCAATTATGGATATTTGATGATCATTTAATATTATCATAAGAATGTAATAATGATGCTTAAAAATAATTAGGTAGGTTAGGTACGTGTGCATCCGAACGGTTGGGCCATTGGGCCATACTGACTGGTGTTTGTGTTGTGGAGTGATCGAATATAATCATCATTACTATAATACATAGTATGTAGTAATGATGATTATATTCGATCGGAACGGACGGACGGATGGACGGACGGACAGACAGCGAAGTCTCAGTAATGGGTCCCGTTTGGCCACCTTCGGGTACGGAACCCTAAAAAAGATTGTACTAAAATGCGTGCTCGACACAGATTAGATAATCCGATCGACCGAATCGATTGACCTCGATTGGTGACAACAAATAGTTAAAAAGTTGTGGAAAATTTGTAAACAAAGCGCGCCAAATCTTCGTTTGCGGATATGAGTAAAGAATATGAGTTAAAGTCACTCACTTTAACTCACCTAACCTAACCTAACTTCAGATGATAACAACAAACGCGAATGCCAAATACAAGATCTGTTACCAATAAAATCACGAGGAATATAGGTACCTACCTATGTAAAAACTGTAATCCTGTAGAAAAATTCAAGAGGAACAAAGTGTTTATCTGAAAATGCTTTTTGAACCAATTTTCAAGATTTAGCCAATGCTAAACAAGCTTTAACTATGTGGAGGACAATTCGTAATTGGTAATTTCTTTATTGTACTAACACAAGAATGACTACAGAAAACTAATAATAGCAAGAGATTTCTTCCAACAAACCATTACACACAACATATCACGACAATTGTGTAAATAAATATAGGGTGTAACAGAAAGGGGTGTACAAGCCGAAAGAAGATTGTTAGGGACATTATTTTGAACAACTTTCACTATGGGACCAACTTGATCAGAGGAACATTATTTTTTACACCACCATACAGATCAGCTGAGCGCTAGGCCCGAAATGTACTGAGTTAATAAAAATAAAGCTCTGCTCTGATCAAGTCCGTCCCATGGTGAAAGTTGTATAGAATGATGTCCCTCTTTCCGCTTGAACACCCCTTTCTGTTACACCCTGTATAGGTACATGTATGTTATTTTATTGATTATTTACTACTTTTCTCATAGAGGGCGATGAAAAGTAGAGTAGAGTGTCCACCTCAGGAGTAAAACTATTTTTGGCTCGAGTGATGTACTTTGAATCCCTCGCTCCCCCAGGATTCTACTTTTGAGTCCCTCGTTACACTAGAGCGGGACTCAACTCTAGAATCCCTCGGTCGCTTAGGATTCAAAAAACACTCTCGCCCTAAAAATAGTTCTTTACTCTCTTGGTAAAAAAAAAATATGTAAAAAAAGAAATAGGTAAATAAGTACAAATAGAATCCATTTTGGATATTTATCCGCGCGCGACCCATCAGTAGGACTGTCACGCACGTCCGTCTTCGTCAACACGTTAATTTTTATCGCGACAACATGGACTAATGACTATGAATTTTATCGCGATAGTGTAGCCAAGCCATGATTGTAAGCAGGGAAAACGCGACGTACTTTATAGGGTTCCGTACCCGAAGGGTGCCAAACGGGACCCTATTACTGAGACTTCGCTGTCTGTCCGTCCGTCCGTCCATCCGTCTAGACAGTTGAAATTTTCACAGATGATGTATTTCTGTTGCCGCTATAACAAAAAATACTAAAAATCAAACGAAATTTAATATTAAGGGGGGCTCCCATACAACAAACGTGATTTCTTTGCTCATTTTTGCTCGATATTGATAATGGTAGCAGGTAGACGCTTAAAATGTTCACAATATATTGAGTACATAATTTACTTCAAAAATTAATAATTAAATTAAAATTTAATAAATATTTAGGAGGGGGCTCCCATAAAAAATGTTTTTTTTTTTTTTTTTGCGGTTTTTTATAGATAATGGTACGGAACCCTTCGTGCGTGAGTCCGACTCGCACTTGGCCGATTACTGTCCATAGCACCTTCTTGGGGAAATAGATCAATGTTTATATAGCAAAGAGTTTGCATCCTCCTTTATTATCTATGGTTTATAGAGATGGGGTGGGGGGTGGGGCGTTGGGTGACTCATCGTGAGTGTCCCAGATTCCTTCCGTTGATTGACTATCACTCCCAGACACTGTGGTATAGGACCTCAGTATAGGACCTAGACAAGAGGTGTCTAGAGGTGAAGGTGGAGGCATCTCGTCTATAATAGGAAGGTGCCTACCGCCTACCTATATATTAGTTACTCTATGGTACCTACATCACACGATTTTTTACTCCAACCAAAATCATTAAACATACATATTATATTGTAGGTAGGTAGGTACCTACTCTGTTTGTCAAGGTGTCCACTATACTTAGGTACATAAAACCTTATAATCTTGTAGGTAACGGAAACAGCTACAGAACCTCGGTGCTCAAACAACACTCGCGTTTGGCCGTTATTTTTTCAAAATTATTCTTTTTGAGAGTTTATTAATGAAGTATGAGGAAGTGTCAGGAATTGTTTTGACACTGTCAATGCCAGTTTTTATAAATATTTTATTGGTTTTTGATTGCATTACTTATACACTAAACTATAAGTATAAAACCAAACCAAGGTGGTACTCATGTGTCGTTAATTATTTGGAGAGTGAATTCGAAATTCGTTGTGAAGAATTCGTAAGTTGTAAAAAAACCTCTGAAAATTCATTAGTCTTCACAAAATAAAAGGCCCGTTTTGACAGTTCACGCCCATAGTTTTAACCCCTAACGCGTAGGTAATAGAAGCGGTTTTCCTAGGTGCAACTTGTACGCTTTGCTTGTACGCAATAGTTTGCTTTTATTAACCGACTACCCAAAGGAGGAGGTTTACAATTCGTCCGTCCCCGATAGCGTCTAAACGGATGGACCGATTTAGAAAATTATTGTATTACGAAGTTGTAAAAAAACCTCTGAAAATTCATTAGTCTTCACAAAATAAAAGGCCCGTTTTGACAGTTCACGCCCATAGTTTTAACCCCTAACGCGTAGGTAATAGAAGCGGTTTTCCTAGGTGCAACTTGTACGCTTTGCTTGTACGCAATAGTTTGCTTTTATTAACCGACTACCCAAAGGAGGAGGTTTACAATTCGTCCGTCCCCGATAGCGTCTAAACGGATGGACCGATTTAGAAAATTATTTTTTTGTTTGAAAGGGTTTACCTTCCCATTGATGATGGGATCCTGGAGAAATCGAGGGAACTCTTCAAATATTAAAGGCAGACCTATAGTGATTTTTGTGTTTTTCATAATAACTCGTGCAAATGCACATGGTAAGCATAATATTGTGATGCGGAACTGATGATGAAGACCACACATGGCCACCAGAACTGCTCCATATTAGGTACAAATACAATGCGTGGCTGACGGGCAGGCAACGCATAGCCTAAACCGGTGTACCTAGAGCCATGAAACTTTGTACAGGGGTTCCTTAGTAGCGTGGGGTAGCATAGAGATGGGATTTGACAAAATTAAGTTCCCAAGGGGGGGGGGGGGGGGGGGTAAGGGTTTACAGTGTGTTTTAAACTCAATCTAATCAAATAGGGTTTGTGGAAGTCGGTTTTTTCTAAAGTTTACTTTTTGTTTTAATTATTACCTACGCATTAGGGGTTAAAACTTCATGGGCGTGAACTGTCAAAACGGGCCTTTTATTCTAGCTCACCGCTCACCATACTTCACGCTCATTTTCAAATGGTGAATCTCTATTGTGTAGATATGTCGCAGGAAAATGATAGAATCCGGGATTCAGCTAAATCCCTAGGGATTTTACATAGTAGGTATTAAGTCAATTTCAATACAATAGCGCCTGACATTTTTTAATAGCAAGAGACGACTGACGACGAGATTGAAGGTATTGCCGTTTTAGGCACAGAAGACGATGGTGTGGAAGCCTTCGTGTGCGAGTCCAACCCGCACTTAATCAATTTTTTAATAACGTCCGACTGTAGTAAAAGGGGCACTATAAGGCGCGCGCGATTCATAATTATGTTTTCCGTTAGTGTGGCATTGTACCATGATGGTCCAGCCCTATTGTTATTTTTCCTACAGCCCAATCGTCCTATAGAATTTACGATTTATTTTAGGCCTAATATTGAAAATAACTTTCAATACAGTCATTTAAATTATTTGCAGTTCATGCATGTATGTAAGGAAGCAAACGAGATACCACAGTTAGAGATATGGCGATTAACACCCATCGAAGCCGCAACAACAAAAAGAGAGGTGTCACTTCGAAAGCTGATTCCTTCCCACCTTACGCCGAGCAAAAAGATAGAAAGATGATAAAACAATGTCTGACCACTAGCACGTCTGCTAGCAGCAAACGCGCTAGGGCAAGCCTCTACAGCGATGGCAAGTCACCCTACCTAGCCGTCGACAAAGTACATCTACTGACCAAGATCAGCGAAAAGAAGTACATCCAGAAAAAATCGACTAATTTCAGGACATCCTTTCCATTAGTAACAAACCTTTATAAAGCCAACTCGGACGAATTCGGTAATACGGTCACACGCGGTCCTAAGAAGGCAAAGAAATCAGTTCACACTCTACCCAATGTCCGTGCACCAATACAGAAGGAATGCACCGTCAGTGACATGACAGAGTCAGAGTACTTCAACCGCAACGAAGGAGCACGGAATGCAAAGACCAGAACTGTGAAAAGCAAACCGAAAGCCAAAGGCAGTAAGCGCAGCCCTTACATCGAAAGAGATGAGCGATATTGCTCTGATTTTAACCTAAACATGTACGGCAGTTCAACGGATACGTTGGAATTGGAGGACATAAGAAAAGGACAAGAAAAGGCTACCAAGAACCAGGCGAAAGACAAAAAAAACCCTACTTTAGGCAGCGACGTTTGGGCAGTCTTGAGAAGCATCAACAAATTTCAGTTTAAGCCCACACCCTGTGTGTCTGATATAGACACCCCTCCAGCGAAGAAGATATGTACCAAGACTAACAAGTACCAAGTACCAGGTACCAACAAACGAATTCGTCAGAATACTCGGTAATATCACATGTATTCGACAGGGGTCCATTACATTTATTATCAAATATTCTTTCTTTAATTATGCTTTTTAAATTGCAGAGTTGTTGAGTTAAATCGCACAGAAGAATGTGTTTTTGTCTCAACTGTTGACTATTACGGAAAGGCACGATCATCTACTCTGTCACCAAATATGAGCACAGATCAAATAACGGTGATAAATGAGACTGACGAGTTTCGAAAGTTAAGCAATACGAAGACGAAGTTGAAAATGAATCGAACAGTTCAGGACAATGGCCATCAACCAAATAATACGGAATCGAAAACACCAAATAAAAAAACAAATCGAATCAAAGTTATAAAAGCTATCAAAACTGCGGTCTCTAGAGGAGACAGCCCAAGTAGTAAAAGTTCAAAAACTGTTGACAATTACCTATTTTGTAATTCTAAATCTAAGAATCCGAAAAAGGTTGAATATATACGCCAGGAAATCGAAGATAGGCCATACATTAGAGGAGGTATTAATATCTCAAAAAATGATGTCAAACTAACTATAAAACCTTTCGACACTCCTATAGAGGACAGACAATTAACAAACCTATACCAAGTTGACGAAAATGAGTTCGATCAGACTGAATCGATGTACAGTATGTATTCCGATTCCAGTAAAGCTGTAATAAACCGAGACAGTTGTTGTTCACCAAAACCACATAGTTCGAAAACATATCGAGTAGCTACCAGCCAACCCAACAGGGGTAAGATTGTGAAGTTTTATCTGATACTTAAAAGTTATAAAGAGAAGTAATAAAGATAAACTTTATTTAATTTAATAAATCTTCCCATTTTAGGTAAACAGAGATCTAGATTGAGGAAAAGCCATGTTTTGACGAGTGACGGCGAATATCAGATAAGCATACCGTCAGTATCCTTGGATGGTAATAGAAATAATCAAACTAGATCTTTGGTAAAAAAGTCAGGACAAACTGCGAGGAAACCACCTGAAGGCAGAGATCGTGTTGCCAATAAAAAAACTACTTTGGAAAAAGGGAACGTATCATTGAAAGGCAAATATTCTACCAATTTTGTACCTCATTTGTCCGACGTAATAGAAAAACACCTGGCAGAATGGTACAACGAAAATGAATATCCTTCGAATCACGACCAAATCAAGAAGAAAAAGGGTAAAACCTCTCCTTTGCCAATCAGACCAAGAAATAGGTCAGAAGAAAACGGAACACGTTCACCGAAAGAATTAAAGTCTACAGGAATAAGAAGACGTGCCTCAAGATCAATAATGATGTCATCTGAGCAAAGTATTATCACAGATTCCGAAGTAAAGAATCGCCTGTCTAAATTCAGATATCCCATTTCAATATTAGGAAAAGAACAGATGAATAAAGGAGTTAGAGTTACGAAACAGGATCAACCACAGTTTAACGGTCTGGATAAACATATTTGGCCATTTATGAAATCCTGGTATGACATCAAAGAATTAGATGAGAAACCTGAGATTGGAGTTGTTTCACCTGACGTACTCGTTGAACGCAAAACAGTTAAGACCAAGAATATCAAAACAATTGTTCCAAAAGAAAATAAACATGTTCATGAAGACCAGAAAGTTCTAAGCGCAACACAGTTGAAAAAAAATACAATACACAACTTAAAAGATAAAATGATAAAACTGTTCACAGCCAAGAAAGGTTTCGGTGACGTATTTTGCCCGAATGAGTATGATGTGACTAAAAAGAAAAAAATACCAAAGGATTTTGATATTGCTATTAACACAGACGCAAGTACAGTAACGAATGTGAGTTTAAAAAAATTGGCCAACCAAATGGTATCCGCAATCGGCGCAGGTAAAGAGCAAGTTGTGGTCCCGAATAAACGAAAGAATCCGCGATGGGCACGAACGAAATGGGCGAGCGAATTAATTGAAAATGTAATGAAGAAGGTAAAGAGCGGAGTCTACTATTCTTGCGAGATTCCTATGAGTCATGGTTCCGGTGAGTTATTTATCAATAAGGATGGGGCAAGTGTAAATTAGGAACATGTTTTTAATGCCTTTTTTCTTAGAATCTGGTCACCGTCGTTGTTGAGAAGCTCTCTAAATCGCACGCTTGGTCTGTTATTAGTTGGTCTGGTCTTCATGATATTCTTATTTTTTTTCCTTGATTCTTAATGCCCGCCAAAGCCAGGAAAGACCGCCATGTTACATAACGCGATCTGCCACTGGGGTTGGTGATGGAATGGCGCTAAAACACGTAGTTATGTTTACTGTCCTTTATAGTTACAGATCCGAAGAATACTTCCATGCAGATGTTTGTAACAGACAAGCCATTAACAGACGGTGATAAGATTCACGATAAAGATGTCCTGATGACAAATGTGGCTTCAGAGATAATTTTCACAGGATGCAACGATCCTTTCAAAAACATAGCAGGTTTCGATCATGTGGACGACAACTTGGAAGTCAAAACCTTGAACATGTACGAAATAGCAGTGAAGCACAAAATAACAAATGTACTAGTGAAATTTGATGTTGTTTCTGACACAAAGGCACTAGCTCGCCATTGCCAGACGCCATCATATACCCCTCTCGCTGTCACGCAGAGTAGAACACAGATATTCAAATGTAAAACAATCATCTTCAATCACATGCTGCCTGCAGAACTTTGTACTCTGATACCTGAAATGCTGCACAACTTGTTTAACCCAGGAAACGTTTTAGACCCCATCCTGCCAACGATTTCCGAGATTACTACCACGTCTCAATCTTCACAAGATTTATTCCAATTACCCGTTCTATCTTTACCTCGAGCTATCTCTACGATAATGTCATCGAAGCTTCATCGGTTAATTCGTGGAATTTACGGGAACTACTCTAAAATACCACAGAAAAACCAAACCTTACCTGAAAATGTTGAATCTTTCCTATCATGGGGAAGAAATATATTACCAAGATTAACCACATCTTGGCTAATATGCTACAAGAACGATCCAACTCTCACTCTACCACTACCAAACGACAAGCAACTACAAAATTATTTCTCAAAACACGAAGTTACGTCAAGCGTAAATAATCGCACAAGTTTGGTCGCGATGAATTCCAATGCCTTACAATCTTACGTGACTTTACAAAATGGCATTGATAATATAAAGAAGACGATTGTATGGTCCCAAATAAGAGATTACTTTTCAAGACAGAATATCACCAAACTAGATATCTCAACGCTATTCGGTCCGAGTAACCAGATAACTATAAACTTGGCAATGGAAAGTGCTAATAATGTTACCAAAGTCTTAAAAATCGATTTTGACGGATTCGGTAAAACACATGATGGATTCGTAGATATAAAATCAAATGCAATTCATAAAACTGTTTCTATCGCTTATTCTGGAAATAAAGGATCTCAATTGAAGTGTATTGAATTGCCTGATAAACCCATTGAAACGGATGTTTCCAGAAAGCAACCTAGCCTTATTTCTCTGAAAGCTAATAGAAGAAGTTACGTGAAACTTTATAGAAAGTGCAAATCGACATCGAACATTTCGGTAGAGAAATCGACACCTCTGAAGAAAATTACGAGTTTAGATGACTTTTTCCAATCTCTTGGATCGGCGAAGGCTTTGTCCAGTGTGGTTGACGGAGGGATGGCGAAAATTGTGATGAGTTCTTTGTTAGAGGTAATGTCACCATCACCATAGGCTTATTCAGCAATGATAACAAATATACATATACAGATACAGTTTACTGCATTCATTACTCTAGAGTCACCTGGGCGGCGGCTTTCTTTGATCGATCAAAGAAAGCCGCCGCCCGCCCAGGTGACGCTGAAGTAATGAATGCAGTAAGTATACTGAATAATTAAGGCATTACGTTACATAATATAAGTGTGTCCTGTCCTGTGATTAGAAATCAGATTAGTAGAATATACAATAAGTTATTGTGATATCAATATCGATTCAAAAATGCAATTTTTGTCCAGATGTCCACAATAGTAGTTTATGAAACTGTTGCATAATGAGGGGTATTAAAACACGAGTGACGGCGAGGTTTTTAATAGTATCCCACGAGTGTTTTAATATAGGTGCTGCCATCCACGATGACGCGTGACGTAGCTATTTGCATCTTTGTCTTTCAGCAGAGTGTCCCCATGAAAGAGAAAGATGCAAATAGCTACGTCACGCGTCATCGTGGATAGCGGCACCTATACCTAGTTATGTGCAGTTTCATACACTACTTTATCTACTCTCATACTTAAGGGTCTCTCCTACAAAATACAAAGTTAAAACACAACAATATTTTCACATAAATCAGTGCTTAGACACAACAAAACGTCGTCTGTCACGTCACGTTGACGTTTTGTTGCCGACAAAACCCAGCATATCACAGCGCATGCGTGGAGCATGGGCCACACTATCAAACCTCAGATCAATGAACCTCTTTGTTTAAATCTTCCTGCCTCCAAGTAGGTACTTAACAAACACTGAATGTCTGTTTGGTTGTCAACTATAGTTAAAAACAAAACTTTCCAACGATACAGACTATCAAATACCTTGGCTGTACGGTTTCAATTCAAGACCCTTGCTTTGCCAAAAAAAGTAGAACTGTATCGTTATATTGGTTAATTTCGTTATGGAAAAAAGTTTATAATAAAAATTTTAATGGAAAAAGGTTTTGTTCCAGAAGTAGTGTTATTCTTTATGAAAGGCCGCGTTCCTCCAAGAGTGTTTTTATTTTATTTTTATAATTTGATTATGTACTGTATTGCGTTTATATTACATGAGAGTAGATAAATTACCTATCTATCTGAAATTTCAGCTACAAAATTGGATATGCAACATAAGTCCAAGGCAGGCTTTACTAGTCCTCCTATTGTCGAATAAAAAAGAGACAAAGAACTTAGCGAGCGTTCGACCTATTATCCTACAAGCGATTGCCGTGAATAGGATAACGCGGGCTAGTGAACTTGACATGGAGATTGAAGTTATACTGAAGGAAAAGATTTGCCATACTCAGGTGACTAACCGCCACTTCTTGTTCTGAATCGTCAAGCGTCACTAGAAAGGGATAAAAGTAACATCTAGGAATTCTAATTGCAATACCATTCGCATTGACCAATCAGAAGCGATCACCTTGGAATGGTATTCACTGGTATTGACTAGTCGCCGTACCCAGAGTCATTTAATGATTCATTAACGATTACTAAGTAAAGGATTTTGTATGTAAATTCAAATTTGGAACTGACTTAATGGTTGATTAAATCTCTGAGTGCGGCGGTGGGCCTCCCAGTCTCTGGTCTGTGGCAGCTCCGGCCACCCCTTAGCTGGGTTAGTGTCAGCGAGGGACAGAGTCCTAGGGGGAGTAGTGGGGGTTTATTTCTGTATATGAATTTTGTTTATTTAATTTAAATGTATTCTTACCGTTTATTGCGGGCAGCTTGAACGCGAAGGCTTTCCGGAGTTCTCCACTAATCGGAACAGCCTCTTCGATGAGTTGTGCTGGATTGCGAAAACTACTGTGAGCAATTTATTTATTATTTTACTACATGCCTTTTATAGTTGATTTTAATTCTCAGCATGACCATCATTGATTTTAGCCAGATCACTTGGCCGACCATTTTCATCTGTATTATTAAAAGCATACGTGGACGTACGTACACGTCAAACTAACACGAAATCTTCGTATATACTTTAGACCCTCAAGAGGGAGACAAATTTATCTCCCTCTTGAGGGTCTAAAGTATATACGAAGATCTCTTTGCGAAGCCAGTAGCCACGGTGGGGGTTAATTAGAATGACAAATTAATCTAATAGGCCTGTCAAGTCAAAATAGATACCTATGTTTCATGAACTGTCAAAACGGAACGTTTGTCATGAGTTCTATGAAATAACAACAGAATGACGTAATGTAAAAGTGACATCAAATGCTGTCCTTTTTTGCACAAAATTGACTTTATAAAATACATCTGCTGGAAATATACAATTCTGAGAATGTCAAGCCATTTTGTACATAATGCTTCAACTTAAGACTTGTTCCTAGATTTATTGGATTACCTTGGCCACAAGATTATTATGTAACAAATGGAAAACTCTATTCCCAGGCTTCGGACTATCAGAAACCTTTTAACGAGTCATCAGAAACGCTTCTCAAATCCTTGCTGGCGAAGAGAAAACAACTAAACCCTTCTTACCTTCGTGTTATGGCTCGGTATGTCGGCCTTGGCTTGCTGAAGTCAGTAAAATAACTTCCTGCAGTCACAATCCTGCCATTGTCAAAATGTTACATAGCGCGACCCTTTCCGGAGTACCTAGTCCTCAAGAACATAGGATATCATAGTATGTCCGCTTGGCCAATATTTGGCAATGATAGGTGACTGGCTAAAAGATCTGGGGCCCGATGCTGCTCTGAGAAACGCACTTATATTGGATCGCTATCGCATCTAAAACATCCAAAATGGCGTCATTTAGTATACGTTTTGCTTGCAATCTATTTACGATCTATTTGCGATTCTTTAGGAGCATACCAAATGACGCCATTTTGGGTGTTTTAGATGCGATAGCGATCCAATATAAGTGCGTTTCTCAGAGCAGCATCGGGCCCCTGGTGGTTTTCGGTGAAATTCAAATTGATCGTAATACAAGTGTAAAGTTTTTGTGCTATTTATGGTTTTGATATTTTATTATATATGTTTGTGATTGTTTCCTTGTTTCGTAGTAAACGCTGTTAAAATGAAGTGCTCTTTTATTTGCGGAGGGTCCGAGCACGTTCGCGACGATCAGAGTCAGACGCATTTATTTTTAACGACTTCACAAGGGGTTTTTTTATGCATGTACGGTCGCCTGCGTCTAAAAGTATACGGTCATATTACCGAGTGAATCCCGCTTATACTGCTTGTATACTTTTAGGCGCAGGCGACCGTACATACACCGATCACGTCATAAACTTGGACGCCATGGACCGATTTGGAAAATTATTTTTTTGTTGGAAAGGGTTTACCTTCCCATTGGTCCCATTGACAGGTCAGGATCGGATGATGGGATCCTGGAGAAATCGAGGGAACTCTACAAAAGAAAAGTGGGTAATGCAGGAGATGTAGGTTCGAATCCCAGTGACCATGTAACAAGAAGATAATTAATTTCGGTGATGAACGGTAATAGAAAACATCGTGATGAAACCTTCATTACTCCCCATAGCTGCGGCGAATGTTATAGGCAGACCTAGTGATTTTTGTATTTTTCATAATTACTCGTGCAAATGCACATGGTAAGCATAATATTGTGATGCGGAACTGATGATGAAGACCACACATGGCCATCAGACAGAACTGCTCAATACGAATCATTGTCTTTACGTCGCGCGGTCGCGACGGCGCTCCGTGTACCACGTGACACCTCTACTAGGTACAAATACAATCTACGATGCGTGGCTGACGGGCAAAAGCCTAAACTGGTGGACCTCGAGCCATGAAACTTTGTACAGGGGTTCCTTATGTAGCGTAGGGTAGCACTAAGATGGGATTTGACGAAATTAACTTTCCAGAGGGGGGGGGGGGGGGGGGGGGAGAAGGGGGTTAAAGCACTTGACATTGGTTTCTATCGATCTAATCAAATAGGGTTTGTGGAAGTCGGTTTTTTTAACGACCATTTCATTACCGTTTGACTTTCAATTGATCAAGTTATCTCTTTATAAATAGGTCGCGGCAAGTTCCATGGCTCCTAGTGACGCGTGGTTGTCTGTTCTAACTAAGGGGAGGTGACCTCTGCGAGAAAGGTTACACTACCCCCTCCACGCGGCACTCAGGAGCCAACTAATTTGACGTGACCTGTAGTAGGATTCCTACTCCTGCCTCACCTGCCGGCCTGCAGTGTATTAGCAAAGTTCGTTTCAGGAGCCGGCAGTTTACAACTCAGACTTTAGAGTACTACAGAATAAAGTGAAAGAAGAGCTACATCAATTTACAACCTCTGTCCTTTTCTGAACTTACTTTAGCTAAGGCTCGATCCTCACTGGACAGACTGAGACACGAGACGAGACAGAGATACATGGCTCAGATCAAGATGGCATGCATGTCTTTTTCGTTATCTTCAAGGTTCTCTGTGTGGTGTCTTTTCCGTGTCGCGTCTCTAGTAACTTATCCAGGTACCTAGCGCCTAAAACCCTACCATTTCCTCCAACGTAAGGCGTCCGACTACCATCAGTTATTTGGAGCTGGCACGTTCACAGTACTCGCACTAAAGCAATTAAAAATCTAAAAAGATCTATTTACAAGCAGTAGCAAAACAATATCTTTTTTAACCGACTTCCCAAAGGAGGAGGTTTACAATTCGTCCGGATATTTGTTTTTTTTTATTTTTTTTATTTTTTATGTATGTGCCTCGATAGCGCCTAGACGGATGGACCGATTTGGAAATTTATTTTTTTGTTTGAAAGGGTTTACCTTCCCATTGGTCCCATTGACACCAGGTCAGGATCTGATGATGGGATCCTGGAGAAATCGAGGGAACTCTTCAAATATTATAGGCAGACATATAGTGATTTTTGTGTTTTTCATAATAACTCGTGCAAATGCACATGGTAAGCATAATATTGTGATGCGGAACTGCTGATGAAGACCACATATGGCCACCAGATCTGCTCAATACCAGGTACAAATACAATGCGTGGCTGACGGGCAGGCAACGCATAGCCTAAACCGGTGGACCTAGAGCCATGAAACTTTGTACAGGGGTTCCTTAGTAGCGTGGTGTAGCACTGATATGAGATTTGACAAAATTAATTCCCCAAGGGGGGGTGGGGGGATAAGGGGTTACAGTTTGTATTAAACTCAATCTAATCAAATAGGGTTTGTGGAAGTCGGTTTTTTCTAAAGTTTACTTTTTGTTTCAATTATATACTCATAAGTTTGACCGCGCGAGAGAGACTCTTCTTGATGCCGATATTCATTCTTGCGCGCCTTCTTTTCCGTGGTACGGTTGCGTAGTCCGGTTAACCGGACCATAGAAAAATTTGTTTTTTTCCCATACAAATTAGAATTAGTAACCCTTCGTAAAAAAGAAATGGCGTGAGGAGTAAGATTTGTACTTTAAGCGCCATGGTTTCAGTTAACATACTTCTAGGTGGCGCTAATCTTAATTTTTTTTTTTTTTTTTTATGTATTTGTGTCTTGCAATCAGTCTTTCGACTATAAACAGATGCGATGTAGTTTATATCGGGTAAGGCGCTACTCCCAGTGGAGTCTGCCTTTCTTATGTGGAGTCAGTTTATTTGCTGACTATCCTGGTCAAATATATCACGCCGCTTTTTTAATCTGCGTATGGTTTCTGGTATTGTAAGCTGGCCTGCAAGTTGGTTTGGGTGCCTTAGAAGGCGTTGTTTGTACTTGTCACAACGCATCTTCATTTCCTGTTTGACCATAAGCATATTGGTACCATCATGGATCTCCGCTGTTCTGATAAACCAAGGTGCCTTAGTTATTTGTTTTAAAATATAGTTTTGAGCTCTTTGTATTATCATTATGTTGGAATCACTAGCAGAACCCCATAGTTCTATGCCATATGTCCAGATTGGTTTCAGTATGACCTGGTAGATGAGTAGCTTGTTGTCGATCGCTAGTTTTGAGTTTCTTCCAAGCAGCCAATGTAGGCCTCTATATTTTAAATTAATTTCATCTCTCTTTGATTGAACATGTTGCCTCCAGGTAAGTCTGCGGTCTAGGTGCATTCCCAGGTACTTAACAGTGTTACGGTGTGGGAGATGAGTGCCATTTAGGCTAACAGGTGGACAGTCTTCTTTGCGGAGGGTAAAAGTTATGTGCACTGATTTGGATGCGCTTGCTGCAATTCTCCACTTGGATAACCACTCTTCTACACAGTGCAAACTTTTTTGTAGTTTTCGAGATGCTTCATCTGGACTTCTGTTTGAGGCTAGAATAGCCGTGTCGTCGGCAAAGGTTGCGATTGTGACCTCTGGACTTTGTGGTAGGTCAGACGTGTACAAAGTATACAATACGGGCCCCAATACTGAGCCTTGTGGGACTCCCGCAGATATGTCGTGGAAAGGTGATGTGCAGTCATTTTCTTTGACTTGAAATATTCTGTTTGACAGGTATGATTGTAATACTCCATAAAATGTATGTGGTAATAGAGTCTTTATTTTGAATAAAAGCCCCTTATGCCATACTCTGTCGAAGGCTTGTTGCACATCGAGGAATGCAGCCGAACAGTATTCTTTCTTCTCGAAGGTCTTTCTAATAGTTCTGCAAACTCTGTGAACTTGTTCTATTGTACCGTGTTCTTTACGGAAACCAAATTGGTGGTCGGGGACTATAGAGTTTTCGATTAGAACCTTGCTCAGTCTGTTTAGCAAGATCTTTTCACACAACTTGGATAAAATTGGTATCAAACTTATCGGCCGGTATGATGTTATGTCGTGGACTGGTTTTCCCGGTTTAGGAACCATGATAATCTGGGAAACCCGCCAAATATTTGGGAAGTGTCCCAGTCTCGTGATGGCATTGAACAAAGTACAGAGATACACTATGCCCTTACGTGGTAGTTCCTCGAGGACCCTCTTGTCAATGAGATCGAAGCCCGGTGCCTTGTTGTTCTCTAGATATCTTATGTGAATACAGATCTCTTTAGGTGTCACAAATTTAAGAGGTAGATTGAGTTGATAATCTTGGTTTAGAACCAAGTCAATATCTGATTCGTTTGCATTTGGTCCTGGATCATTGGGTTTAAATACTTGGCTGAGATGGTTGGCGAAAGCTTCAGCCTTATCTTGTGCCGTTTTTGCCCAGGTACCATCCTGATTCCGGAGCGGCGGCTTGTGGTGCAGCGGTCGATTTAAATTTTTACATGCCTTCCATAGAGAGTAATTTGAGGATTTTGTGGCGGAGAGAGTTTCCAAGTGAGCCTGGACAGCGACGTCGTCAGCTTCCGCTATCATGAGTTTTAGGTCTTTTATGGCTTTATTAAGCGTTGTTTTGTCACTTGGATGTCTGCTATTATGCCATACTCTCCGCAGCCTTCTTTTATCCAGTATTTTTAATTTTATGCTATCCGAGTACACTTTACATTGTGGTGGGCGTTCAGGAAGTTCTGGTGTAGACGTCCAGCAACATTGTTGTATGGTCGTTGTCAATATTCTGGTTGCATTATCGATGTCAGAGTCACTTTTCAGCTTCACTTTGAGATCTAGTCGTTCATGTACCAGTTCCCGAAATGCAGTCCAGTCTGTATATTTATTGTACAACTTCAAGTTTCTCTCAGTAGGTAGAGCTGTTATGCCAACTGTTAGTATCACTGGTACATGATTTGAGTCGGCATCCAGACATGTTTCTATGTGGTAAGAAAGTCTAGCCAGGCCCTTTACAATAAAGAAATCTATGACGTCTGGTAATTTATTTGGATCTGTTGGCCAGTTGGTAGGCTCTGCTGTTGAGACTGCAGTGAGGTGGTTCTTATCCAAACTTTTCTTCAGCACTCTACCCCTAGTGGTAGTCAATCTTGAGGCCCAGTGAGTATGTTTGGCATTCCAATCGCCTCCTGCTATGAAGCGTAAGCCTAGGGATTTGAACAGTTCATCATATTGTTCCTCAGATATTTTATGTTTGGGTGGGCAGTATACTGCAGAGATATTAAAAGATCCGTTTCGGTCTTCTATTAAGACAGTCGCTGCTTGTATGTGAGCTTGTTTAAATTGTGGAAGTTCGCAATGTTTGATACTGGATCTTATAATAACGGCTGCTCCCGCATGAGCAGTTCCATCGGGGTGGTTGGTAGAATAGATGTTGTAGTTCTTTATCCTGACACTGCTACTAGCTGTGAAGTGTGTTTCCGCTACCAGTAGTATGTCTATATTGTGTGTATTTAGGAGAACTTCTATCTCTCCTTTTCTTGGGGATAAGCCATCCGGGTTCCAGGTTGCTATCTTGAGGGAAGTCATTTTGAAAGTCTGGAGACAAGTGTTGATATGAGACTGATTAGGGTGCTCATTTGTTGTAGGATAATCTCGAATTTTTCTGATTGTTTCAAAAGCATCTGTTCGATTGAAGTTGGTGTAGGAGTTTCTATGTCGTTACTACTTTTGCTTTTTAGTACATCAGCATATCTTGTTTGCTCGTTTTTAGTCCAATTTGGCTTAACCTTTTCGGTGGGAGGGGGAAGCTGACTTTCCAGATTAACTTCTGATTCTGCATTTTTCATAGCTTTGGGATGTAATCGTTTGTTATTTGTGTGATTTTCTCTTCTTGATGATATCTCCTTGTATACCTCGCAGCCTTTGTAGTTAGCCGGATGGGCACCTTGGCATAACGCGCAAGTGGCCGGTGTGTTGCGATCGCGCTTGAGGCACTCCGATGTCTTATGCGGTTGTGCACATTTGACACACCTGTATGGTCTCATACAGTAGTTTTTTGAATGACCATATTGTTGACATCTCTGGCATTGGACAAGTGTCTTCTTCTTGCGAGGATCTTCAATAGCAACTGCTTGGTGGTAGATATATTTTATCTCCTTGGCGGCTTTGTTGTTCGGCCCAGGTGACAAGTTTACAAAGAAGGTAGAGGTAGGCTTTTTATCTGGCCCAAACTTCACATTAATAATTTCTCCAGTAACAGTGTTTCCACTGGTTTCTATAGCATCTTTTATAGAGTCTAGTGGTGTTGTGTGATGCAGGTTTCTGATGACCAGCCTGTAGCATCGCTGATCTTTTTGGTTGAAGGTATGGCCTATGAGTCCATGTTCTCTAACAAGAGTTATTAGTTTTTTATAAACTGCAATGTCCATGGTGCTGATTCGAAGTTGGTTCCTATTCACCACCTTGTAAGTGAATTCGTTTGTTTCTGCCACAGTTTCCAATAGTTCTGACAATTTGTTTACGTCGTCTATGCCATAGAGAACAATAGGTGGTGGTTTGCTTGGCATTCGTTTGGCCTGCGCGTGATTTCCATTATCGCGTTCAATTTGTAGTCCATCAAAACTATTGGATGTTGGAGTTTCTGGTGGGGGTGTATTTACCCTTTTTCTTTTGTGCGATTGTTTTGACATCGGTACTCTTTGCCAGGCGGGAGGTGCCCTTATTTTCGATCGATCATCATCATTGTTGATAGCAGATTGTTGAGTAATGGAACCTGGATTGTCGGTATTTGGTCTGCTACCAACAGAGTTACTTCGGGCTCTTTGTAAAAACAGACTAGGATGAAAGACTGATTGCACAAGAGTCTTGCTTCCAGTAACATCCGGGTTGTTGTGATTGGATACAGATGTCATGTCGGAATTGGTATCAGCCATCTGGTTTGATATCATTTAGTAGTAGTTATTTATTTCTGCACTATGGCAACACTTTTGTGCTCATGTCAATAAATGCCATGTTTGACAAGGAACTATTTGTATATTTTGAAACGCGTTCACAAAAATACAAATTGTTTGGTGGGTAGGTGCACAAGGTGTTTTGCGAGCGATGTTTTTGATGCACTGATTGTGAAGTTGTAGCTGGTTTTGCACTTGGATAACACTCCTACATGGTATTTAGCACTTCACCATCACTTTGAAGTATTATTTGGGAACAAAACTGCGATTTTTGATGAGAAAACTGTTAAATGTTTGGGAGCACAAGAGCACTGGTTGACAGTTGACAGCTAACTGTAGGGAAGTAAAAAATATTTTCAACATAACTTTATTACTGCATAAATAAAGGTAATAGATCAACCATAGGACCTGTTCAAAGAATTTGAGAAATCCCTCGGTAATCTTAAAATAAATCCTATATATCTTAGCGCCATCTCGTGGTATTTGCAATTTTTCGATGGTGCTACACCAAGGGATAATGTCCTCAAATCAAACTAAAGAAGCTTCCGTAGCATCTCAGTTTACGCCGGTGTCATATTTTGTTAGGTGGTCTATCTGTATTAGTATAATATTATGTGATACTACACAGGCGCAAGGTGCTAGCTTTTAAAAACCGCTATGTACATAATCAACAGAAAGACGAGAGTAGATTTTAGATATTTTTATTGTAGTGCATCTCACTTCTGCGACGCACTCTTGTCGGAGCTCTTCGACTCGCGGATGGACGCCGACCGCCGACGCCTCAGCTCCTCCTGTCTGCGCACCTGCAGCAAGCAAGCACACAACATTCATTAGCGTTATTGTTGCGTTTTGCCTTGCATTGCATATACCTAACCTCACTATGGGTAATATCAGTTCTTCCGACGATGTTTTGGCTAATGAGTGACGTTTACAGAGAGGCGCCACTTCTACGCAAGTTAATGCAACGAACCTCTCAACATAGACATTTCACTACTTATTGGTCATCATCATCACTTGTGATTCAACTACTCCTACGTACTGCTACTATTATATTGCAATATTTTACACTCAACATTCAGACACTAGGGACGATTCGGGAGGTGTCAAAACCACTAAACTGACAACCTTAGATCCGACAGGTCTTGCATGGTGGCCAGACTATTATTTTCAAACACACTATTTCAGTTTGCTTAGTTTTGCGTGTCACCTCCCGAAACACAGTCACTAGTAAATATCGAAGATAAGTACAGAGTAATGTCGCTGATTTAATACCTCGATTCATATCAACAATGCACCGAGGGGTAAGACACAGCACCTTACTCTTACAGCCTGGTGTGACTTCCACAAATTGTTTTCATGGTCATACTACCAGCTGTCATTCGCGAGAAATAGGAATACAGTCTATTCGTGATAAGAATGCAGTGAAATTTAAATTTAAATCTGTTAACACACACTCACAGGACAGGAAAGTTTGCCTTCAACTGGTCACTGTGAACTTGGCTTGATAATTGGAAATGATTTGATTGGTTGCGGGGCGTGGCTAGGTGATGACTTTACTGCATTCTTATCACGAATAGACTATAGTTTGAAACTGCCTCGACTTAGAAATGTGACAGCTTGTGCTATATATCCTGCTGTTTTACAAGTGGTGTTAGTGAGAAGCACGCTTGAGGCGGCTCCACTTTGAACACCCTTGCCCCTGCGGCAGGTGTCAGTAGCCCGCTTAATGCTACGGGAACGTACATCAACGTACCCAGACTACGTGACCCATTTTATGCTATTTTGGACCGCCCTCTGCGTGACTACAAGACTGGTGTTTTGTACTAGCGTGGTATTTGTACTAGTGTGGTATTTGTACTAGTGTGGTATTTTGTACTAGAGCGTGGTATTTGTACTAGAGCGTGGTATTTGTACTAGCGTGCTATTTGTACTAGCGAGGTATTTGTACTAGCGTGCTATTTGTACCAGCGAGGTATTTGTACTAGCGTAGTATTTTGTACTAGCGTGATATTTGTACTAGCGTAGTATTTTGTACTAGCGTGCTATTTGTACTAGCGAGGTATTTGTACTAGCGTGGTATTTTTTACTATACCCTACCCAATATAACAGGAAACTTGACAGCTAACCTAAAACTTCATAAAATCCAAATAATAATATATTTTAGTGCTGATAGCAGTGATGGCGAGATGACAACTCTTCTGTTAGTTCAACCGAATAAACAATTTCGATTCTTTCCGATTGTTTTGGTACCATTCCCTTCCCTAGTGTTTAAAAAGTGGATTTTATGAAGTTTTAGGTTAGCTGTCAAGCTGCCTGTTATATTGGATAGGGTATATAGCGTGATATTTTAAATACCCGCCCTCCCCCCCAAATCGTCACGCACGTAGTCTTCACAAAATAAAAAGCCCGTTTTGTCAGTTCACGCCCATGAAGTTTTAACGCGTAGGTAATAGAAGCGGTTTTTAGGTGCAACTTGTACGCTTTGCTTGTACGCACTAGTTGGCTTTTATTACCTACGCATTAGGGGTTAAAACTTCATGGGCGTGAACTGTCAAAACAGGCCTTTTATTTTGTGAAGACTAGTATGGGCATGTTCCGTGTTCTGGCTTGCTGCGTACCTTGGACTCCTTCTTCCTCTGTGCGAGCAGCTTGGCGTACTCCTGCTCGGAGCTCTTGCGTTTGGCCAGGCGCTTCTTCTTCAGCGCCAGCCGGTGGCGCCGGCGCTGCAGCGCCACGGGGGTCACCAGCCGCTGGATCTTGGGCGCCTGGCGACCGGAGTGGGACGGTTAGGGACAATACGCTATTACAGGGTGGAAGAGTGGTCATATTTTAGGGGGTTGTTAGGGCCATCATTCTGAGCACCTTTCACTATGAAACCGATTTGCTCAGAGTAACTTTAATTTTCACATCTCTATACAAATCAGCTGACCATCCAGACCAAAACAAATGGAGTAATGAAAAATAAAGTTTTTTTTTTTTTTTTACGTAGCCTATAATGTGTCCCACTGCTGGGCAAAGGCCTCCCCATTTCGAGCCCACACATCTCTAGTCAGAGCTAGATTGACCCACTCTAGTTCGAACGTGTCCAGGTCGTCCCGCCATCTCCTTCTGGGCCTTCCTCTACGCCGGTGTCCGTCTATAGGCACCCATTCAGTAGCTATCCTCGCCCACCTGTCTGGGTGCATTCGGCACACATGGCCTGCCCAGTTCCACTTCAGTTTTGCGGTCTGCACACCCACATCTGCGATGCCAGTTATGGAGCGCAGTACGGAGTTCTTAACGCGGTCTATTCGTTTAACACCCAAAATACTGCGCTCCATCGCTCGCTGGCAAACCTTGAGTTTGGACTTCTGTTGCTCCGTCAATGACCAAGTTTGTGCGCCGTAGGTTTAGTAAAATAAAGTTGCTCTGATCAAATCGGTTTCGTAGTAAAAGTTGCTCAGAATGGTCTCCCTAACAACCCCCTAAACTATGACTACACCCTGTATACTGCTGAAGAGATACTGGAAGCAATTTCATGACGTCATGTTAGTTGACGTTTAGAGGGCTTTATAGTTCCTCCCACTTTGGTCCTAAAATGGTAAGCTGTCCAGCGCCTTGTAAAAGGAGCCCAACAAGTAGTCGGGTGCTTCTGCTCGGCGCTGAGATGCTCTGTCCTGATGCTGCTGCCCACTAGACATTGAGCGTCTAGCAAACAATATTATAATCAGGAGCAATAATAACTAAATTAGGAAAAGCCCTGATGCTATTTTATTTGAGAATGATGCAACAAAAGCTTTCCCATTTTGTCCTGCTGGTTCTTGAGGTCCCTGTGCCGCACCATAACCTTGAGAAATGGCAACATTTACATACAGGCACACACATTGCTTCTGGCCTCATACTAAAACATCATGTTTTGAGGTAACCAGAAACAGCGACATCAGTAAATCACAAGCATCCAACATCTAAGACCTGGAGATTGTTTTCTTCCTTCCCAATGATGCAAGCTATTACGAACCAAGAACCTGTTCACTAAAATGTCTACTTTACAATTTTTTTTTTCTTTCCCAAAGTCTGCTTTAGTCTACCCAAATTATCACAATGTCCTCTTTTGGTTTTGCACATACTACTCGCACGCACTTTACCAAAATGACCACATTCTTCTGTAGGCACGTATGGACGGGAATACACGTTGTGCACTGACCTTGGAGCGCGGCTTGGCGTTCTCCTTGCCCTCCTTGGCGGGCAGCACGCGCTTGACCACGTAGCTGCGCACGTCGTCCTGTGACGTGAGGTTGAACAGCTTGCGGATCTTGGACGCGCGCTTGGGCCCGAGACGGCGGGGCACATTGCCGTCCGTCAGCCCGGGGATTTCCTGCGAGCGGAAATCATTAGACCCTTGCACTATCGCTTGTCTGTGGCCTGCGTCTCAGCAGTTCTACGCAACTTAACGCAACGAACCTGTCATCAAGCGTTAGTTCCGCCTGTTCAAGATTGTTGGAAAGCTGTGTGAGCAGACTTACTTATTGATAAACCGCTCTCAGCTCCAAAGAGCTATCTTAAGCATGTGATAATAACAGAATTGGTAAGGTGGAACTGTCATTGTGATATAGCAGACAACACTGCCAAAAGACTGCTCATCTCTTTGCTTTCAAGGATGTCAAAATTTGTGTAAGAGTGGTAATGTCTGGTACAGAAGAAAATGCAACTATCTATAGAAGAGATAGTGATCAGTGCTTATTTAGTACCATTCTGTTATACCCTGCCGCATATAATTACACAGATTTGGAGATCTGTGAAACAGTAAGAACAGGGATAAAATAAAACGTAACACTGTACCCAAGTGACTTTACCTGGGAGCCTTTGCGGACAATGACGAGGGCCAACACAGACAGGTTAGCGTCAACGATGCATCCACGGACAGACTTGCGCTTCCTCTCACCGTCACGGCGGGGTCTGTAGCAGGAGTGGCCCTTTGACATCAACAGACGGACACGGCCTGAAAACCAGAAAAACTAATATTATTAACTATTGGTAACTGAACACACATACATACATGCATAAACATACAGTTATTTGTTATTTTCTTTGTTATATGTGCATAAGCTTCCTATGTTGTGCACATGTGACAAAGAGAATTATCATTTTGTGATACCTAATTTATTGTTGTTTTTTTTTCTTCTCATTTTAGTTTAGTTTATTTAAGTTTAAGTAAAAAGGTCTGGCCTGAAAAACAGCGCTGTGATGATGTCACATCACTCAGCATCAGCTGAGTCCAGTCCTTTTTGCCACAAATAAAATAAGTAGATTACATGCTAGGTATGTTAATTTAATGTGGCAAATAAACACTTCTTCTTTCAAAACACTTCTTCTTTCAAAACACTTCTTCTTTCTTCTTCTTCAGCATTGTTTGCTTAATTACCGAAAAAAGTAAAGCACCCAGAAACTGATAATTTGATTTTCGGAAAAATTTACAATCAACATTCAAATAAGAAGATTTTACAAGTCAAGTATTTTTTTTATAAAATCTTATCCCTTCTCGTGGCGGCCCGCATTTGGAAATTTACGCTAGACTGGCAGAGGCTCTGTGTGTGGTCACTACTAAAACGTCGCTCACGGCGTATTATTGTATAAAAGGATAGGAACCCCCTTTATTTTTAGAATCGCCATGAAACAAGCTAGTTTAATGTATAAGAATGAAAACAATAAGGTATTCGTTAGCCTAGCTGTCCAAGGTCAAACCTAGCATTTATGGCAAGAACCCAAATATGCTTTAAATTAAGCACTTTTTTTACTAACTTTGTGATTTATTTATACAATATGTACAACACCAACCTTTTTATCACCTAAAATAATACATTTCTAAAGAAAATCATGTTTTTTTCGCTACAATCTTAGTCCAGGGTCAAACCTAATTTATGACTTTTTTTCCGTTTTTATGACAAGAACCCAAATATGTATTAAATTAAGCACTTTTTTTTACAAACTTTGTGTTTTATTTATACAATATGTACAAAAAATACATCTTATCAAAAAATCATCTTATTTTGAAATCTGCCCGCTGCGGGTATTTGCCAGCCCATGGGATATAGATTGCTTAGTCAATGTCAATAATATAATAATAATATTTTTGCATAATACTGCCCGTTAGGAAGTTGTAGGCTTAGGGATGGAGGAAAGAAGGGAAAGAAACTCCATACATTTGGTCCTAAATACACACACTACAATCTTTACCTAGGTTCAAGAAAGGGAAGGTAAGTTTTTTTTAGAAATGTTTAGCACACTGTAAGAGTAGACCGATATGAACCGGAATCATCTGCTCGCGGCTATTTGCTATGCCCTCATTTCATTATCAATTACTGAACTAATAAGTTCAGCAATATTTATCAAATCAGGGGGAACACAGCACAGTTGACTGTCCAGTGATAATCTTAGACAAAAATCTTTCAACTGTACATCATCAAATAACCCACATGCAACAGTGGCACCCATTGTTATTTTTTTAAGAAATAGCTTCTCGAAATGTTATTGAATTAGACTGCAACCATCGTGTTCTTATTCTGGCTATCCCTTATTGTGAATACAGTACTGAGTGTATGTATCCTGAAGTTATAGATATCCCACCCACAATAAAGTTTTGAGGTTATGTTTACTTATTTTCTCTAAAGTTCCTCACGGTACGCCTGGGAGTTTTATTAACTTTATAATAGTATGTGGCTGGTACTCACTGTTGGTCAGAACACCCTGTTTCATGGGGAATCCTTGTTTGTCGTTGCCTCCGGCGATGCGGACGATATAGCCCTTCCACTCATCTCCGAGCTGGTCAGCCTCAACTTCCGTACCCATCCGCTTCTCGTAGAAGATGCGGAGCTTGTGCTCGTCCACCACTTCGATCAACTTCTGGCATCCCGTGGCCGGGAACGAGACGTTCAACTACAAAACGAATTGAGGTTAGAAATCTTACCGCGACAGTTTGTTTGGGAGAAAATATGGCTTTACCGCTGTAATCGGTCTAGGATACACATCATTAGATGTTTTGTGTTGGTTGGTAGTAAAATAACAAGAGAAACCTAAGTTCACGGGCATGAAAATAAACTTTCCACAACACGGTCGGAATTTATCGGCTTTATTCTTGGAGATCACAACACTTAATTAGCACGAAACTAATTAAATGCGTGGCTGCTGGTGTCAGCTACTCGAAAAATATAATATTGCAGTCTTATAGATGGTAAAAATGTAGAAAAAATTGAAATAACCTTCATGACTGCGAATTGTTCCTTCGAACGTCAGCCATGAAAAAGAACCAGAGACAAGGATAGAGCTGTTATCTAGAGATGTCAATCTCTTTCTACTCTATGGTAACGATGCGCGATTGTGAAAAACAATCGCTACACCACTCGATTGTAAAAATCATTCAAAGTATTCGAATAATCCTAAAACAATCGATAATCGAGGAAGTCCGATAGTTTTAAGCTCATGTAAAAGTAAACTCTATGCTCTGAGAAAAAGTATCTAATTTTGTGTGGAACATTCTATCAGAAAACTATCGAAATTCATGAATACCCATTGAATACCACTAGAACAATTTTGATTGTGTGTACGAGTGAATAGAAAGATAAACGAAACAAACAAGTGTAAGCGAGAAAGAAATATAAACAACATGGCGTCGATTGTGAATAACAATCGATAATCCCGAAATCGCTAGTTTATGTTTGTCACGCAAAAGTGATCTTTATGTACTCAGAAAAAAATATCCATTTTTGTGTGGCAATTCAATCAGTAACCATCGAATTTCACAAATACCACTAGTTTGTATTCGAATGGTTTGTAAAATGTATCAACGTAGACTTTATTGCCCACAAAAAAACGTTCAATTTGGTATGGCAAAGTAAATAAATGAATGGTTTCACTCGATTGTGTGAACTAGATTGTTTTCAAAGTCGATTGTTAATACATCAAAACACTCGATTGGTTTGAACCAGTTTGAACTATTAACAAACGCCCTCAGAACAATAACTAAAGCAGTTAGTTATTGTTCTGAGCAAACGCCCATCTTTACTCTATGGTGAATGTAGCGTACAACGTACAACTCACTGAGCGAGCGAGGCTGCGACGCGACGACGCTAGTAATAAACAATCATTCACTGAACGAACACTCTCGATTTTTTGGCACAACACTATTTGTTTGACCTCATGACCTGTCAAATCACTTTGATCTACTACCGAATTGTGCCCCCTGTTCCGAGTCATGCCAAAATCGATTACATACAGCGTCTACGAAGCCACTCCGAGTCTGTTTTGGCGATACAAAACGATGGCATCGTCGTCGTAGACGCTGTATTTAATCGATTATGGCGCTGACGGCGATGTCACGGAACGCGACCATAGTTTTGTTTGTGTTGTTTGTGGTTTGTGGTGTGTGCATAGAGGTGTAGTTGTTAGGCTTGTGCGCGCTCGGTCACTTAGCGGATCGCTCCAAACTAGTACAATCGCTCAAATGTACTAGTTCGGTCTTTTAGGTTTTTTAGTTCACTAGTACCGTAGGGGGAGTATAGTATATATGTCTCAGATATATATATAGTATACCTTTCTCTGTCTACGACTAGTACAGTAAGAAACGAACGTCTGTTCATGATCCTTTGACCGAATTAATTGAACAGTTTTCGTTCCTTGTCGCTCGCGCACACGCCGAGACGAGAGCCATTCGGAAACTTTCGGCAGTGCTCGATCATTCATTCGGATCGCATCGTTTTGCTCTCAGTGTCACTACTCGCTCTCCGCTCGGGTCTCGCTCCGGGTGAACTAAACGTACTAAATCCTTTTATTCCCAGACCTTCAAATTTCAAATCCCTTTTATCATATTATGTCAATTCCCCATTTATCCAAATCTTGTGTAACTTCATTAATGTTAATAACATCAAACTATAACCGTAGTTGTGTTCTTGTTGTAGACTAATTAATCTAAAACTATGAAATATTTATTTATATATTGTTTTGTCTTTTTTGTTCTAGGTTCTGGAAATATTGATATTTTCATTTTACCAAAAAAATCTTAATAAAATACCGTGCCACCTCAGATACGTGACATTGGCAGAATCATCAAATCGATGGAAGCCATTATTTAAGAAATTGAATTTTAAACGTACTAAAGAGCAGAATCGTTGCGGAATAGTTCGGTCTAGTACAGTGTCGGAATTAGGTCATTTTAGTTCTTAGTACCATGTGCTACACAAGCCTAGTGGTTGTCAAAAAGTGACAGACAGACCAGACATCATTAATTCATTTCGGTCGGATTTGAAGGAAGGAAGTAGGAAGGTAGGAAGAGAATAAACATCTTCAACTCAACCATTCCACTAAATTCTTCGTATAAAGTTGACTTAAAACCCCTACATTAACATCCCCGGCACCGACCAGCGTCGACGTATTTTCTATCAAAAATCTGTGCCTATAAATTCAAAAACAAATATTCCGAGGGCTTGGTGTTCAATGAATTCTTCAGAACAGGGTGTTGTGGTGATGAATCAGGATGAAAGCAGTGAGCTCGCTCACAGGCAGCACGTGAAATACTTCATGAGGTTCCTGAATATTTTACCGGGTTCGTTATCCTCACACGATTCTACGAGGTTAGTATTTTACGGTCAGAGTGTTGATAAGGGGGCGGAAGCCTTTTCTAAGTTTTGACGTGACAACGTCTTATAAATTGGTTTGCCGGGTGACACTTCAAGAAACTGCGTTACGCTCCGCTCACGTTATGCGCTCACAATGAGAGCGAGTGTGAGGCACGCGTCCCTTCCACTCGGGCATGGTTAGCCCGCCTAAGAGCGAGAGAGACAGACATAAAAAGTGAAAGGCACGCGTCCCTTCCACTCAAAGTCGTTGTCACGTAAAACTTTCGCCCGTATACCGACTTTACAGGCAACCAATTTTTTTTTCCTTGGCGCCCCTTTATCCACACTCCGACCGGGTTGTCTCGCGGCGAAAAATTTTCTAAGTTTTTTTTCCTTGGCGCCCCCTTATCTACACCCGAACCTAAGTTTTGCATAATTATCATCATCTAGTCTGTCAGAGAGGGAACTCTTATTGTTGAGTATAGACCTCCTCATGTAAACGCCATCAAACTCCGTGCTGTGCAAACCACATCCATTATTTTCCTGCTATTCTTGGTATGTCACAAACTGGAATAATTAAACTAATTATTATTCACTGTACTTACTCCAGAATTTTTAACTGGTTCGCCGACACATTTTATATAACAATAGAATGCCATCGTTTGGTTGTTCGAGTGGTGTGCTTCTGAGAGTGAAGGGGTTAAACAGTACTTATGTAGGTAGTAGTACCCAGTTGAGATTTCTCAAGACCTGGATAGTGACATCAGTACGGCACCCGTAAGGCAATTGCATCCGTGCGAGCCTCAAGTAAACTTTAACCGGGTAGTACCAACTGTGTCAACAAACTTTTAGCAAATGGCTTATCTTAGATGCACCTGCCATCTGAAATCCCAGTTTAGGTACATTGCAAAACGGAACACATTTGACTAGCAATAATTATTCAATGATTGTTGATTTAGTGCAAGCATTTCAAGGATGTTTATGGAGATTTTGCATTGTGGATGCTATTTAGATCTTCATGTTCTATTAAATATGACTGATTTTCCAAATCCCTGTTAATTACAGTATTGTTTTGCTAATACCTACTCAGAATCCCTCCTTTGATATGAAAGATGGATCTTTCTCTTAGATCAAATACAATATCGTTATCAAACACAGAGTCATCTTATCCAAAATAATATTAGGTGCTCCAGAAAAAGCATCTAAAACAGGAAAAAATGTGCCAGTTATGTATACATCAATTATGCTAAAACTAAAATTAAAATTTATTAATTGTACAATTATTTTACATAAAAAATAATTTTATAAATACTGCATCATCATCTTATTTCAGGGTGACCATAGCCTACTTCTCAGTATCCGGTATTGACATACTCGGAGCCATGTCCTCAGTGACAGTGGAGCTACGAACGAGGATCATTGACTGGCTTTACCGACTTCTGATACATCCTGCCGATGATGGTGAGAGACAAATATAATATGTATATGTAACACGTCAAAAACATAGCGTCACGCCTTTTCCCATATGAGGTGGCAGAGGCACAGTTCTGCCCACTTTTAGCCAGGGCCGGGAGTCGCATAAGGAATGGCATGGCAATTGCTGTAGCGAGGGCGCAAACAGCTGGTTCAGGCTTGTCGACGGGGGGCGCTGAGATGCACCTCGTTGTCTACAAAAAGACCGGAATTTTCACGCAAAATGAAGTTACGGAATAAACTCCATTTAGCGTGACAAGGATTTAGTCTTTCGCTGCAGCTATGGAGTAATAAAGGTTTCCTCATGATTATTATTATTATTATTATTATTTATGATGCACAAGCAGCTTGAAGCTGATGCGTGCATATCAGTTCACATTTCACTGCACTTGTTTTATAAAATTGTCAAGTCTATTTTTAAAACTGTTCACTGATGGTGCACTAATAACAGTTTCTGGAAGTCTGTTCCACTCGCGGACCACTCTGTTGGACAGAAGGTGCTTGCGTGGGTTACTTGTATACAATTGTATTTGACCATAACAATTTGGTAGGCGAGCATCTCTATTGAAATTATTATTACTTTGTATACAATGAACTTTAGCAACAGAGTCGATAAAAGAGTCATAGAACTCTTATTGTAAAGGATAAAGTAACTTATTATAAGGATGTTTATGGCCGGCCCCCTGAAGATTCATTTGCCAACGCATTTATTAGCCTTTTATTCAATGTTATCCAAAGACCTGTTAAATATCTTTTTCCATGTTGATTGAGTGTGTGTGTCATGTACATGCATACATTAATTTTAATACCCTTGGTAGTTAAAAATACGTAGTTGCAGATAAGCTTACAGGTTACAGTGGTATTTACCTACACTTACAGGCATGCTGTTATAATCAACATTATCCTTATCGTCTAGTATTAACAAGTAAGCTTGTATGTAATATACTTGTTCAAATACAAGACTCAATATTTAATAAACATAATAAAGTATAGTACGTATTTTTAAGTAGCTTAGGACGTTTCATAAGTCACGTAGTATAATAATAATACCTCATATTAGAGTTTTATCTAAATTATTCTAAATACTTACAGGAAGGCATTGCTACTGACTTGAAAGCATCACTTTTAGTCTAATTAATTACCCTAAGCCTTTCAAGCCTAATTAGCTACCAAGAAATTACTTTTAATGATCTTTAATGTCTTGATCAGATTGAGTAACCCCACTGCAGTAAGATGAGGCAGAAGATAGGTAATGTATGCCAAAGCATCCAGTCATTAGTGGTCAGAAAGAAAGGGAACAAAATATGTTAGCTAAATAGTTAGTGGTCCAAAATAGAGAAGACTAAATATTTATAGAAATAAAGAACTTTGATAATAATTCTGATATGGGGCCGTACACAAATTACGTCATAGCTTTTTGGCGATTTTCGACCATTTTCGCATTTCCCCCCCTACAATCATCCTATCGTCATTATCAAATGCCCCCCCCTTCTCATAATAACCGGCCAAGTGCGAGTCGGACTCGCGCACGAAGGGTTCCGTGCCATTATCTATAAAAAACCGCAAAAAAAATGTATGGGAGCCCCCCCTAAATATCAATTTAATTTTAATTTAATTATTTATTTTTTAAGTAAATAATATACTCAATATATTGTGAACATTTTAAGCGTCTACCTGCAACCATTATCAATATCGAGCAAAAATGAGCAAAAAAATCACGTTTGTTGTATGGGAGCCCCCCTTAATATTAAATTTCTTTTGATTTTTAGTATTTGTTGTTATAGCGGCAACAGAAATACATCATCTGTGAAAATTTCAACTGTCTATCTACCACGGTTCATGAGATACAGCCTGGTGACAGACGGACGGACGGACGGACAGCGAAGTCTCAGTAATAGGGTCGCGTTTGGCACCCTTCGGGTACGGAACCCTAAAAATGACGTCATTTCAGACAGAATTAAATTAATTGCAAAAACGCGCGGATAAAGGTGTCGTGTCGTTAGCTTCTGTTGTCAAACTGCCCGCGCTGACCAGTGTTGCCAACTCTTTTTTCCTAACCCACTGAAAGTGGTTTTTGAAACCACCAGAAAGCCACTAGATTTCAAAATACCCTCAAACCACCAGGAAACCACAAAAAAATACAAAATTACAATAAAAACTAGAACTAGAAAATTATAATAAAAATAAAGAATAAAAACAAGACTAAAATTAAAATACAATCATTTATTTCAGTTTCATACAAATATACACAACTCGCAAACAAATTCCAGTATAAAAAATTTTAGGTCAGGTTTAAATCAGAAAATCAGAATTAAAGGTAGAAGACTAGAACTACAATCAGTTGTAAGATAATTATGAACTGTATGATTCTATTGTCCCAATTTTTCTAATGACATTAATAATAACAATAATAATAAATCGGCTTTTTCTAGATATATCTTCAAAAATCAATATGTCATACCAAAACGCCTTGGTATTTTTGGTACACAATATAAAAATTTAGTGTTAGATGATATTTCTTTCCACTAACAGTATTTGACGGAACCACTACAGAAATCCACTAGCCACTAAAACGAGATTTCTCCCAGCAAGAGGGGTGTCCAAACCACCAGAATTAGTGGAAATTCCACTGAGTTGGCAACGCTGGCGCGGCGGCGGCGGCTGCGGCGGCGGCGGTGGTGGGGAGCGTCAAAGGAAGCCGACTTTGGTTAAAAGCGCCAACCATAACGCGCTGCGCCAAACTTCTTCAGTGTTGCCTCATATCGAACTATTTTCACTCTGTTATTGCAATATAATAAATGCGCTCAATAATTTTATTAATGTTATATGTACATAACATAATATTATAAATATTTTGGAGTAATTGGTTTTTACAAGGATGACGTCAATGTTGGTACGACCCCCCCCCCCCCGCGTTTCGTACGTCATTCATCCATCATCAGCAGACCAGACCCCCCTCCAAATTCGAATGACGTAATTTATGTACGGCCCCTATGATGATTGATGTTTTTTCAAAATATAATTTTCTAGTGTACATAATATTAATTTGTACACTTCCTTTTTGGTTAGTAATGAAATGAATGATTGATATCACACACTTCACAAAAAATGCCATCCCAAGTGCATCCCAACCTGACTTCGGCATTAACCATTTATCTGATATTAATTTTCAGGAGACATGTCCAAATGTGGATTCCAGGGCTCGTCAACAATCAACATTGAGTTGGGACCAGAGAACGGTCACTACAAGTGTGGACACCTGGCCATGACCTACACTGGCCTGTGTATACTGTTGGCTTTAGGGGACGACCTGTCGAGGATCAATAGGACGGCCATTATTGAAGGTAAACAATAAATCTGTCCGGCGTTCTGGACTCTCTCTGAAGCCAAAAAATGGCTCAACTTTAGTTTCTGACCTACTCGCTAGGTCGTCCAAACTTTTTTAGCGTATAGTTGGGGTCATTTATTCATCTTCCTGAAAGTTTCAGGTTGCGGAATTTAGTAGTTTTTAAGATATGATTTTTTGAAAATCTGAAATATTGTAAAATTATGTAACAAAACGCAAAAAATATGTCAAAATCTATGGTCTGTGGTCAAAATACATTACTTACGTTTCGTTGTATGCATATTTGAAAAGATGAATCTATTTTAAACGTAAAATATCACTTTTGATAAATTAAAAGTTGTAAGTTTTGTGAAACGGAATGCATTTGGGGTGTTGTCTGTCCGAGTTTTTGTTGGTTGGGCGGCCATTTTGAATCCGATTGGATCAATTATAGGTTATCCTGTTTGAAAACTAAAGATAGGTTTGTTAGGTACACACTTATAAGCAGAACCGGGAGCCGGAGCGAAGCGGAGCGGAGCGAGGCGACCCCCTACTCCTGGCAACCCCCCCTCCAATCCCTCATCCCCTCCAACTCCCCCGCCCAACAATGCAAAAAAACTTCAAAACTCAAAACTTTAAAAAATCATATCTCAGCAATTAGGCATTTCCGCGGGGGGGGGGGGGAGAAGTAGGGGAGGCATCTACCCCCCTCCCCCTTCCCCCCCTTCCCTGACCTACTGAAAGGTCAATTTCAGTAGGTCAGGAACTAAAGTCCTTCCCCCACGGGCAGTTCAAATACTCCGTGGAAAGCATCTGTTCCGAATCTGACATTTCATCGATTCTATGTATTTTCAAACTCTTTTTGTATTCGTTTACTGATATTATTCAAATCAAATCCAATTCATTTAATTGCGAAAAATATGGTAATGAAGATGTTACATAAAATGGCACTAATAAGTGCAGCATATTTCGCCACGCTGGCATGCAAATGGCACTAATAAGTGCAGCATATTTCGCCACGCTGGCATGCAAATGGCACTAATAAGTGCAGCATATTTCGCCACGCTGGCATGCAAATGGCACTAATAAGTGCAGCATATTTCGCCACGCTGGCATGCAAATGGCACTAATAAGTGCAGCATATTTCGCCACGCTGGCATGCAAATGGCACTAATAAGTGCAGCATATTTCGCCACGCTGGCATGCAAATGGCACTAATAAGTGCAGCATATTTCGCCACGCTGGCATGCAAATGGCACTAATAAGTGCAGCATATTTCGCCACGCTGGCATGCAAATGGCACTAATAAGTGCAGCATATTTCGCCACGCTGGCATGCAAATGGCACTAATAAGTGCAGCATATTTCGCCACGCTGGCATGCAAATGGCACTAATAAGTGCAGCATATTTCGCCACGCTGGCATGCAAATGGCACTAATAAGTGCAGCATATTTCGCCACGCTGGCATGCAAATGGCACTAATAAGTGCAGCATATTTCGCCACGCTACTGGCATGCAAATGGCACTAATAAGTGCAGCATATTTCGCCACGCTGGCATGCAAATATTATTTCTAGGGCGTATAATTGAATGCGTTACCCGTAAAAGGGTCCATTCAATACATTCTGCACAAAATCAATTTTATTGTGGAATAAGGGTCTATAAATAAAGTGCTATATCTCTGTTAAATAATAATTGAAACAAAAAGTAAACTTTAGAAAAAACCGACTTCCACAAACCCTATTTGATTAGTTTGAGTTTAATACAAACTGTAACCCCTTATCCCCCCCCCCCTTTTGGAATTAATTTTGTCAAATCCCATATCAGTGCTACCCCACGCTACTAAGGAACCCCTGTACAAAGTTTCATGGCTCTAGGTCCACCGGTTTAGGCTATGCGTTGCCTGCCCGTCAGCCACGCATTGTATTTGTACCTAGTATTGAGCAGATCTGGTGGCCATATGTGGTCTTCATCAGCAGTTCCGCATCACAATATTATGCTTACCATGTGCATTTGCACGAGTTATTATGAAAAACACAAAAATCACTATTTGAAGAGTTCCCTCGATTTCTCCAGGATCCCATCATCAGATCCTGACTTGGTGTCAATGGGACCAATGGGAAGGTAAACCCTTTCAAACAAAAAAATAATTTTCCAAAGCAGTCCATCCGTTTAGGCGCTATACAGACATAAAAAATAAAAAAAAAACATCCGGACGAATTGTAAACCTCCTCCTTTGGGAAGTCGGTTAAAAAGAAAGAAAACTTACAATATCAATGCAAGGTAATTTCTAACAAGACATTTTTTCCACCAAACAATGATTAGGATTAGGGGGGCTAGCTAGTCTGGGCTACAACTAAATGTAATTGTAAATGTTTATGTTTATCATCTGTCTGATCTCGTCCCCAGGAGTGAAAGCCCTACAGTCGCCGGCCGGAGACTTTGCGGCCACGTTATCCGGCTGCGAGGCGGATATGCGCTTCGTATACTGTGCGGCCTGCATCAGCTACATATTGGACGACTGGTCGGGGTTCAATACTGAGACTGCTGCTGATTATATTGTCAAATCTATTGTGAGTATACTTTAGCTTTAGACCTTGGAATGAACGATTGAACATCCCACCAGATTTTCAATCTTACGGCTTGGCCAAGCGGTGTATCGGATAAAAGGGTGTGAATGAATTCTAAGAGCAATGAATAATTCTGCATGATCCGGACCAAGGGTTAATAGGGTCTGGCTAGTCTAAGATTAGTATATCATTGCGTTGTCTGTGTCAAGGAGTCTTACCTCTCACATTTTTTTAACCCCCTAAGTCGAGCCATTGTCATTCTCCTGGCGGAAAAGGGAAAAATATTGACATTAAAATTAGTTTGACAGTGGGTACCAACGTCAAAAATTAGACATTCATTGACGTCTTGGTACCCACTGTCAAAATAATTTTAATGTCAATTTTTTTTTTATAATTTTAATGTCAATATTGTTCCAAGGACTCTTTTGTCCTTACGCTACCCAGCGTGTCTGAATTCCATATAGGATTGGAAATATGAAGAATAAAAGTTCAACAATTTTTCCAATGCTATATGGAATGGAGTATAGATACCCGTGGTCTCGCTAAGCGTTTTTGTTATACTCATAGTTTACGGCCAGGAAACTGTTCGTAAGTGGCACCTATCCGAAGATTATTATTGAAAGTCAATCAATGACAAAAGAGTTTCTTGAGTGATGGACTTCAACGCCATCTAGCGACAGTAGGCTGAACGGCCCGGATTGAAGATAAAGCCTTGGTATTGGATGATCTATATGTTTGTGACGTCGCTGGAGCCAGTTCAGCTGGCACAAGGTACCCCGGCGTAAAACCAGAGCCAATTTAAATATAGTAAATGTAGCCCATTAATGTCCCCACCGAGGGGCACAGGCCTTTACCCGGATCCGAGTAAGATTGAGCCATACTCCACCACGCTGGCTCAGTGCGGGTTGGTGGAGGGGTTTTACGACTACTACATACTACGAAGTAGTGATAGTAGCTGAGACCTACAGCTTAACGTGCCATCCGAAACACGGAGTGTCCGATAATGCACTTAAGACAAATTAATCATCTCATTGGTATATGGTCAGCATCGGGATTCGAACCTGCATCTCCTGCGTGAGAAGCAAGGTGAAACCCACTAGACCACGGAGCACTTTTTTTTAAATATGTAATTTATAACTCGTATCTTTAATCCCATTTCCAGGGTTACGACTACGGAATCGGCCAGTGTCCCGAACTAGAATCGCACGGTGGCACCACATTCTGCGCGCTAGCAACACTGAGCCTCACCAACCAACTACACAGACTGACCCCCGAACAGACAGACGGCCTCAAAAGATGGCTTCTCTTCCGACAAGTCGACGGGTACCAGGGACGACCGAACAAAGCCGTCGACACATGCTACAGCTTCTGGGTAGGCGCATCGCTAAAAATACTTGACACACTACAGCTGTCCAACTACGTCAATAACAAGAGGTATATCTATGAGACGCAGGACGCAGTTGTGGGTGGCTTCGCAAAATGGCCGGATAGCACGACAGACCCCATGCATTCTTACTTAGGGCTGTGTGGGTTGAGTTTGATCGGTGAGAGCGGTCTGTCGGAGATTGAGCCAACGCTGAATATAACAAAGCGAGCGTTTGAGCATATGAAGTCGTTGCATAGGGATTGGGCGAAGTAGTATGAGTTTGTTGATGTTTCTTGCGTGATGTTACACTACACTTGATTGGTTCGGTGGACTCTGTTACCTTCAAACGCTCTTTTGGCACTTTAGAGACGTTTACTGGAGGGCGCTAGTTCTATGCAACTTAACGTAACGAACCTGTCACCAAGCGTTAGTTCCGCCTGTCACCGCGTGCCAAAAGATCGTGGGGAAGCTGTAGATTTGACGCATTTGTGTATAATACAGGGTGTAACAGAGGGTTATTTTAGGGGGTTGTTAGGGAGACTATTCTTAGCAACTTTTACTACGAAACCGATTTGATTAGAGCAACTTTATTTTTCATTGCTCCACACGTTTTGGTCCGGGCGGTCAGCAGATTTGTATAGAGAAGTGAAAATCAAAGTTGTTCTGATCAAATCGGTTTCATAGTGAAAGTTGCTCAGAATGATGTCTCTATCAACCCCCTAAAATATGACTACACCTTTCTGTTACACCCTGTATATCGATTTATTGATGTTTTATTTTATAATTATCATAGGTTCACTCCCCGGTTGGTTAGCTGTGATCTATAAAGAATCGCCAAATGTCACACAGAAAAAGTGTGGTGTAACTGCATACATCTACAGGGTGTAACAGAAAGGTGTAGTCATATTTTAGGGGGTTGTTAGGGACATAATTCTCAGCAACTTTCACTATGAAACCGATTTGATCAGAGCAACTTTAATTTTCACTTCTCTATACAAATCAGCTGACCGCCCGGACCAAAATGTATGGAGCAATGAAAAATAAAGTTGCTCTGTCCAAATCGGTTTCATTGTAAAAGTTGCCCAGAATCTCCCTAACAACCCCCTAAAATATGACTACACCCTTCTGTTACACCCTGTATAGTAAAGCTAAGATGGTATCTAAAATGATGTAAACAAAACACGGCTGTCACTCAGCTAACTCCATACTAAACCAAGTTAGTTCAAAGCAAAACATAAAGACATAAAGACTACTATATCTACATATTATTATTTGGTTTTATTATAGGCAAAACAGGTAATTTTATACCTTTTATCTAAATTAAGTGTTATGATTATTATAGTAACTTGTTCCTTATTCTTCATTATTTATCTACAGTATTTAATTAAAATTGTAAATTTTACTCAGCGGCTTTGTTCCAGCGAAAAATTAAATTAAGCGATTACATTCATAAACAAATGTTTAGTGATTTAAGCATATCTAGATAGCAGGAAGACAAATATACAAATTGAGGCATTTTATAAAATATAACATTTTATAACTATAAAAATAATTAACAATATAAATAATATTTTTTTTTACTGCAGGCCGCGCCTAGATACTTTGGATGTGAGCGAGCTGTGACATCTCTTTCTCGCACAGGCCAGGTGGGTTGTGAGGAGAGAGAGGTGACAACTGGCTCTCAGCCAAAGAAAATTGGCGCGAACAGTAATTGCTCTGGGAACAACAACGACGAATTCAATTTTACGGTAAAATATTAATTGATTTAAATAAATTCGTTGGCCCACATGAACTTAAATGTATTTTACAAACTAAACAGATTAAATTAAATAGTTAACTACCCAATTGCCTCGGTTCAATTGTGCCATACAATCAATAATGTGATGCAATCCATTATGTTAGATAACTGAATGTTGAACTCGTCGCGTCACTGTCACCGATCCGTCGTTTTCATAGCGGTATTGGTCCCCATGTACTGAGATCTTATGCCACCTCTACACAATGGCCCCAGAACGGGACATTGCTATATGTACAGATCGGTTAGCAAAAGCTGGCACGTTCAACACATTCACACGTTGCGCTTGTGTGGTGTCTGTGAATAAGCGCGCGGCGTGACGTGGCACTGCGTGGACATCAAGAATATTAGTCTGTCTCTCTTGTGCGCGGTGAAACTTATGAGCATGAAGGAGACAGTACTTATAAATATAGAGTGATCTTTTTGCATTCGTGTGGACATGTCAATCGACACACGAATGTGATTATTTACCAATATCGAAGTTTTGCTGGAAGAGATCTCTTATTAGAGATAAGCTCGCCTCTGTACATGTTTTTTTTTTCAATATTAAGTGCCTGTATTCTGTTTTTGTGCAATAAAGTATAAAGTATAAGTATAAAGTATCGATTTTTAAACATACACTAATGCAATTTCACTATATATACATATGTATAGTGAAATTGCATTAGTGTTAGTACTGTGAACGTGGCAGCTCTTAATAACTGACCTGTATATCATAATTATAGCTTTCACCCATCATGGGCCATTGTGTAGAGTGGCCTTTACGTGAAAGTCTGTAGCCGACCGTGACTGCAGACGACGTGTCGACGGCAGGCAGGAGTGACAGATACAGTGAGCGTAATGGCCTACGCACACTGGGACGGCATGGCAAGGGATTTTAAGTTTTTACCAATGGACATTCAAACGTATCCCTATAGAAATAAGACATAAATTCAAATAATCCCGAGGCATCCCGCGGAATGCTTCGGGATGCTTCGGCATTATTTCAAACCATAGCAATTTATGTCGTATTTCTATATCGATACGTTTGAATTTCCATTGGTAAAAAATTTAATCCCGAAGCGGTGTGCGTTGGCCATAATTCTAAAACTACACTCCCTGTCTCGGTCACTCGTTATACTTGCCTTGGCAACATGATTTCATAGTGGCGGATTTTGCGGTCACTTCCAGGTTCAAAATTAACATGTAAGTAGGTACTATGATTACTAATCTTTTGGCAAAAAGGTGGGGCCTATTCCTTAGGGCACACTCACTAAAATTACTTCACAATATTAGCTCCGACGCGACGCTCTTACGCGGTTGCCATAGATTACATTTTTGAACTCACTTTTGAATTAGTTCATCAGAATAATTCAAAAGTGAGTTCGAGAATGGAATCTATGGCGACCGCATAAGAGCTGTCGGACTTATTAATGTGGCCGATTCTCTAGGTTACACTCACTAAAATTACTTGACAATGGGGCCAATTCTCTAGGGCACACTCACTAAAATTACTTGGTGTAATAAAAAAGTCCAAGTCAAAGGTTTCGTGCTGGCTATTGTTTCCCTTTGTGCTACGAGATTAGTAATGCGAGTATAGGACTTGATGAAAATGCTGTTATGAGCACAAAATGTTGTTAATTCTAATATAGGTAGGTAAGTGTTGTGACCATTATATTGTTCAACAACCGTGTTACTACGGGAAATATTTAACTGAGCTAGTGTCTTAGTGTAAACCAAAGGTTAAAAGGAGTATTGTTGTTAGGGTTCCGTACCCGAAGGGTGCCAAACAGGACCCTATTACTAAGCTGCTCGGTCCGTCCGTCTGTCAGAGGGCTAACTCACGAACCGTAATAGCTAGAGAGTTGAAATGTTTTACAGAATGTGTATTTCTAATGCCGCAACGACAACAAATACGGAAATACACGAAAAAAGGGTGTTTAGAATTAAATAGTATTAAGTTTTCAATACAAAAGCGCCTGACATTTTTTAATAGCAAAAGCGCCTGTCGTTATTTAATAGCAAAAGACTGAAACGACTGACGACGAGATTGAAGATATTGCCGTTTTATAACTGTCAGGCACACAAGATGGTGCGGAAGCCTTCGTGTGCGAGTCCGACCAGCACTTGACCAAATTTTTTAAATACGTGTTCAACAGAAACCTCACTTTTTGTAGTAAGACGATAAAAATGTCGAATCCTGAGTGGAGGAATCGACTAACAGTGGCGATATCATGGCCTGTTTACATTGGTCAAGGACAGTGGACAGTGGCGATATTATGTGAAAGCCAAGTTGACTCGCCAATGAGGGCTATTTGGGAGGTGTCAAATCCACTAAATTAGAGGTGTCAAAACCACTAAATTAGAGAAACTAAAGGCACTAAACTGACAATCTTCAAATCCGACAGCTCTTGCGCGGTGGCCACAGATTCCATTTTCAAACACACCATTTTAATTAGTTTAGTTTGTCGCTTCCCAAATCGCAGGCACTATCCGATCCGTTCACACCACTATACTGTCCACTGTTCAGTGTCCACGGTCCACCCACTGTCCACTGTCCTTGACCAATGTAGACTGACCCTTATATGAACGCTAAGTTGATTCCGATCCGTTATCGCTGCATTTGCCGCGCCACCAGCCCTAGCAAAGTTTACGCACACATTTGCACGTATACAAACATCATTTGGTTATGTAGTAGTAATAGGTGATTATTTTACGAGCGTTCTATGGAGTGTCCGAGGTGTGCCAAGAGTGAAAGTGCCGGCCAGAATTTTAAAATTTTATCGAATTTCAATAACCTTTAAAAACAAAACCATCGAGCGAACAGGTTAAGTGTCATAGTAAAAAATACTAGGATTTGTGTGTTCTATCCGAATATTATACTTTTTTTTCTGGCCGGCACTTTCACTTTTGGCCCAAAATATTCTCTCTTTTACTTTAAGTTTTGATTAAACTAGTTTTTCATCGCAAGAATCATATACCGACTTGAAACTTGTGAAATAAATTAATTTCATCAAAATTTAAATTAAATAAATACGTAGCTATGTTGCCATTGCCAGTTCCTTTCTTTGAGTTATATCCATGTTTGTTTGGTGGGAAATAATTAAATTGTCTCCTTGCCTTGCTTGTTAAGGTAACCTTGTACATGCATACATAAGAAACATGTTGCTATTTATGTTGTGCATTTATATGTTTGCTATAAACTCTTTATTGTTATAGAAATTATTGCTAAAATGTGTTTTGATGCGACACGAGAATAAACAGTTTAACTGGTAATCTCATACCGAGTGATATACACACACAAGTCTTTACTTTTGGTAATGCTTTTGTCAGTGGAAATGGCTTTATCGGCCATTGGGGCCAATTCTCTAGGGCACACATACTAAAATTACTTGACATTATTAGCTCCGACGCTCTTACGCGGTTGCCATAGATTTCATTTTCGAACTCACTTTTGAATTAGTTCATCAGTACATTAAAATAATTCAATAGTAAGTTTGAAAATGGAATCTATGGCGACCGCATAAGAGCTGTCGGACTTAATATTGTCAACTAATTTTAGTAAGTGTAACCTAGAGAATCGGCCACATTGTAAATGTAAATGTAGCCCATTTATGTCCTCACTGAGGGGCACAGTCCTTTACCCGGACACGGGTCAGATTGAGCCATACTCCACCACGCTGGCTCAGTGCGGGTTGGTGGGGGGGGGGGGGGGGGCTATCCAACTGTCAGAAGTTATCAAGCTGCCCTATTAGAGCCTCTGAGCCTTACGACTACTATACCCTATCCAATATAACAGGCAACTTGACAGCTAACCTAAAATTTCATAGAATCCAAATAATAATATCTTTTGTGCTGATAGCAGTGATGGCGATGACAACTCTTCTGTTAGTTCAAGTGAATAAACAATTCAGATTCTTTCCGATTGTTTTGGTAACATCCCTAGTGTTTAAGCTGTCAAGTTGTCTGTTATATTGGATAGGGTATACCACCGAGTAGCGATACAGTAGCCAGGAACTACGGCTTAAGAGACCGGCGACCGCGTGAATTTCCCATACAAACGTAATACCAAAATGATTTGAATTTGAGAACTAGTTCAAAGCATTTAGACTGTTAATCGGATTTATACAGTGTTTACGCAGGTTCCTGGTCGTATACCAAGGTTCATATTCAAATTACTTAAAAATATTTTTAAATTGGTTGAAGAGGAACCCTGGTATACAGACCAGGAACCTGCGTAAACAGTGTATAAATCCGAATAACAGTCTAAATACGTTAAACTATTTCTCAAATTCAAATCATTTTCAACCGACTTCAAAAAAAGGAGGAGGTTCTCAATTCGACCCGTATGTTTTTTTTTTTTTTTCTATGTTTGTTACGCGATTGCTCCGCCAATTATGAACCGATTTGAACAAATCTTTTTCCGGCGTATAGGTAATACCTCAAGGGTGGTCCCATTGACACCAGGTCAGGATCTGATGATGGGATCCTGGAGAAATCGAGAGAACTCTTCAAATATTATAGGCAGACCTATAGTGATTTTTGTGTTTTTCATAATAACTCGTGCAAATGCACATGGTAAGCATAATATTGTGATGCGGAACTGCTGATGAAGACCACATATGGCCACCAGATCTGCTCAATACTAGGTACAAATATAATGCGTGGCTGACGGGCAGGCAACGCATAGCCTAAACCGGTGGACCTAGAGCCATGAAACTTTGTACAGGGGTTCCTTAGTCGCGTGGGGTAGCACTGATATAGCATTTGACAAAATTAATTCCCCAAGGGAGGGGGGGATAAGGGTTTACAGTTAGTATTAAACTCAATCTAATCAAATAGGGTTTGTGGAAGTCGGTTTTTTCTAAAGTTTACTTTTTTTTCAATTATTGTATTACGTTTGTATGAACCGAAACACGGATGCGCCCGAAACAAATGCCACATAGAATCGGGTCACCCATCCCCATGTTATTCTTTATCTGCTTATTTTTTTATAATGCTATGTGACCGTGTTACATGAATCAGCAAATTATATATTTTTAAGTTTTTTTTGTCAAACCTATATGTGTGGGGTGTCTATAGATAAGTCTTTAAAAATTACGTTGAGGTTCTTGAAACCATTTTTGCTCAAAGTAAATCGTTAAAGAGACAGACCCTTCCAAAGTGGAAAAAATTGTGTCCCCCCCTCTAACTTTTAAAGTAAGAGAGGGAAAAATAAATATAATTATGCTGTGTGTGTATCTCAATACACAGCTTCAACGAAAATTGGTTTGAACAAAATAAAATAGGCTGTTTTTAAGATATATTAATAATTTATTAAAAACAGCAAAGATAAATTTGTCATCATAATAAACGATACACCTAGCCCAAATATCATTATCATTCTTTACCAGCAAATAATTACTTTGTTTTTCATAGTGTTTTATATGAATGACAAAGTTATCTTTGCGGTTTTTAAGAAATGTTTTATATCTTAAAAGCTGCTTTGGTATTTTATTTTGTTCAAACCAATTTTCGTTGAAAGTGTATTTGAGATACTTACACAGCATATTTGTTTTATTTGAATATAAATATTTGTTAAAAGACATGCAAATCGATTCTCATACGATTTTTTTAACAAATATGTACGGTTTTTGAATCAAAAGTGAAATTTAGAAAAACGTCCTAAATTTTGATAAATTTTCACTCCCTCTTCTAACAACCGCCACTAATAATAATAACAAAGAAATTCTATTTCGAATTTACAATTACTCTTTAATTTTGGATTCCAACTTTCGTCGTAATTAAGACCGAGCTCAGGGGTGCGCCCAAAAATATTAATTTATCTTGTAGGTAATTACTTTTTAATAAGTTGGCGACTTGGAGCTTCTTAATAGGCGAAGACACCGTCGCGTCGGACGGTGTCAGTGAGGCGATGTAATAATTACCTGCCCATTGAATAGAAAATGTAATTTTGAAAACGCGAAGAGCGAAGTTAGCTGACCTATTTTTCAGGAGCTGAAATAATATTTAATCATAACATTTTTAGTAAGTATACGTTAGTTTTAATAATAATATTTAACCATAACATTAGGTATACTTTAGTTTTCTGATTTATCGGAGTTAATTGACGGCCTCTGTGGCGCAGCGGTTGCGCATCTGCCTACCATGCGAGAGGTCCCGGGTTCGAATTCCGGCTGGAGACAAAAAAAAAACCCACATGTCTTGGATGTGTACATGTTTGTGATGTCGCTGTTTCTGGTTCCCACGACACAGGGTACCCTAGTGTGGGGCCAGAAGCAATGTCTGTGCCTGGTGTATGTAAATGTTTATGTTTATACACATTTGATTATTGACTAGGGGAAGAGAAGTTGTTGCATGATAATTGAAACAAAAAGTAAACTACAAAAACCGACTTCCACAGACCCTATTTGATTAGATTGAGTTTAATACAAACTGTAACCGCTTATCCCCCCCCCCCCCTTGGGGAATTAATTTTGTCAAATCCCATATCAGTGCTACCCCACGCTACTAAGGAACTCCTGTACAAAGTTTCATGGCTCTAGGTCCACCGGTTTAGGCTATGCGTTGCCTGCCCGTCAGCCACGCACTGTATTTGTACCTAGTATTGAGCAGATCTGGTGGCCATATGTGGTCTTCATCAGCAGTTCCGCATCACAATATTATGCTTACCATGTGCATTTGCACGAGTTATAATGAAAAACACAAAAATCACTATAGGTCTGCCTGTAATATTTGAAGAGTTCCCTCGATTTCTCCAGGATACCATCATCAGATCCTGACCTGGTGTCAATGGGACCAATGGGAAGGTAAACCCTTTCAAACAAAAAAATAATTTTCCAAATCGGTCCATCCGTTTAGGCGCTATCGGGGCACATACATAAAAAAAATGTAAACCTCCTCCTTTGGGAAGTCGGTTAAAAATCAGAAATAACCTAAGATTACACGAATGATTATTTTTTTGGGGGGTTGATCTGTGCAAACCTGGTAATAGGGGAACATCTAAATCTAAATGGCTCATGATTTTGCGACAGGGCTGTAGGCGGGCGGTTGTTATAGTATCGTTTGTTGGTGGTATGTACAGTACAAAAGGTAGGCAAATATCTAACAGCTATCCCCAAACATTTGGCGTGCGGTCCAATTATATCAAACTACCAGGGCCTGGATTCCTGTAGCGCAATGACCGGACAGTGACAATGATGCTCAACTTTAAGTAGGTAGGTATTCTGGTCTGTCGTTTGGAGGAGACTTATAACATTTTATTTTTTGCAAATAATGGCAGAAGTTAAGGTAAGATAGGTAAACAAACGTCAGATTATGGATACCCGTATAGGCCACATGTTTAATATGTAGATAAGCAAAAATCAAATTACAATAAAAATAAAATATCAAAAATACCACACCTAAACATCGTCAAGACACGTTACAATATGCTGCCCAGTGCGAGTTGGACTCGCGTTGAGAGGGTTTCGTACAACAATAATAGGACTAACACCAACGAAATACCCTAAAATTGCCGTCGCGTCATTGTCACTGAGCGGTCATCCTGCTAACAGAGTTGGGCCCCAGGACCGCTCCCACAACAGGAATCTGTCACATGGGTCGCGAATCGACATCTCTAATCCATTTCGGTGCCGCTTAATCTTTTGGGAGTTGTATAATAACCTGGGCCTAATAGTTTCATTACGTATTCCGGTATCCCTCCGAAAGTTTCTTACTTCCATTAATTAAACAAGGAAACAGATTGGCTAGATAAAGGGCCATAAATCTAAATGATGAATAGGTGGGCTCATTCCGGATTGGAATTGTAAATTGCTTATTTGTGCGTAGCTGCGGCCGCCAACGCGTTTCACGAGACGGATCTGTCGCCCATAAAGTAATCCTGTTGGGCGATATTTTCTTGTAATGAATTTTGGTCGTGGCATAAATTTATAATAAACTTAGTCCATTAATGTCCTTACCGAGGGTATAAGGGCTAAAAGAGCTAGAATATAGAAGCGCTAGATAGAAGCGAGAGAACCTTTTCCACCATGGTGTTTATAATAACAAGCATAAGTAGTAAGTACATCTAGTATTATTCTAGAAATTCAGGAATAAGATGATCGAAATGAATGGCATGCTTTGGGAGAGGTCCGCTTTGGCCGTTCTGTGGCTCGTACTGTACACACACTTACGCCTAAAGGCTACCAACCACAAGCAATACTATCCTGAGCGCAGTGTAGATTGTCGCTTGCAAACACAAAAGATTAACTAGTATTTGCAGTCAAAGCAAGCAAGCATGCGAGATAACAAAGCGTCCGTTATCTGGGCGGTAATTCCACTAAGGAATAGCCTATCAGTGTCTATGGAATGGCAAGGGCTGGTCACATTTTAACCCAGTCAGCAGGTATTTTTGCCCTGCTATAGGTGTTGCTGATAAGGTTTTGATTTGTATTGCTTATGTAGGTTACTAGCCATGACAAATGTAAGTTTTCGACTTCGAGGAGTGTCTCGTTAGCGTAATTTACACCGAGTGGTTTGTTTGACAGTTCTTGGTTTTCTGTCCTCAAATAATTCGATTTTAGTGCTATGTTTACAATAATCCTTTGAGATAGGTTGAGGCGAGCTTATATCGGGTGAAGGACATGACTAAACATACGGATGTTAGGGTACAAGTCCTACCCACCTATGTCACGTTCGTGATTCGTTTTGCCACGTATGCACGGAATGCCCTTTTGGGTACTGGGTCTTCAGCAGGGCAATCGATACGCTATTGTTATTCGATTTTCATACGCGATTCGGTCCCCAGTGGATACGTCGACAGCCATTGCCACTTTGTCATTGAAGTACTATTTGTGAGTAGAATCGGGCCCCTATTCTGCTGTTGTTTGCTCTCCTAGGTGTTAATTTCCGTATGTATGCAGCACTTTCCCTTGTTTGCAGGTGGTAACGTTACAGCTACGTAAATACTAGAAATTCTTCTGGCAAGATAACGATTTACATTAAATACAGTCACTGATATACCTTTATTGCATATGGTTTATGTTTTAAAATCCCTCGTCACGTCACGAAAACGGTATTTTGGCTTGCAGTGAGTGACAGGTAGAACTAACGCTTTGACAGGTTAAATAAACGTCACTAAAGTGTGAAAAGATCGTTGGAAACTGCATTTAGTTTAACGCTATTTACGTTACCTTTCATCATTTTAAATACAGCGTCGTCTTTTGTAGGTACATCACTATTATATGTAGGTTTTATATTGTAGAACTTATTATTTGTGTGTAAATTTATTTAATTGGTGGGGCGCGTCATTTCAGTTTGGGCAGGCTCTACTGATGCATGCAACACAGCTAGGGTTTGCGATCCGGATATCCGGATATCCGATTATCCGGATATCCGTCCAGTTTTTGGATCCGGATAATTTCTGTCGTAAAATCCGGATATCCGGATCTTAAAGTTATGTCAGATTGACATGAAAACATCCTAAAAAATAAATCTTTTTTTATTTATTTTTTGCTATATCTACGTGCCCGCATTGTAGAGTCATTGTGCTAAACGGGCCAATCGCGTTGCATGCAGTAGCGTTGGATGGAATAGGTAATCAGAGGGGAGGGTCCTTGTCTCAGTCTCAGGTAAACCCTTTTGCGAAGTGACAGTGTTGTTGTTTTTTTTGGTGACGCATTACACGCGAATAATTGTGTTACTATGAGGTAAGTTTCTAAAAATCATCGTTTATTTTTCCTACATGTAAATTATATATTTTATTTATTGACATAAAAAATAAAATTTGTGAAAAACAGTTGTAGTTTGAATAAATGAACTGCAATGTGCAATCAAAAATACCACGTGAGTTTGTGTTGTAGTTGTATTCGCATACTGAAGAAGGTACTGCTAATTTGAACACAACCTTCTCAATAAAGGAACAGTTGCAGAAAAGAATAAATGAAGCCATTTCAGCAACACCGTCAACTTCATCAGCACATAGTAATTCTTCTAGTCAACTAGACATGGAAACGAAGGTCCGAGTTGAGATGGCTCTATATGACATGACAGTGGCGGCGAACGGAGTCTACATTTGTCGCGAGTGTACAAATTACTGAAGACTGTAACACCAACCAGCGTAGAAGCTGAGAGAGTATTCTCCGCCGCAGGCTACATGTGTAATAAAATTCGTAGTTTAATGCATGATAATACTCTCGATGCTTTAAGTTTTTTAAGATCATACTATCAAAAGAGTCGGGTGAATAAATGTGTTCAATAATTTTACAAAAATAATTTATATTTACGTGCCTTCTCCTCATTCCACAAAGAAACATCTTTGTATCGTTTTAGTTTAATTTTAATTATTTCAAATAATCAAAGTTTAACGTTTGTTGATTTTGCATGTTATTCTATTTAAATTTTAACAAAATGTTTCTTTTTTATCGTAGTATTATAGCGCATTAGTTAATAGGTCTTTCTAGTTAAGTATGAGAATATTATTATAAGACTTTAATATTGTTGATTTTGCAAATCTTTAATAATGATAAGAAAATCATTGTTATTTCGTTAAGATTTAACTTTTTAAATTACTTATGAAGCTGTTATTATTGTTACATACGATCACATCAGTCCATTCAGTTCAATAAACAACAATTTCCATGCATTTTATTTTGTTTTTTATTTTTTTAAATATCTGCAGTCCATTTAGTTAAATAAACAACTATTTCCATACATTTTACTCTGTATTTTTATTTTTTTTTAATATCCGGATATTATCCGGATATCCGGATAATCAAATTTCAAAACGGATAATATCCGGATAGCAAAAAGTTCCGGATCTTGCAAACCCTAAACACAGCCTCCAATACCCAACATGCACGTTTGCCGCCGAGTATTCATGATTCTCAACGTTACACAGTACGATCCCCAGCCTCAATACGTCTGAATTGCCGCTACCGAAAGCAATCTAGTTAGCGGTGCGCGCCCCCCACTCGGAATCACGAAATCCAAATTGTAAACCCCCTTTCAATTCAGCTGGGCCGGCAAAACGGTTTACCTGAAATCAAACGGACAAAGCGGGCCGCGTAAAGATGTTTGCGTCTCCAATTGTCCTAAACATTGACCTGTGAACTTGTGAATCTATAGCACGATTCTGTGTCTATTGAAGTATTTTGATTTGATATCCCTTTTACATCGTCAGTCGTTTCGTCAATGACAGCAAAATTCCTTTATATCAGCAAGGCATTTTTTTTTTTTTTTTTTTTTTATTTATTTATTTAACACATATCCACAGCCAGTCGAATAATGAAACTTTCAAATAATACTTAACATAAGGCCAATTAGGGATTTCACTATGTATACATATGAATACAAAGACAAACAATTGTTTCTTACATTACATAAAACAGATAATGATAACAGTTTTGACAAAAGCTGTGAGCCAGGGAGTGAAAGGTGTGGGTGTGTTGTGTTGTGTGTAGTGTGTGTGTGTCTGTATGTGTGTGCCTTAGAGATAAGACAGGACAGATCTTAGGATACCATAAAATGACAGGTAACAGGTTGTTAGATTAGGCAGAACGGCAAGCGCAACGGTGGGTTCAATACCAACTTGGTAAGGGAGGGTTAACATGGATCTGATTTAGTAAAAAGGGGATGAGATAAATGATGATTATTATTATTAATAATTATTAATTATTATGGTTATGGTTTTCCTAGCAGTGCTAACGAGACTTGTCTTTTAAACGCACTCTTTGAGGTACTAAAAGGGTCCAGATCTGAAAAGCGTTCGTTGTATGTGGTAGGAAGTCTATGACATGTGGAGTTCGATGCATAATTAGTGCGATCGACTAGTACAAAAAATAGTTTGGTGTGCCGAGTTCTTTTAGATGGGACAGCCAGGGATAAAACATCTGTCACCAGTCTGGGGCAATCTAAAGCGCCGGAGCACACGTCGTGCAGCAGCGCCATGTCAGACAATGTACGCCGGTCCTTCAGTGTCATGAGATGGAACCTGTCCTGCATAGATTGCAATGGGTTAGTAGTTTAGTACCTAATGGAGAAATGAGATGAAATCATATTTTTATGATAAAAACGGCTTCATAGTTAAAGTTGCTCACAGTCAAGTCCCGTAATACTAAGTAAAGTAAATGTAGCCCATTAATGTCCCCACCGAGGGGCACAGGCCTTTAATACTAAGCACGCCTTTTTATTACACCCTCTACAAGGTGTAAATGAATGAACGCAAAATGAGAACGCCTTTTTATTACACCCTCTACAAGGTGTAAATAAATTAACGCAAAATGAGAAACTGCTTTGTTAGGTACATCATTCTGAGCAACTTTCATTATGAAACCGATTTGATCAGAGCAACTTTATTTTTCACTTCCCAGTACATTTTGGCCTGAATGGATCAGCTGATTTGTATGGAGAAATGACAAATAAAGTTGCTCTGATCAAATCTGTTTCATAATGAAAGTTGCTCAGAATGATGTCCCTAACAAAGTAGTTTCTCATTCTGCGTTAATTAATTTACACCTTGTATTATAATGTGTGGCATTTGATATAATGTGGGTAGAGGTAAAAACTTCAGCCGATCAATAAACGTACTAGACGCATTCCCTGTTTTCCTTTGCTTTCCCGCGCGATTCTTCAGAAACACAACAAATTGTTATACATATACCTGTGTAACATTTTAAATCTGACGGCTGTGTGGCATATCTTCATTCTAAATCCTTAACTGCCCCTTGACATAGCGTTACCCCTTTTCACCCTTGTGCAGAGGTACGGCCCATTTTACTGGAATAAATGCGTGAGGTTGATCTATGTGTTAGTGTTTCTGTGCAATTCTCTATATCCATTGTTTGATTTGAATACGAGCTGCAAATCTGCGAATACAACGAAAAAAATAATGAGAGGAATGCCCGAACCAGAGACTATATTTTCAATTGACTGCGCCTGCGGGGGAATGCGGCTCGCCAAACGTTTGTTGCATTCAATAAACGTTCGCATACGCAACCTATGTACGATGACGGGCCGCCAGACAGTTTCGCAGCGGCTGACCAATCACAGCTCTCTTACCTCGTCCCCCGCCGCCCGTATGATGAGTTGTGTTTCAAAGGAAAATGTATCTATGCGCTCTCCACTGGATAAGTGCTCCCTGGCCCGAACATTCTTTGAATAAGTACGCATTCCCAATTATATTACCGAAAGTATTCTTAGGTACAGCCGAACAAATAAATTTATTCCTTCTGGACTTTATTCCACCGCACTAAGGGCAAACTTTGACCAGTTTCAGGAATGTTTTCCTGGGAAATAATAATAAAGAGGGGAAAACGGAAAACCATTGCCGTTTCGACAAAGCAAAGGGCTCAAAGGCTGAATGCTTGGGCGCAATTACCGATGTCGAGAGGTTTCGAGGGCGCGCGCGCGGGCCGAACATTCGAGAAACTTGGGAGACCTCGAACGCAGCACGAGAAATTGACGTATCGAAAAAATTAGTCAAGTGCGAGTTGGACTCTCACCATCGTACCAAAAAGTACAAAAAATCACGTCTCTTGATTTCTTCAATATTTCGTGTAGTCAGTATTTGTTGCTGTAGCGGCAACAGATATACCTACACGTTCTGTGAAACCAAATTTCTAGCTATTACGGTTCGGGGGCGGTAGAGCCCGATGACGGACAGACAGACGGACAGACACACAGACGGACAGCGGAGGATTAGTAACAGTGTCCCGTTTGGCAATCCTCGGGTACGGAACCCTAAAAAAATATTATAATTATTATGACAAGCCTGCTATGTCTCACTGCTGAGCAAAGGCCTCTCTCCCCCTTTTCCACTCTATCCGATCCTGAGCAGTAAAAGTAACAATAAACATAAATACAGGCACAACTTCTGGTCCCACACGAGGATCTCCTGTATCATCGGAAGCAAGACCGCGACTTCACAATCAGGACAAGTATTTTTTTCCGCCCGCCCCCCCGGGATTCGAAAGTGTGAACTGCGGAGCGTTACGCTCTGTTTTACCGTAGCGCGTAGCAGTTGGGTAGCGCGTAGCTTTGACGTAGCACTATTGTCGGTATTTGAAACCACAGAAAAATATTGGACAATGAAATCATTTTCTTTCTTAGCGATAACGCGAAAAGACGCGAGAATCATGCCACTGTATAGAGAGAGCCTACTATATACAAATAATTGTATTCTATTATAGTGCTATTGGTGTACAATGTCAATTAATTAGGCAATCATGTCTATTTCCGATTCTCCTTTTGTGCAGCACATGCTGCATGCCCACTGGGAAGTGATTGTTTGATTGATACAGCGGCGGGCCAATAGGCCTGACTGCATAGGTTGTTTACATAATGAAATCCTTAATTGGCCTCATTTTAAGATATATATTTTTAAGATTACATGTAAGCATGGCTGTGGATTTTTGTTAATAAAATAAAATAAAAATAAATAATCAAAGATTTAATGATTCTAAGGGAAAATATTAAAAGGATTTAAAACACTTATTTAATTTGATTAAAAACATTGACATTAATATGATTTTCAATAAAACGAAAAATTAAAACACTGCATTCGGCCATTTTGATCGAAACAGGAATCATAGCGCATGACGCTGCATGACGTCATAACAATGTAAACATCATCTGATTTATGCTGAATACTAAATTGGACATTGACATGTTTACTTATGCGTGACATCAAAGCCGACGCCATGACACCTGAGAGCTTTTTTCGCGCACTATTACAAAATATTAGAAAAATGGCTTTAATGATAGAACGTCCAAGCCCTGGTCCTGCTGGAAGGAGCTCGTGGAAGGACAATCCTAGGGACGTGCGTCCTGCCAGCAGTACGCAATATTTTGTGGACTGTATATGGATATCAGAAGCTGTCCTTCCAGCAGTACTTGACTTTCGAGCGTAATAGAATAAGACAGGGGTGACAAACATTTTGTATTTTTTGGTATAGGTATCTAGAAATAGACGCGGGCGCTTCTAGAGGTTACGGGGTAGAAAAATAAACAAGAAAATGATTATGTCATGCAGGGATTCCACTCGTGATGTGGTAGGTAAAGCAGTTTCTTCCTGTCCTGCGGGGCGATTCTGGCGCTAGCGAGATCATGACCATGGTCGAAATATCGATTTTGAGATACCGAAATTTCTATCAAAGACAAGAAAAAGCTATTCTTACGACTAGCCTTTCGACCAACCGAGATATTTCGACCCGTTTTGGATCGAAATAAATATAAGTCGAGATTGTTTTCTACGGATTTAGGCCGTATCAAAACCGATATCTCGACTGGGGAGATGATCGCGATAGCGCGAAAATCGGGGGCCTGTACCCCAACAATAACTAATATCGTAGTCATCACCAAAATGTTTGCGACTCCAGTTTTTCTGGCCATCAATTTCGTCAAAATATGTGGCTTTGACGCGAACGCGGACTCCACGTGTTATACTCGTCGCCATCTCGGCCAGACTAATCGTAGAAACACTATTCAAAAACTCGCTGAATCAGAAAAAGACGCAGTATGCATGTCAGTTAATTGCGTCCTGCTAGCAGGCTTAGAAAGCCTCATATAACCAAAAACATTGCGTCCTACCGGTAGTACGCAAAGTCCTGCTGGCAGGACTCTGGACGGTCTATCATTAAACTTCGTTAAACTTTAGTTTATTACCGGAATAAAGTTTTTTCGTAATTAGTAAATGTTGGGTACACATTATGGCAGAGGATTTCAAAACCTTTCGTGATGCCTATTGTCCGTCCGTCTATAGAGGTAGAAGTTCAAACACGTTCGATTACAGCTGAACGTTAGAGTTTATTACGTTGCGATGAACTAGCCCCTGACACGTAAAATTAATACATGTTTTTGCTGTGTCTTGTGTACAGTTGAATAAATATTCTATTTTATTCTAGTCTTTTCCATTCTAACTATTGGCTCTTCTTGTGTACAGTTGAATAAATGTGCATTCTATTATATTCTATTCTAAGTATTGATTCTCTGGCTAAAAGTTGCCATGCAACCTCAAATGGGAAAATGGTTAACGCTATGTCATGTTTTGTTGATTTTACAGTATCGATTTAAATAAATCGATACTGTAAAATCAACATGACAAAACATGATCTTTTCTTTATTGGTATTAAAATATTGTAATTTATTTTTTGTTGTTGGGTTGGGTCTATGGGATAAAGACTGGAAGGAGACCGCTCAGGATCGAATGGAGTGGAAGAGGGGGAGAGAGGCCTTTGCCCAGCAGTGGGATATTACAGGCTCATAATAATAATAATAATAGTAATAATTTATTTTTTACTTTGTCACCTTTATAATAGCACCTATTACACGAATGAAACATCAGATGATTCATATTCTTACACTCTATTTTATAGGAACCTACAGAAGCTGTATTAAATTGCCAAGCAGTGTTTATTCTTGATTTCTATTCGCAAAACATTATTAATATTTAGATAAGCTAAAATTACATAACTAAGCAATTAGAATTCTCAACTGAAACTTTTCCTTTGTATTTGAACCTCGAGGTATAGACGAGCTCAAACGAGCTCAAGCTTTCATTAAATGTTTGTGATGTTTTTGCAATACCGCCTCACACCTAAAGTCGAGGGTTATTCCTAAACTAACTTTTGTAGGTTAAGAAAATCCTAATTAAACTAAATCACGGGAATGAGACTTGTAAAAAAGCATCCAATTTGTATATATCAAAAACATATTCCAACTGGCTAGCCCACTGTTCTGTTACACTAAGGAAGGGGAGATTTTTCAATCCTCCAGACGAACAGTCAGACAGATTCATTTGACAATACACAGCTAAAATTCCTGTCAAATTATAATTATAATAATAATTATAATACCTTGGAACATATTCCAAAATTAGTGATAGCTGTGGTATTAACATAGAAATAATCACCGACTTGTTACACCCCGGTTTAGACTCGCGAAGGTTAGCGATTCCTTTAAAGGTCAATGTATTATCTTCTAAAACAAGATACCTCTGGAGATTTTGAATTTGCCTTTTGAGCAATTCAAAAACCGGATTAAAACAACATTGTGTAAAAAGGGATACTATGATGTACAACATTATGTTAATGATAAGAACGCATGGAGTTCAATGTTAAGATTATTTTTATACCTTTAAAGTAAAGTTATCTATGTAAGTCGATCTGTGGGAGTTTCTTGCCCCTCCTTCCCCACAGTGGTCTAATGTAAAGAAGAGGCAAAAATTGACGCGTACTAAGCATATTTTTAATATCTACAGAAAATAAAGAACTTTGAACTTTGAACTTCAGATCTGAGGCAATCCTCATCTTCCTCCTCTTCGGCCACAAATTGAGTATTTATAAGTAGTATACTTGTGCCTCTGCCACGGCGTATTGGAGAAGCCGTGACGCCATGTTCTTAATTGTACATAACCTCAGTGCTCAAATTCGGAAAAAAATATAAAATGGGTTCTTATCTTAGTCGTACCGTCGTAGTTACCGCACACAGCCAGAGTGCCGAAATACGGAAAGTTTATCAAGATGGGAGCAATCCACTCTTGCCTTTCACCGTCTTTACATTTCAAATGCCTTTAGCGAATAATTACAATAATACAGGGGTGTTTGACAAAACCCCGAACGGAAAGTGGAAATCTATGTTCGATTGAAACAAGATAAACATCGTTGATTTTCGTCAACGTCTTCTCTCATTCCGCTTTCGGGGCATTGGAACAACACGGCCGTGTTTTAATGTATTTTCATTTTGTTGGAATCTAAGGTTTCCTTTGAGGAGTTTGTTCAATTAGTTTCGGCTTCTATGAGCTCGGCCTGTGACTATACATTTGTATCAGCTACGTGTGTTTTTTTTAAATTTTATCTGTGGTTTTCAAGTATCTCTTTCCATAGCCTGATGTGCATTATTTAACGCCAACCACTGTACGTATGTGTTAGTATGTGTAATACTGTCAGTGTGTTGTTACACATACTAAGTAGATAAGTACAATTTTCTGAGTCAATGTTAGCTATTGTATAGTAATATACAGGGTGCTCATCCCATACAAATTACAATTAGTAACCCTTCATAAAAAAGAGATGGCGTGAGGAGTAAGATTTGTACTTTAAACGTCATGGTTTCAGTTAACATACTTCTGGGTACAAATACAAAATCCTTTATTTGCTAAAAAGCGTTTTACATAAGGTTACTTATGGTGGTGGCGCAAATCTAAGAATAAATCCTTTATATCTTAGCGCCATCTCGTGGTATTTGCAATTTTTCGATGGTACTGCACCAAGCGACAATGGCCTCGAACTAAAGAAGCTTCCGTAGCATCTCAGTTTACGCCGGTGTCATATTTTGTTCTAGGTGGTCTATCTGTATTAGTAGAATATTATAGTATCTGTGGTAATGTAGTTTCTATTTATCAAGAACAGCCCCTTAAAATAAATAAAGATAACAATGCCTGCGATTCCGAAGGCGACACGAACTATACTAACTAAACTAATTAAAACGGTGTGTTTGATAATGGAATCTGTGGCTACCGCGCAAGAGCTGTCGGATTTGAAGGTTTTCAGTTTAGTGCCTTTAGCTCGTCTAGTTTAGTGGTTTTGACACCTCGAGAATAGCCCACATTGTGGGCTTGAGGTGTCAAAACCACTAAACTACAGGAACTAAAGGCACTAAACTGACAACCTTCAAATCCGTTAGCTCTGGCGCGGTGGCCACAGATTCTATTTTCGAACACACTATTTTAATTAGTTTATTTAGTATAGTTCGTGTCGCCTTCGGAATCGCAGGCAATATCCGATCGCTAATGCGCAGACACGTGATACTTTGCGCGGCAAACGTCAAATGAAAAACTAGCGATTGGAGGGCTGGCGGACATCAAGGTCTATTAAAATTCTATATAATCGATATGAACATGAAATAAGTTCTACCATCATTGCATTCTATGTTTCGGCGTATAGTAAACAATCATCCAATTTCTGTATACCAACAGTAATTACATGGAAGTAACCGAACTCTCAGTAACAATAAAAGCGATACTGTAACTCATACTCAGTTTTCCAAACGTGGGCGGGTCGGCGGGTGTTTCGAAGATTTATTCGCTAAATCTACGAAACGAGAGAATATTACGTCTCCGGCCATGATATATGGTACACCTGCAGAATGACGCGGCGTCTCTACCTGCGAAATTTTATTGTATGACATACATGAGTAATGTGGGTTAAGGTATTTTTGATCATATGGCGTGAAATATAGTGTTTTTTTTTTGTGTGCCGTGCGGTTTTTGTGTACCGTGCGGTTTTTGTGTGCCGTGCGGTTTTTGTGTGCCGTGCGGTTTTTGGTTGATAACCCAATGGTTACGTATGTGACTACAGATGCCGCCATCCACGAAGACGCGTGACGTAGCTATTTGCATCTTTCTCTTTCATCGGGGCACTCTGCTGAAAGACACCTAATCTGTGTTGACATTTCAGATGCCTACATCATAACTTTATGCCGGATAAATCAATATCAATTAGTAATAAAAATACCCTTTATCTACTCCCGTGTCATAAATTTCGAATTAAATAATAAATAATGAAAAAGACCTTAATCATAATGTATTATATTTAACCGGCCCAGTCGCTTCTGGACAAAAGAGTCCTTTGACTTTGACAGTGGGTACCAAGACGTCAATTAATGTCTGTTGCAAGGGGATGAGAACTTAAAGAGGAAGCATATTGGCACTCATTAAACTAGACAAGTTAAAATTAACTTTTCAAAAGAAAAAAATATTTATTTTGGCGCCTTCAAATTACCGATTATAGCTAAGCAACTAAGATGACGTCATGATAACGTTTAGAGAGCTTAGTTCCCCTTTTAGTTTAGTGCATCTGCCTTCGAAATCGCATCCATGCTGTAAACCATTTCGAAGCTGAGATAATAGAGCTTCAAGTAACACTTTTTTTACTGGAAAAACTTTAAAGTGAGATATCTCAGCCCCGAAATGATTTAGCTATATGTACTCCATGGTAAGATTAGCTTATTTTCAAAATCGACCAAACTCTATGGAAACGTCAAAACGACGCCAACATTATACCCACTGCCATTTCTAAGCAAACAACAGATCACTAACTTAGCAATCTTATGGCCTCAGATGACCTCGATGTCCCCGCATTTTAAAAAGCAAAAAATCCTCCCGAAGGTGCCAAACTTTTGCGATGATGTAGTACTTTTGAGAATGCTGGCGTCTGTCTCTTAGCTCACATTTGGTCGCAATTTTTCCCGGATTTGTTTGTTCTGAATACTTCAAGCCGGGTTCCCGATGGGAGCCGTTACATTGAAAAATCGCTCTTAGTGATAACTTTATACATGACGTTGAAGTCACACTTTGGAACTTTGGAGAAAAATCTGTCTTTGTGGTTTGAAGATTTTTGTTGGGAATTTGGGATGCATGGGTTGTATAGGTACCTACTAAACATTTGGTTGAGTAAGGTAGTGAAATGCCATTCAAGCCAAAAGGCATTCCTGTCATGCGAATAAACTCTGGTCGTGTTACTGCGTTCATTTTCTTGTCCATTTGATTGTTCTGAGATTTGTATACATAAAAACTGACATTTCTAGTACAGGGAACAAGCGAGTAAAACTGCCGAGATCTGATAAATCTAAATGTTGAATGAATTAAATTAATTCAGATATTTTTTCGATTGATGTAACTTTAACTTTGAGTCAAGTTATATATAATGGATAGGCCATAGGTGAAACTCGTTATTGGTGGAGTTACCAATTCTGTTCCTATTATTCCTGCTATCCTCGCTATGTTTTATTTATTTATTTATAACGTTTATTCATGAAAAAAGCACTTAATTAAGTAATTTAAGTCTGCCAAACTGATAGGCAGTTTGTCGGCAGTTTGAGCATTATCATATCAACATCACAACACTTCATAACATCTTCCTTAGACAAAGCATAGATGATATATAGTAATCCGTTTTATCTGTAGCTCGTGTATTGGTGCGCAGAAGTAATAGTATATCAGTAATTATTAATACTTGTAACGTAATAAAGATCTACAATAATATTGACGGGTTCCTGTAATGCCATACATGCGTAGGAACGCATGTTGGTACATAATTGTTATTGCTTTGCTCTTTTGCTCAAAGAGATAAATGGTCATTACTTTATCTGATAAGATAACTTTTATAATGTCATTGATTTTTGTTATTGTATTGACTTATCATTATCAAGCTTGATAATTTTGTGTTCCTTACTCCGTTTACCTGTGTTTTCATATTTTTCGTTATATACTTTTATATAGGAGCCTAAAAAATGTCCGAAATAAACAAACAAAGATACAGTATTAGATAGATATAGCATTCGAAGTCAGTCTCCAAACAAAATAGGCGCCGCCGCCGGTAATCCAAATACAGCATTTTGCGCCGTTGTTGCAAGCAATCGATATATTATTGCTATTATTTGTTTATTTCGACAACAGTGACTAATTTCATAAAGGTGGCCGCTTGAGCAGCCATTGGATAGCCTCTTTGTCAGCGGAGTGGACTAAAGTGATAAATTTTCTTAAGCGTCTCGGGCCCCAGTCACCTGTCTACATTGCTTCTTGCCCCACACTGCGACACCCTGTCTCGTGGCAACTCAAAACAGCGAGAAGACCTAGGGTTTTTAGTGTTCCGTAGGTACCTAAATGTCAAAATCGGGACCCTATTACTAAGACTCCGCTGTCCGTCCGTCTGTCTGTCCGTCTGTCCGTCTGTCACCAGGCTTTATCTCATGAACCGTAATAGTTAGAAGGTTGAAATTTTCACAGATAATGTGTTGCCGCTATAACAACAAATACATAAAAACAGAATAAAATAAATATTTAAGGAGGCTCCCATACAACAGACATGTTTTTTTTTGCCGTTTTTAAAGATAATGGTACGGAACCCTTCGTGCGCGAGTCCGACTCGCACTTGGCCGGTCTTTTAATACTCCCCGGCCGGGATTCAAATTTTCTCGCATCCCGGCCGGGGACCTGTCGCTTATATCTCCGACAAGTCTTTGGTACACAAACGATGACCATTTTCCGTAACAGTCTTATCTCCGGCACGTAGTGAATAATTCTCCGACCCAACAATAACGATGGCACGAGAAGGGGCGAATCAGTTGGCTTTACCTGTTGGGTACCGATTGGACCGACCGCTATTTGAATGTGTACCAGAATCCAACCGTAGCGAAGTGAAGAGGGTTGAATGGCCCATACAACGTCTGCGTCAGAATAAGTCCTTGCGGAAAATAACTTGTGTGTAGTCTCTTCTTCTTCTTCCTTTTCATCTTCATAAAAAAAAACAAACAAATCAATCTTATTTTGCACTTGGCACACTTGAGCGGGGCCTTTGTGAATTTCCCCAATGTTAAGTAGGTCTCATAACTCATAGGTCCTAAGGACGGTTGCTTGACAATGGCGTAATATTATAATTGAATTTCAGAACCAATCTATATTTCCTTGTATTACGCGATTTATAAACGGTAGTGAAATGTTTCGGTACCGAAATTTCAATTTAGCGTAAAAATAAGGGCCGAAACGTTTTGTTTTGGTACCGATACATTTCCGTTATTCAGGCCTTGCGAGATATAATCTCTCGATCATCCGAATATTGGCCAATGTGGCATTAACTACGCTGTTTCGGGCGGTATTATGTTGTTCGTGTTATTATGAAAACCGACAGTGAAATGTTTCGAAATGTGTCGTAATCTGGTTTATGGATGCTGTCTGTTTTACGGTTTAGTCTGAGATCGTACTTTTGCAATATAAATAAAACACATTTAAGTTCCCACCGAGGGGCACGGGTTTTTAACCGCATTTGAGTAATATAGACCCATAGTCCGTAACGCTGGCTCAGTGTTTTTTAGGGTTCCGTACCCGGGACCCTATTACTAATCCCTCGTCCGTCTGTCCGTCTGTCCGTCTATCCGTCTGCTCGTCTGTCCGTCTGTCCGTCTGTCACCAGGCTCATGAACCGAGATAGCTAGACAGTTTTTTATTTTCGACCATTATATTCCTTGGAGACAAAAGGTGTATTTCCCAAAAATGGGCAGCTTCTTAAATCTTACCTACGATTATATCCAATACTACTGTGAAATAGTAGGGAACCTAGAGTAGAACTCTTGACTCGTCTGATTCTTCCATTTCACACAAACGTCACATAGCGCGGCATCTCCACTCGCAATGAGACATGAAAAACGAGAAACATTTTTTACTTGCGACGTTTCTAGAAGAACTACTGGGGCCCAAATCTGCTAGAACAATGACCGCTCTGTGACACTGACGCGACGACGACGACCGGTCAACTGTAGGTGCCTATCTATTGCATAATGTTTTTGTAATTTCTTTATCAAGTGCTTACATTCGGGGTGGCAGAGGGATAATTTGGCCGTTAATTCAATGGAATACCACAGAAGGCTAGTTACCTATATGGCATGAAAATATAAATGGATTTATCTCTCTATCTCAGCATGTCCTACAATTTATGGCCATTTCGTGGAAATGATTTAAACTTTTCAGAAAATAAGACATAAAAATGGCAAAATTATAAGGACGTAAGTCCTGTCCGTATGAAAAACTAATCTAATCATTATTTACTATGTATCAATATTTATAAATTTTCGCTATATTTCACAGGTGTCCTTCAGAAAATATTGATTAGATTAGTTTTTCTTCTTTATAAAGAACGAACATAGGTATGGGGAGAAATACTCACTGCAAAAAATATATCAACAACTGAAGCTAACCGTCGTCGTAGCGTCATTGCATTAAGCGGTCATTGTGCTACAGGAATCGCGGCCCTGGTGTGCATTTTTAAAGCACTTCACGTTTATCGCGAAGTCTTCGCTAGTTCAGTTATTCCAAGTTACCTGCCGTTAAAGAGACTCGGCTGTCTCTCATAGCATGTGATTAATACGCATGTGGGTTTAGCGAGGTGGTTTTAGAATGGAGGAGCGATCGATACGCTTAATTACCCTTCTGTTTATGTACGTACGTAGTACTATTAGTTATTCTGTGCTAAAATGCACCCTGAATAACACTTGAAGAAGGAAATTCGTTGAAAATGCTCCGGTGATCGTAGCAAGTGAAGTTCTTTAGCCTCTGCCGGCAAATGTCTCGGAAACACGGCGGCGTGAACATTATGATATTCTCCGGTGTTATACTGAAATCGAGAGGCGATTCCACTCCTCATATTGCCCATCTTGAAAAAGTTATTCCAGCAGAATGAGACACTTCCTAAATCCAGAAAAAGTATATGTTATAAAGAGTCAGTTGCAACTGCGACATCGGCACGTACGGACGCTTCCTAGCAGCGTTCGCGACAATGCCTAGTAACACAGCGACGACCTAGTTTTTTCGCATTACTGCCATGGCTACCCCAGCCAAGCGCGCGGACACCATCTTGGTGAACGAGCTGCTCGCCTTCATACAACAGAAGCTGGACGTGATGGACGAGCTCTCCCTGGAGCAGATCTGCTCGACCAGCTTCAATGAGGTTGAGATCGCCGCCGCCAAGACTGTGCTGCAAGAAACCGCCGTCACCACCGTGCGCCTCGTGGCGCGGAGGGGTGCTGCGAGCGGGAAGAAAGATCTCCAGGACATCTTCCGGGTGTTCAAGGAGACTGAACCCGACGACGTCCCGACCTACGTGGCCCGTGACCTCAATAAGCTGCCGCCGGTGACATTCGACCACGTCGACGTCACGCGACTGCTGAAGGACATCGTGCGGCTGCAGGACGACGTCACTGAAATCCGAAGAAAGTTGGAGGCTTCGGAAGGCATATGCACCGACCTGAAACGTGAGTTGACGGTATTGCGTCAGGCTGACTCCTCGCTGCCGACGCAGCGAATCGCCGACGCGCACGACAACAACACGCCGGTCAGCAAAAATGCCATAGCTGCAACTGACCCAGTTACGCCGGTTACCAAGCCCGCGCCGACAAATACTGCATCGCCTCGTGACGTCACGAAGCCGTTTCGACCAGCAGCACCGGATGCTGTCTCTTCTGGCTCATCCAAAATACCGGAATCCCAGAAGGACACGTATGCTGTTGTGTCCCGCCGTGCCCGCCGCCGCCGCCCGCGCCCCGCCCCGCCGGCCGCTGAACAACCTAAGCTGCAGGCTGCGCCGCGCGCGCCACCGCCCAGGCCCACCCGTGGCCCGTTGAACGCGACCGTTGATGGAGATGGATTTATCCTGGTACAAAGCAGGAAGCGCCGCTCCAGACGCAGCCGCAATCAGCGTGGCACCGCACCCGCCGGTGAGTGCAGCCTTAAAGCTGCCACTCCCACGGTCCCAATCTACCTTTCCCGGCTTGACGTGAACATGACCTGCCAGGACATTGAGCGTCACATCCTGGAAAGGCTGAAGAGAAATCCACCGCACGGTCACAAGCAGACAGAGGTTTCGACAGTGCAGATAGAGCTTTTGGAGTCAGAACGACCCAAGGACTTTCTGTCCTTCAAACTTCGGGTGCCAGCGGACCTCAAGACAATGTTCCTGGCCAAAGATTACTGGCCGGAGGGCATCGTCTACCGACGCTATAGGGAAGCGAGACCGAAGAATAAAATCCCTAGCTAGGCTAGTTAATATTGTTATATTTTATATTTATGTCTAGTTTTAAGGTATATATGGATATGGGATTATTATGTCCTGAAATAAAGATTTATTGTATTGTATTGTAAAGACGTCTTTTGGCTACGATTTTAGTGTTTGAAAACATCTTATTATCATTGGAAACTATATGAAAAACGTAAAAAATTGTTATGGTTTTGTGTCTAAAATATCGGTAATCGATATGTTACAGTTAAAACCAGTTTTAAGATAGAACGCGATTTTCCCTAGTTAGAACTAGTTTTTACTTAAAGCCTTTGTTAAAATATGTATCTAAAATTTACTGTTTGAAATTTTGGAAATAATCTGTAGTATAATTGATAAAACACATACTTTTATGCCCTTTTTCTGCCACAGCAGCGAAAGGGCCGCGTTGCAATGTGTGCTATTATAATTATATCCTTTATTTTATCATATTTATTTTATAATTTTGTCCAAATTTCAACCAGTATCCAGTTGGTAATTTGACGATACCCCGAGCCTTAATTCGGTCTATTTATGTCTCTCATTCAAACACTACCCATTCAAAGCAAAATTCTCCAAGCAAATTTAATAAATCTTCGAATCACGACCCAAAACTCAAAGCATTTCTGTCACATTTAGTCCGGAGTTTCCTCGCAATACCGCCGACGATTATGTGGACCTTTGCGATTTGCACATAAAGACCGAGTCGCTTTACCTTTCAGTATTCAAAAAGGTTTGAAAGGCTGTATCGTCACAACCGCCCTTTTAAAGGGAGTGATTGGCAAAACTGAGCGTTTCGTGACCTCAGAACTATTAGCACTGGAACCGTATTACTTTCAGGTATCAGATAACTACTACAGGGCAGACAACATCATCTGACCAGGGCCCGAATTCGGAATCGCAATTCACAAGCGCCAGCCTGACGCCAGCCTACTGTCCGACAGTAGAATACGAAGTAGGCTGGCGTCAGGCTGGCGCTTGTGAATTGCGATTCCGGTTTTAGTAGAATACCAAATGCGTCGTATTGAAGCTTGTGCCAGGCTTGTGGTATGCTTGTGTACAGTAGAATTCGGGCCCAGAAATTACGAGTATAACCATCTACTTATTGCCTAAAGTGCTCCGTGGTAGAGTGGGTTTCACCTTGCTTCTCACGCAGGAGATGCAGGTTCGAATCCCGGTGCTGACCATACACCAATGAGATGGATTAATTTGTCGTACATTATCGGACACTCCGTGTTTCGGATGGCACGTTAAGCTGTAGGTCCCGGCTATCACTACTTCGTAGTATGTAGTAGTCGCAAAAACCCCTTCACCAACCCGCACTGAACCAGCGTGGTGGAGTATGGCTCAATCTTACCCGGATCCGGGTAAAGGCCTGTGCCCCTCGGTGGGGACATTAATGGGCTACATTTACTTACTTATTGCCTAACACAGGAAAGGTCTGTCACTTACAGCAATCTAGGGTTTTATTTTCTTACGAATAGTTCACCAAGTTAAAAACATAAAAAACCGACCTAATGATCTAAGTATTACTTAGTAGCCTTGCTCGGTATATAAATGTCGTCCAAGCATATACCCGAATACGTCCATATTATCCTAACAGCCAGAATTTATCTGGTGACAATTAACTATACACAACACACGTAAAAAAATAACTACTAGACCGATTCCTAATTAAAATAATTGAAACAAAAAGTAAACTTTAGAAAAAACCGACTTCCACAAACCCTATTTGATTAGATTGAGTTTAATACTAACTGTAACCCCTTATCCCCCCCCCCTTGGGGAATTAATTTTGTCAAATCTTATATCAGTGCTACCCCACGCGACTAAGGAACCCCTGTACAAAGTTTCATGGCTCTAGGTCCACCGGTTTAGGCTATGCGTTGCCTGCCCGTCAGCCACGCATTGTATTTGTACCTAGTATTGAGCAGATCTGGTGGCCATATGTGGTCTTCATCAGCAGTTCCGCATCACAATATTATGCTATGTGCATTTGCACGAGTTATTATGAAAAACACAAAAATCACTATAGGTCTGCCTATAATATTTGAAGAGTTCTCTCGATTTCTCCAGGATCCCATCATCAGATCCTGACCTGGTGTCAATGGGACTACCCTTGAGGTATTACCTATACGCCGAAAAAAGATTTGTTCAAATCGGTTCATAATTGGCGGAGTTATCGCGTAACAAACATAGAAAAAAAAAAAACATACGGGTCGAATTGAGAACCTCCTCCTTTTTTTTAAGTCGGTTTAAAATGGGATCCAATTATTGGGGTGACGTGAAGAAACAATTAAGAGGAAAACTGAAAGCGCAAACCCAGATGGCGCTTTGGTGATTGTACCTTGTTTACGTCAGTGTACAGGGTTTCGAATTTGTGTTTTTTTATTAAGAACCTTAAAATGTATTCTCTAATGACCGTGCGTGAGCTTCAAACAGAGATTCGAAGGAGAAATGCGACAGTTTCTGGAAAAAAGCTCATTTGGTAAAAAGGTAAACATGCACAGAATTCGACGTTATGTTTCGCTAGCGGTTTATATTAGCAATAAATGTATCCCCTACTTTTACATTTGAAAGGACTGCATTCAGGTTGGAAAGTTTCAAAACTTTGTTTACAAAAAACTACATACAATTTGACAGTTCCCGTGTCATACTAAGGTACAATCGCGAATGCGCCACCTAATGTGAGAAATTGACAGTTTTCCACCCAATTATTGAGATCGGTTCATAAATACAGATAATCAGATCGATGTCGAGGTAAATATGAAACAGAATTATGTCAACATCCATATTAACACATAGGACGTTGACATAATTTTAACAGTTTAGTTATGTAGATATTTCTGGTTGCAAAGGATGCGTAGATTCAATTGATTAGCTTGACATTTTAATTAACTGGCCATAAAATATCTGATGCTGTCTGCATCTGTGTTTCGGTCGCGCGGATACCGAAAGCATGGTGGTTCCAAAGCTCATTACTCGGCGTCCGTGATCGATCATCTGGCACGTTTGCCAGTCGCCCGGCGCGCTCATATGAACAAATACGAGTACGAAGTGTTCTCGAATATAAATGAGAAAGTGCGATGCAATTTCACCAAGTGATGTGGCATTTTGAACGAGCTGGAACAACTCGGAAGAATTTTTCATTTTACGAATTATTGTTTACATTCCGCTGTTTACTTTAAAGGGTCTGCGTCTTGGCATTCTTGGAAATGGAACTACAGATGAATTGCTGAGATAACTCTTGGTGCTCCAATTCATGGTAGGAAAACGGACGTTTTGGCATTTACCATTTATTTTCAAAAAATACCAGCCGTCTTTCACTAACTTCATTTAGCAGACTTTTGACATCCGCTAAATGGAGTTTGAACGCAACCTAAATACAACTAGGCTTAGAGAATTAGACCCTGAAAAGGGCGGGTGCGGTTCAGCGGAGACCCATAAATAGCTGAGAGCAGTCAAAAAAGCGTGGAAGTTTTTAAGAATGATGGATGAGCTATTATGAATATTCTTCCTTCTTGCTGACACAGGTTTTGGGTTCGAAACCCGGCCGAGGAACTATTTAAAGCCATCCGTCATTGGTTATTGGGTCTGATGGACAAAGGCGCTACCGCTGGGGGGCAATTCTCGCGCTAGCGAGATCATATCCATGGTCGAAATATCGTTTTTTTGATACCGAAATCTCTATCAAAAACAAGAAAAAGCTATTCTCACGTCCGACCAACCGAGATATCTCGACCCGTTTTAGATCGAAATAAATATGAATCGAAATCGTTTTCGACGGACTTAGGCGGTATCAAAACCGATATCTTGACAGGGAGATGATCTCGATAGCGCGAGAATCGAGGGCCTGGAATACAGCTAAGGGTTGCAAATAGTGTAAATAAGGATGAGGTGTAGCAGACTAAAAAAAGGGGCCTGGAAAATAGTATGAAGATTTCCGTATTTGGGTTCAAATAACACATAATAATGAAATTAACCAGCCACTGGCAACACTGGAAAGAAAAATAGTCAAATTTCATATTGCGCAGATCAGTTGTTCAAGGTCAGACTGAATATGCAACTATAGTCATAACCGTATTTTCTGGAAAAAGACTTGGCTAGGGTTTGTTTTCATTTCAGCGATTTTCTGTATTCTGTAAGATTGTTTGCCCTTATAGTAATTGCATGTTTTATACACAACTGATCCTACTCAAATCTGTAGTTCACATTGATAAGCGAATTAATTACTATTATCAGATAATGTGCATAAACAAAATTTTCAATGACTGGTATTGTTAAATGGATTAATGAAATAGCTGATTGATTTCATCTGTAAATTATCGAAGACACAGATTATGTCAAATTAAATATAAATGATTACTGTTTGTTGTTTTCAATTACAAGCCACTGGGGTATTTAATGGGTGGTCTGTTGTGGCAGGATATAGTTGACTGTGAATAATTTGCGATGAAAGCTGTGACTTTGTTTGCCGTGGTTTTCATCGGTAATTTTTATTTTTCTTTATCATCATCATTCGCCATCATTATCTTCCCTATGAAAATACATAGAAAGAATAATAAAAAGTACAAAGAAAGAAAGAAGAACTAGCTTGTCACTAATGGTTCTACTTTAGATTTCAAAATTGTTTGTTTTGCCACCAACAAAATGTATACAGTTGTATGGGCCATATTTCATTAGGACACCATAGCAGTGCCGCCCGGGTCGCGCCACGTGAGATACCCTCCATGCAAGTATACATTTTGTTGTCGGCGCGACCTACCATGGTGTCCTATTGAATATGGCCCAAAGAGTCAGGAACATAGAAACACACGCACGCGCTTTTACATTTATAATATTAGTGGGATGGGATTTTGCAGTAAACGCGGTCTCATCGCTCCCCGTCGAAGATGACTTAGAGTCCTTACTCCGAGTCGAAAGACAGCTGTACCCTCGCTTCGTGGAGTTCGCTGATGCTGAAGGGAACCCCGCACTGGCAGACCTGGAGGCTCCGGTGGACAAGGCGCTATTAGATGAGGTGCAGAGGAACCCGGCTAACAATGCCTACTGGCTGTTTACGAGGTGATTGTGTGTTTGTTTATTACCTATTTAGATAATTTTGGTCTAACTGGGTATAGCTATAAGTCGGCTGGACATAAGGAGGCCTCTGCCACCAAGTAAGGGAAAGGGCGCGACCCTATATTATTATTCAAGTATTTAGCTAGAACGGGGGTGACCTTTCTTTGGTCGCATGTCCATAAATTGGCATCTACAATGAAAACATTATTGCTCCAGCTCAAAGAATCTCTGTAAAAAAGACAGCAAACAATAGATGTTGCTAAGATTTCTCTCTCATTATACAGTCGACTATATTTTTGTATCTATCACTCACACATTGACGTCACACACACATTGACTTCATACACACACTTGACATCATACACACACAAACACACCCCTACACAGATTCCCACCCTTTCCCCATATTAACTTTGAACCCGGTAGTTATAAATTACCCCCTTTTTATTTTATTTAGATTGTATAAGTTCACTACCATATGTTTGGCCTGCAAAATAGAAGCCTTTAATTGGCCTATGTCTAGTCTAAGTTCTCTGCTTATATTATTTTGATTTGTGCTGTAGGCTTTGATAAATAAATAAATAAATAAAAATATTGCGTACTTACAGCTTTTTAACAATATTTTGGCGCGTGGTGACAGGTAGAACTAACGCTTGATGACCAATGAGGAATGCAAGATCTGTGTTGATGACAGGTTCGTTGCGTAGAGCTGGCGCCCCCTGTAAACGTAACTCATCAGCCAAAACATGGTTGGAAGACTTACTGTACATAGTAAGCAAGAAGCAAGCAAGGAACTGTCAAAGGTTAAGAACAGAGTATTACTAAAAAAAAGTAAAAAAATAAAAATAAAAATAAAAATTTTCTATTTCTATTTCTATTTCTACTGCATTAATTGCTTAATTCTCCTTCGTATTTCTAGATCGAATCCGCGAACAGCCCAGATCCTTACCATCAACAACGCGGCTTCTGTTCATAACTCTCACTTCGACGCCAATAAGCAGACGGTGATCATCGCACACGGCTGGCTCAGCAGTGGAAACACGGAGCCCAACAGTATCGTTAGAGATGGTAAGTTTCACCATGACTCAGACCTGACTTCTGTGCTTTTATAGTTAGCCTCCTACCTACGTCTGTACTTTGCAAAGTAAATAGTCAAGTAAATGTAGCCATCAAAGTCCCCACCGAGGGGCACGGGTCATTACCCGATTGTGAGTAAGTTTGAGGTATATCCACGCTGGCTCAGTGAGGGATGGTGGAGGGGTGCCGGGCTAGGGGCCAGCCCAACTATCAGATGGTCTAAGCAAATAGTAATTGGCACCTTGATTTATGTTACTGCTGCGGATTTAAGAGGATCGTGTACTCGCGAGCTTCCATACAAAAAGCGGTAACGTTTTCCACCCCCTAAACCTTGTCCGATTTTCACAACTTTTTTACATGTTTGAGATACTATGGAAAACTATGCTCGTACGTTTTGATTTTTTTGAAATATTATATACATTATTTCAAAAAAATCAAAACGTACGAGCATAGTTTTCCATAGTATCTCAAACATGTAAAAAAATGTAAAAATCGGACAAGGTTTAAGGGGTGGAAAACGTTACCGCTTTTTGTATGGAAGCTCGCGAGTACACGATCCTCTTAAGCATGCACATCTAATAGTCCACCCTGTACACCACAAGCCCCTTCCATGTCCTGGGTTCTGTGACCAACTAAACCTTTACTGATTTTTCTTTTAGCCTATCTCAACAAGCTGGATGTAAACGTCATAACCGTCGACTGGAGCCGCCTGGCGATGTCCGACTATACCACCGCAGCCCTCGGAGTCCCGGCCGTGGGTCAGGGCGTGGGTCAGTTTGTGAACTGGCTCCACTCGACCTTCGGCCTGCGGTTTGAGAACACCCACTTGGTCGGGTTCAGTCTTGGCGCGCATCTGGTGGGCAATGCTGGGAGGCAATGCGGCGGGCGAATTGCTCGTGTGACTGGTAGGTCGATGTTATTATATTTTGTCATACCACAGGGTGCTCATCCCATACAAACCCTTCGTAAAAAAGAGATGGCGTGAGGAGTAAGATTTGTACTTTAAACGCCGTGGTTTCTGTTAACATTCTTCTAGGTGGCGCTAATCTTAGAATAAATCCTATATATCTTAGCGCCATCTCGATAACAAACGATAAATGGCCTCGAACTAAAGAAGCCTCCATAGCATCTCAGTTTACGCCGGTGTCAATTTTCAACCGACTGCAAAAAAAGGAGGAGGTTCTCAATTCGACCCGTATGTTTTTTTTTTCTATGTTTGTTACGCGATAACTCCGCCAATTATGAACCGATTTGAACAAATATTTTTTCGGCGTATAGGTAATACCTCAAGGGTGGTCCCATTGACACCAGGTCAGGATCTGATGATGGGATCCTGGAGAAATCGAGAGAACTCTTCAAATATTATAGGCAGACCTATGGTGATTTTTGTGTTTTTCATAATAACTCGTGCAAATGCACATAGCATGATATTGTGATGCGGAACTGCTGATGAAGACCACATATGGCCACCAGAACTGCTCAATACTAGGTACAAATACAATGCGTGGCTGACGGGCAGGCAACGCATAGCCTAATCCGGTGGACCTAGAGCCATGAAACTTTGTACAGGGGTTCCTTAGTCGCGTGGGGTAGCACTGATATGGGATTTGACAAAATTAAGTCCCCAAGGACGGGGGGGGGATAAGGGGTTACAGTTAGTATTAAACTAGTTAGTATTACTTTTTGTTTCAATTATAAAATATCAAAAGATACTTTCCTTTTGGTTCACTGACTAAAGCCGAATACGCATTACACTTTTGGCAGCCGCTAAATATAGTTTAAACACAATTCAAATACAAGCTTACAGCCAACCTTGCCTGCGTAACTTGACCGTGTTGTACTTAAGTTGTGTTTAAACTGTAGCGGCTGTCCAAAGTCTGGTGCAAGTTGCCCTATAAGTCATAAAATCTAAAGGGCTCTACTCACGATGCAATCTGTCTCGCGATTTGTTGCTGCAATTTGTTGCCTTGCAACATATTGCAGGTAGATTGCATCTTGAGCAGGCAGGTTGCAAGTTGTATGCAATCGATTGCATCGCGAGTTGGCAGGTTGCAGCGACAAGTTGCAAGACAGATTGCACCGTGAGTAGAGTCCTTAATAGTCATACATAACATACCCTTTCACCAGGTCTCGACCCCGCCGGCCCTCTATGGAACTACAACCGTAACCGTTTAAGCAGCAGCGATGGCGTCTACGTTGAGGCGATCCACACCGACGGTGGCTACACCGTTGGCGGCCTCGGCATCGGCAGCGCCATCGTTGACACCGACTTTTTCCCCAACGGTGGAATCTCGCAACCGGGCTGTTGGACCAACATGTGCAATCATAATCGCGCGTGGGAGCTATTTGCCGCCACGGTGACATTCAACCATCTGCAAGGCACGCACTGCGCAAACAATCTCCAGCTGACCTGGAATACCTGCCGCGGTGTGACCCTGATGATGGGCAACGATATCCTGACTAAGACTGGGTATGACATTATTTACTGTGTGTTAATATAAAAATAAACATTTTATACTTCTAGTTTTCCCGGACAGAACGGGGGTTGTTAAAAACTCGAATACCTACTCCAGTTGCGAAAAACTAGAGTATAATCAGGGTGAAAAAAACTATGCGAGTCCAGATGAAAATAACTATCAAATCAATGTTCGTTAAAGTCACTGGTACTTCAAATTATTGTTATTGTGGGTGATGGTTTCAGTTTATTCGTCATTTCTAAGCCTCAGACTGCCGCCGAGTTAGCATCTAGTTAGCGGCTATATGAATGATGTCTATAGTCGAAACGAATTCTATAGAAGAGACATTCATGCAAACGAGCGTATTCATTCACCGAGTCTGTGGTATACGAATACGTACTAATGGCTCTGTGAGCTGTGGACCCCGCGAGTAAAACCGCCTCATCACATCCCCGACCCCTAAAGTTTGTTGTATAAAGTGGAGGTGTCATAGAAACAAAGAATCCGACTGCATTTTATTTCCATTCCAAAAATACAAACTTAAGAATGCACCGTAACATACATCGAGTATAAATGTAGCCGCAACAGTGTAATTTGCGACATGTAGGCAAGAACATAAAGACTGACAGACTGACAGACTAACAGAGGGACAGACGTATTTTTTTCCAATCTCGAAACTGGACGCTTCGCTTGGTCAATTAGTTTTTAGGATCCCTCACCCGAACGGGATCCTATGACTAAGCCTCCATTGTCCGTCTGTCCGTCTGTCCGTGTTCATCCGTTCGCCAGCGGGCTGTATCTCAAATCTCATGACCCGTAAAAGGTAGCGTTGTGATTTTTGCATAATGTGTGTTTCTGTTGCCGCTACAGCAACAAATAATGTCAAATAATGTCAATAACACGATGTTTTATAAATTAAGGAGCTCCCCATAAAATAATCGTGTTTTAAAATGCCTGCTATCATATTGCAAACTTCAAGGTCGATTGCGATAGATTGAATCAACCTTTTCAAGAACTCATGTACCTACATATTAAGGTTTTCTAGTCTGATATTCGTTATTTTTGTTTCTTCCAGAACCCATGGTTCCTACAGACTGGACACCGGACGCAACCATCCCTACTAGACAATTTCGGATTCATTATCAATACTATTACCACCGCTACCGCTTATAAAACCATATAAAAATATTACAACAAATTTATTGTGTTTTACTTAATGTTGCTGCAGTCCAAATATACTCTACAATTTTTAATGTTTATGTGTAACGTGATTATAGTATTGAATGTATAAATTTATAGTAATGTTTATTTACGGGAAAAGCAATAATAAATCTAAACTGTCAGTCGTTTTGAGCAAGTGAATTTACGACGGGGGGTGGGGGGATCCACCATTATCTTCTGTTAAAAAGCAATTGAGATAAACGTCAATTTGCGTCTTTGACTTGGAGAAAACTTCGCACTTTTTATTGCTCAACTTTGCTATTATTAGGGACAAACGGACAGAACAAGAGAACGTTAACAAGGATAAAAAATAATAAAGGAAAACTCTGAACAGACGTAAGTACAATCATTTAATGAATTTGCAATTTGCATACCAACGACGACGGCGGCGGCTAGAAAATATATTTAAATATCTAGAGCTATTGAAACTTGTAAGTGGAACTATCTGGAGTGGATAATAATGAGGAGGCGATGTGAAATCATTTTATGATGTTATGCAAAAGATCTTAATCATTTGCTGCCAGTAAGAAGAGTAAGAAGAAATAAAGAGAGATCATGAAGAATAAATCAATTTTTAATGACGCTTTCACTACTTTATGAATATCGTAGCCATATCGTCAAATTTGGCCATATCAGGAATAAACACCAACTGGTGGATTGGTTGATAGATGGTCGCTAAGGATCGCCAATAAGTGGAAAAGGGGAGACAAGCCTTCCACTGCAGGCTCAAAACAATAACAATTATTTGTCACCAATAAAAACTGTACCTACCAACAGCCACACTAATATGATACCGTCACACCAGTAAGTTACCACCAACAGAACGCATTTAAGCACCGGTCTGTAATCTTGCTCTTCCCTCTACTATTATTGGAATCCTTTTTGTTCAGCCCTAAATTAAAGGCTTTTGGCCTAAACTTTTTCTTCTAAAGATGGTATTAGATAACACAATAGTTGCGTTGAACTTATAGTTAACTATTACGGCTGTTGGGTTCGCTTTTTCTTGGCAAAGTAATGATAAGGTCGCGGCTTTTTCGCGTAGAAGCGAGTTGGGAGTTTTTGTTGAACTTAGGACGGGGGAGAACTGTAGCATTATCCTGAGAAATATATTCCTCAACATCGTCAATGTCCCGAGACACAAGCAAGCGAGCGAGACTAGCGTTCGCTCTCGGAGAGGGAGCGTGCAAGTGCAACATGTCGCGGAAGCGTCTCGGGGCAAAAGGTACTGAGGGTTGCCCGACATTTTGTTCCTAAGTGTATCTCCGCATGGTAAAGGCGCGACGCTATGAAATTATCTTTCGGAAAAATCGTCTATAGTTTCGTGCAATGTGATCTAGTCTTTCTCTAGGACACACTGTACAAATAGGTCGGCGCAATGCAGGTTGGTCCATCCCAAATACTGTGTGCTAATAAGCCCACTGATTGGCAAACTATCGGGTATTTGAACCGGTGGTGTGTGTGAATAGCACTCGATCGTTAATACTGTCTTATGAAGGATTTACGGTTTTATTGTTAAAGATGCTGTATAACGGCTCCACAAGGGTCTTTTGGAATATGCTAGTGAGCGACGCCATTGACTAAATAATTATTTTATTGGTCCAATTTTTTTTTCAGATTTCGTAGGCTCGTTTTCGGGTTTATAGACAACATTTGTATATCGAGAGGAGAGGACTAAGTGATAGGTCATGAAGTTGTTTTTTTTTAGTTTAGTTTCTCAACTTTGTGATTAAACCTTGTAACTTTTTATCAATTTGACGAATTTGACAATGTGTTGGCGAATGTGAACACTGTTTCACGTATCAATATCCTAAAATAAAGCAATGTTAAAATGAATATCAATTGAATGCTTTATTCTAAGATATTGATACATATTAAGACGTGTGACAATGTTTTCTACCGCGGCTTGAGTAAAATGGATAAACAGTATCACGGTTTACTTCACAAAGTTGAGAAATAGCCAAAATTATAAATTCCCGCCCAGACCGTGACGTTTCACCTTAATTACGAAACGTGACAGTACGTAAGCAGTTACTGGACTTGAAATTAGCGGATCAGTAAAGTCACTTAGTGATTTCGTTTCATGCTCCTCACGTGCACTACCACTGGTATTAATTAAATGCAAGCACGAGAGTCCATTTTACGTGGCTTGAGCTCGTTCCGTTTATCCGCCTCCGCTCATAAGCAATTACTTTGCCAAAATGACTTTCTGAGGGAGTAAAGAAATAAACCGGCGGATTTTAGGGGTTGCGAGTGTGTATTGGATTTGCAGGTTCGGGTGGCTTGTGGAAATGAACAACACAGTTAGCGGTTTGGAGTGTTGTTGGACACAAAAGAAGTAAAAAACCGCTTTCAAGCTCTTTATAGCGGTTTTTAGTTCGTTTGTGTTTCATCGAGAGTAAGGGATGATTTATATTTGACCGGGGCAGGCCCGTGGCGTGTCCGGCGTTTGAGACGTTTTGCATACATTTTGTCCCGTCTGAGTCACGTCCACGTCACGCCCCGGGCACGTATCGTGCACTGTGTAATATAAACTGCTTTATACATAATGTATGCAACGTCTCAAATCCGTCCCCCGTCCGAGGCGCGTCCACGGCCCGCTCCAGGCCCGCCACGGGCCCGCTCCGGTCAAATATAAATTATCCCTTAGGTTTCGCTGGTGTGTGGATCGCGGTATTCTAGAACTGTCACGTGGTTACCCAAAAAGTATTATCAAGGGTTCCTATCCTTGAATAAAAGGTCAAGCGCGAGTAGGACTCGCGGACCAAGGGTTCCGATCACACTTGGAGATTGTTACCCACCTCGTGTAATTAGGTTTCTAGATAAAAAAAAATAAGTATGATGTCATCCATGTGAACCCAAAGACAAAATCAAAAAATCAAAAGACAGAAAGGACAATGGTTAAAAGTGGTGCCTTTTTTATCGGCGCGGCCTTGTGTGTTTGATGTTTGGATGGGTCAAGTAAAACCATTAGTGTTAATACTTAAAGAGGAGCGCACCTAGAGGAGCCGCACGCGCCGCCGCCGCCGGCCGCCGCAGTCATCGCATTTGATAAATCTTTATATGAAATGGTATGCACACACTCACATAATTTTACAGCTTAAACGGTCGTTGGTAGCAGGTTGTTTTTATCACAGCTAGGTATATGTATACATATATAGGACTACCAACTGGAGCAATTGATATACAGCTTGATACGTCCATGGGTTCTCGATATAAAAGGTCTCGACAGTCAGATGGACAGACGGACAGAAGGACGGACAACGAAATAATCCCTAAACCCTAAAAAGGAACCCTAGGATTACTTTGTTGTCGTCCGTCCGTCCGTCTGTCAATGTCTAAACTTTTCATAACCGACTTTAAAAAGAAGAGGTTCTCAATTCTCTACGTATGTATGTAATATTATCAGAAATGCAAAATATTCACACATGTTAGTTTTTTAGGGCTTCCAAACGAGTTTGCAAAATGTCATGGGTGTATGTGTGTATTATTTCTGTGGTATTACCTATGTATTATTTATTTATTTATTTACATAAGATAATAATTTGTGTCAATACAGCGAATGCCAAGTCGGCACAAATATAAAAAATAAATAAATAGGTACTATAAACATATATGTATGTTTGTCCTCGTGTTTCTCCGTAACCATGAATCGGATTTTGACCATGACAGACTCTGACAGCGCCCACAAGCCCTTTGATATTATATAGTCACAAGTTTTTTTTTAAATAAAAATGACGAGATAAAAAAATATTTTTATTATTATTACGAGCCTGTAATTTCCCACTGTTGGGCAAAGGCCTCTCTCCCCCTCTTACAGTAAAAAATAATTTAAAAAAATTAAGTCGACTTCAAATGAACTCAAAAGTAATAAATAATAAATAACGAAATTGTAACCATGTAGGTACAAAACTAATTTGGTATCGTTTTTTTTTTGAGGTAGGTTTCTACTTAGAAATACTTACAGTTTCTGATTCTCAAGGCATGGCATGGCAAGACAACCTCCAAATTAATTAGTTTTGTACCTACATTTCAATTGGTGAGTGTGGTTAAAATTTCTTATCTTTTTCTTACTTTTGAGTTCATTTGAAGTCGACTTACTTTTTTAATTTATTTTTAATTTACAAATTCTGTTTTCGATCGTCGCCTAAGAAGTATTTACTTCAACAAAGGCCGGTGGCTGTCGCAGAAAGCATTATTCAAAGTGGCCGGTCCCTCGGCTGTCGTCATCGGTGAAGGTTCCCGCGTAATCTGAGGAATTAAACGCCATTTGTACATTCCGGTCCCTAAAGTACTTGGAATTAAATTCTCATTGATTTCCAGTGAAACGGGCCCGAGAAGCTTATGGGGCTTTGAAACGCTGCATGTACCTACTTATTTGAACAAATAGTAATAAAATGTTTGTGATAGAATGAATGACAGTTTTTTTGATGGTTTGTGTCTACTTTCGTGTTAGTTTACCTATAGATAGATGAGTGGGTAAATATTTAAAAATATATAACGTGTGAAGTGAAATTCTGTGAAACGAATTAAAAGAGTTTAAGGGCGGCTTACTCCAAAATTTAAGTAGCTGATTAGTGCAGAATAATTGTAGTTTAATTGGAATTAGAGAAAAAAATGACATATCGTCTTGCTCCACGCAGATTTCACTGCTAATTACGATTATCCTCCGTTTAAGCTAATTCTGATATAATCGGCCAAGACCGCATTTAATGGCTGTCAAAATTCCATAATTTGTTTATTTGTTTATTTGGGAACTGAGTCCACAGCACGATATACATTATTGTAACTTAAAAATATGATTGAACATAGGCCAATTAAGGACACTTATTTTGTGACCTTATCATGAAAATGGGTAAAAATAATCAATTATTAAAAATAGGCAGTAAGCAGTTATGAAATTAATACAACAAAATGGGAAATATGAGGGGAGGATGCATTGAACTACTATTACTAGCTCAATGGGAGGATGTCCTTTGGCTGTAAAATGTGTATTTTGTGTGTGAGGATGTGTGTATAGTTGCCATGGTTACCAAACTGACTTGACGTTTGCTGACAACTCGCATGACAATGACAAACAACAACAACAATGAAAGAAAAAGAGAAAATCTTAACTTAACTTAAGAAAAAGAGAAAGAAAATAACAACCATGCTTTCTCGCTCTGTTTTGTATCTTTTATCTCTGTCTTACTCACTCAAATCACAGAGTAAACCGGAAGTCACTCGAATCATTTATTCTTCTGGCTAATTAGAATTAAAAAGTAGTGTTGCAAGAGAAAGGCTTATCACGATTAAGCGATAAATTCAAATTAGTAAAATACGATATAATCACAACTAAGCGGGTTTTCTAGCAAGCGACCCTATTAAAGTAACGCAATTTCTAAGATACTTCTTTATCCTTCGTCACAGAATAAACAACCTTTTTACCAGAACACCTTCCTACTTCGTAGTTTCCCGCCAAAAGCGAACAGGAGCGCGCCGCCGCCGCCGACTAGCGCGTCACTCACCGGAACGTTCTGGAACTTGGTACCGTCTGGAACTCGGAACGGGGACTTGCGTCGTTTTGCATGAAGTTCGGACTCTCGGGCTAACTTTGTACATTTTACGAATTCTCCGAAAGACTTCCCGACAAGAATGTTTGGGATAGAGACTCCGTACTTACCCATCTTATCCTCAGAGACCTAACTTTAGAATGGTCAAAGTGGAAACTCTTACGCCACTTTGTACACGTGTCACTTCGCGGTCAAGTGCGGGTCGGTCTCACACACGGAGGGTTCCGCATTATCGAACCACCAAAAAACAAAAAATCTGGTTTTTTGTATGTGGACACCTTATTTTTTTTAACATGTTGTTAACTTATTTGTTGCTGTAGCAGCGACAGATGTACAAATTCTGTGAAATTTTGAACTCTCTATCTATTACGGTTCGCGAAATGGAGCCCGCTGGCGGACAGACGGACGGACAGATGGACAGACGGACGGAGAGATGGACAGATGAACGGACAGATGGACAGACGGACGGACAGATGGACAAACGGACAGAGAGCGGACGCTTATTAGTAAAAGGGTTCCGTACGTTGCACCCTTCGGAGGGCGCATCCAGTTGTAATTATTATGAGGCGCCAGCGCCCGTGTGCTTTCTGCTCTCCAATCTAGTTTCGAACGAATCTGGTTTCGCTTCGAATATCCTAGAATCTAGAACAATCTCAGGAGATTGAGATTGAGTGTTTGTTTGTACCTTTACTAAGCTCGTAAAATGCGAATCATCAAAAATTGTTTTTAAAACATGAAGACCTCCTTTAGTACATTGTTTTTCACGCTTGCTTCTCATGCAGGGATTGCAGGTTCAAATCCGATGCTAATACAAGATGGTGCACGACAAATACTACTTCAAAAAGTCATCAATGATGGATATTGATGATTGAATTGAGTTAAGTTAGGTTAAGTTTTTGATCTGTGGCTTCTATCGTGTGTTGCCACAATAATTTCGCCAATGTCATGTGATGAAACTGTCTGGACGGAGTTATTCTTAGGAATATAATAAAACGATCCACTTCAAAACTAACTGAGCGACTAAATTACTGACTGAGGGACAAGTCGCCCAGCGACTTGTGGCTCAGTCAGTAATTTAGTCGCTCAATTAGTTTTTCGGTTAGGTTAGGTTAGACTTTTTTTGATGCTCGTTTAAATACTACCCTTATTCTTATTACCGCCAAAAATGCATCGGCCTCAATATATACCTACAAAATCTAGTGTAGTGTACCGTACATCGAGTACGCCCGCCATCGCTAGTGTGAGTTTGGTGCAAGTTGATCCGACCAAAAGTAGGCGATGTTTTGTTTGTCTGCAATTTGCTATTGAACGAGCAATATACAGGGTGGCAGGCAGGCAGGGAGGCAATATACAAGCGCAACTGTCTTTTGACTTTGTCATTTGACACTTTTTACTCCTCTGATTAGTTTATTTTAAAATGGTTTTCACATTAATTTTATTGCAAGGTAACCAAACATTCAGAATTAATAAGGATAATTAATTTCTTAAAAAACTAACGTTGTGATTATTTAAACACTAGTTTATTCGCTGAAACCGCAATCATTTACTGAGTTAGAAACAATAGTCACGACACAAAAGTTATCCTGTATAGGTCGTGCCAAATATCTAACGTCAGCTTTCAAGTTGCCGCGCTTTGCGTAGTATGCAGTGAGCCAGCGATAATATGCGTTTCAGCTATCTTTTCACTTCGCCCCGCGCCCCGCGCCGCGCTCGCCGCCGCCGTTAAGTTGACTGTACTGACAATATGTAATATGGCCGCACCACACCTCGTTAATCTCGTTATGCGTTATTCGATATGTGCGTTAATCGGCCACATACGACAAAATGTAGAGGGTTTATTCATCTACATTCGCTTTATTCGCACGCATAACGCATAAGTGTGGAAGGAATGGCATGTTTGGCGTTCGCTCATATAATGAATATTTGGACAGTTACAGCGTAGCCACATAACGAATAACGCATAATGAAGTGTGGTGCCGCCATTGGATGTTAAAAGTCACAAAACAATGGGAAATGGCAATATCCGGTTGTCAGATTCACAGTACAATTCTCCGGTTTCCAAAAATAAGAAAACAGGGTGTAGGTGCCTGCAACCTCATTGCAATAAGAAATACGTAAAATAAATACATATATGCATACCAACTTCACGTTTGACAGACCGAAAAGTTTTCGATAAGAGTAACGTTTATGTACGCGTATTTAAATTATAGAACAGAGAGTATGGAAAGCTGAGCACCAGCCTCCAGTAGTGGCGTGGCACCATAAGAAGAAAAGGAATTATACGTGTACCCACAGAAAGCTGAAATGCACTATACCTTTGTCATGACAGCGAAATGCGGCAACTTCAGTGCTAACTTCATGTGTGGCGCGAGTTATACCTATCGAAGCTGGCGGCGCGGCGGGAGTTACCTTTACGTCGAAAAACTTGCGCAAACTCACACTTTGTACACTAGCAGCAGTTGGTGCGCGAAATACAAAAAAGTTATTTGGAATACTTAGTTTGCTTTTGGTAATACATGATTTGGAGTGTCGAGTATGTAAGCTATAAGGTTATGCGATACGCAGATTCGATGTGTTCTTTCTGGGTGTGATAAATCGTTGTTGTTAGATTTTTGCGGGTGTCGTATGACGTAAATAAAATTCTAATAATTCAATACTGCCGTTATAGGAGTGCAACCGTCTATCAGTTCTGTTCTGGGTATGAAGTTCAGTACCCATTCTAGAAATTTTATTTTTTATTTATTTATTAATACACAAAACAGCAGTACAGACAAACATTACAACATTAAGATTAGAACAAACATTTCCGTCTGCAACGCCAAAAGCATGTGTATACAGCATTACTGACACACTTTACAAGGAGCACATAATAATACAAATCTATAGTTATTTAATGGATTATTAAAGGTTATTTAATATTAATTATGCACATATTGAATACATGTGCATGTATAGCAAGAGAAACTGAAACTAATTAAACAATTTTAAAATTTTATATTTAAAGCATGGCAGTGAATCGTGATAGATGTCAGGCCCGTTGGGATCATGATTAGCAGCGACTGCGTTGTAAGAACGACATATCCTCACCAGTGGGTTGTTGGTGCTGACGTTAATTCTGCAAGGGGGGATAGAAAAAGTGCGGGGGATTCTCACAGATCGGTTAGGGACGTGGATTTCAATGTTTGATAATAGTGATGTTTCCCCACCGGTTGGGATGTGTAACCCTTCAATGCAACTATCTGGCTACGATTCTGCATGTATGATGTTACCCATCTAAGAAAATCCCCATGTATGCCATAGGATGCCAGCTTCTTGCAGAGTATGCGATGGTTAACTTTGTCAAAGGCTTTTTTGAAATCTGTGTATATGGAATCTACTTGACATCGATCGTTAAAGGATTTGCTTATATAGTGTGTGTACTCAAGCAGGTTCGATACAGTAGATCTATTTCTGACAAAACCATGCTGCTGCGGCGCTATGAAAGGCTGAACATGTGAATATAGGACTTCAAATATAATAGACTCAAAAACCTTGGTTAAAGCCGAGAGTATGCTGATGGGTCTGTAGTTATTGCAGCTACTGTTGTCACCCGCCTTGTGAATGGGCACGATATATGCTAGTTTCCATGCTAAATCCATCCAGTACTCTATTTTCTAGGTACTCTGTAGGCTTGAATATCAAATGTTTATTCCTACTACATAATGCTACGCAACTGCTACGAATACGCTACGCAGTTGCTACGGTGTGCTACGCCATTCGAACGATGCTACAAAACAATCGTTAGGCAACTGAATGACGCCTAAATACACAACTGTTAATTGACTTAAACTTTACAAAACTTTACTAAAAAAAAAATAGGTCCAAGAGGTTGACTTTTATGGGGGTCCAAATTACTCCCCAAAACAATCAAGATGGATTTTCAGTATAGAATCAATATGTGTGGGCTTTGTACTTAGTACTATGGATACGAGCTATATCCAGGTCCCGCAAGGCCACTCCTGCCATTTATGGTAGAGGAATTCTTACTGCATGTTCAAGATGACCGTCTGGGTCCCAATGGTTTTTGGAAGATATCCCCTCAAGGCTTTGAAAACCTGCTAACCAAACCTAAAAACCAACTTTTTAGTTTTTTCGAAGCCTTGAACGGATATCTTCTGAAATATTTTGGGACCCACTGCTGTAAACGTCGAGTGGCTACTTTTTAGAATTTAGTTTTTTTCCATTATATGTAAGAGTCACTTTTTATCTTACATCGATCGAAGTCGCAACTCTGTAGAAATAATTAATAAAATAATTTTAACAGTGTATTAGACAGATAGGCACTTTTCTCTATTTTCTCACAATTACATAACACCATAACACACACACCCTCACACACACACACACCCTCACACACACAAAATACACACTTTAAAGTCAAAGGACATCCTACCCTCGTATTTCCCATTTTGTAGTACCTATTAATTTGATAACTTACTGCCTATTTATAATAATTATTTTTACCCATTTGATAAGGTCACAAAATAAGAGTCCTTAATTGGCCTATGTTCAATCATATTTTTAAGTTATAATAATGTATACTTATGGTGCTGTGGACTCAGTTCCCAAATAAATAAATAAATAAATAAATAATTTTGTTTCTTTTTGGATCCTTCGTTGCGACCAAACGTAATTTAGTGAAAGTTTTTCAAAATAATGTCCCCAGCGATGTCTATCTGCAACTCCCAGTACAAAGAGCGTATATTTGTCTACCACAAAGCCGGCTTGCACATAAATCTCACTAACTACCATGTTTCAGTAGTTAACCTAAACACCGATACAAATAGGGCCATAACGGCCCTAGTTAGCGGTGTTTTGGCTATGAAAACTTAAGTTTCTGTTTAACTTAAATCCACTATTTTTAACTACCGACGACCAAAGGAAGGGTATTATAAGCGTCTCTGTCGTTCGTTCGTTATGTTTGTATGTCTGCCTGTGGCACTCTAGCGGTGGACAGATTCTGATGCGGTTTTCTGTAAAGTTAGTTGGTTGCTCTCTTAGCTAATTGTAATCTTTGAACAGTATCTCAGAAACCGGCCGTAACCTTTTTAAATCATAATTATTCCTGTCACAAGTTCATTGCTTTGCTTCCATAACGGTTAGATTAAAGTAAAATCTTTTAAGAGCGCTCTAACCGAATGAAGGGAATGAAAGCTTTTACAGCAAAATAAAGTTATATTCATGCAATTAATTAAACCCTCAGTGAGTGCCGTCAATTCTCCGAATGTGGGTATAACCGCAATACACGCGGAATTTACATCAAATACCGACATTTACAAACCCGATCTCGATATTTTGGGATGGGCCCGGATTCCGCTATAAGTGACGGTTCAGTCACAAAGTCCCGACGATGGCTAACTTTAGGTTGGAATGAGAGTTTTCCAGACCGACCTTCATCAAGCTTTCAGATGTAACATAGATAGCGTTACCGTACTTTCAAGAGTCAACGTGCCTATTTCGCCAAAAAAATGTGGAAAACCAAAAAATCTCTGGTTGCAGAAAGTAATTTTTTGACACTTCTAGTATGTACAGGCTGCGCTACCTATCGAGTTGTTTGGTTCTATTTTTTTGGGACTATTGTAAGAAAAAAGCACACACAAACGCAGACACCCATAAGGGGTGATATAACTTTGAATTGTCTGTGTCTGCGTTTGTGGTGTGTTTTTCCTTTCCTGTAGATAAAGAGGAGACTTACAAAGGCAGTGGGCGGACACAAGAGCGACAAGGACTTAGTTGCTAACGCGAATAGTTCAGCGGAATCATGCAGCAGCTTCTCCAGAGACCATAAAGGTTTGGAAATCGGCGGGCGCACGCCCCACAGGGGATGACTTCGACTGCTAAATTGGCAGGAATTAATAATCACATTCCCCGGTTAATTAAGAAGCCGTCGTCATCGGCGCGGGAAGATACGGCGCCCGGCGTTCTGAGCCGCGCTGGGAAGTCTGAGATATCTTTAGCGAATTAATGGAATCTTTGAATTCGAATTGGTCCGCGATTTGCGGTCGGGTCTGGCATTTGGGTTGCTGTGGTTAGTAAACTGGTTTAGTTGGGGTCATTCATTCATTTAGAAACAACGCAATGTTTGACGCAGGCGACGCATAGGTCCAATTTTGCTAGGTGGGGCAAACTAAAGACGCAGCTTGCCCTGCATATACAGGGTGTAACAGAAAGGGTGTACTTCATGGTTTGTTTATAGATCATATTACAAGGTGTAAAGAAAGGGGTGTAAAAGCCGAAATAGGTTGTTAGGGACATCATTCTGAACAACTTTTACTATCGGGTCGACTTGATCAGAGCAACTTTATTTACTCAGTACATTTCGGGCCTAGCGCTCAGCTGATCTGTATATGGTGGAGTGAAAAATAAAGTTGCTCTGATCAAGTCGGTCCCATAGTGAAAGTTGTTCAGAATGATGACCCTAATAACCTTTTTTCGGCTTGTACACCCCTTTCTGTTACATCTTGTAATATGATCTATAAACAAACCATGAAGTACAGCTTTCCAAAGATCTTTTGGCGCGCGGTGACAAGTGAAACTATAACGCTTGCTGACCAATGAGAAGTGAAAGGTGTTGATGACAGGTTCGTTGCATTAAGTTGCGTAGAGCTGGCGCCCCCTGTAGACAACACTCATCACCATCAGCCAAAAGATCATTGGAAGACTGTAGTAGAATTATAACTTGCAGCATATTTATCTATAGTAGGTACTATTTAACCTCCACGTGAGTTCCTGGACATATAATTAGCACACATTTATATTAGAAATAGGTAGGAAATTGTATACTCATTACTATTCTGTTTTGTAAAAAGTTTTTGTAATTAGTATAATTTGTCCTATAGAGCGACATATCGATGTTAACGCACTAAAGCTCTTTAAATAAAGATAAAAAAAAATATTTGTGTCTTTGACAGTGGGTACCAAGACGTTAATTGTGTTTACAAGAAAATGAAAACTTAATTTCTCCTGATTTTAATGTCAAATATTTTTGTTTATCGGCCAGGAGAAGACAGGAGAAAAACGGAAAGGGTTAAAACGTGTAGCGCGTTCTAAAATTCGCACTTGACGGGATTTTTTTCCCCACATGCGCCCGAGTGTACTTATACCTGGTACCCTGAAAAGTAAGCCTATCCGTCAGTGACTTATTACGTTTCATAATTCATACTTATGTCGACTTAAGCGATGGACTTACCCCTGTCTCACAAAAGCAGTGTCGAATTACCGGCTAAACCCACGTCAGTCGTAATCATAAAAATGTGGGTTCTCATTTTTAGGGTACCGTACCCAATGGGTGCCAAACGGGACCCTATTACTAAACCCACGCTGTCCGTCTGTCCGTCTGACCGTCTGTCTGTCCGTCATCGGGTCCTACAGCACGAACCGTAATAGCTAGAAAGTTGTTCACAGAATGGTATATCTGTTGCCGCGAGAGAAATACGAGAGATATTACAAATTAAAGGGGGTCCCCATACAAGAGACTTGTTTTGATACACCCACGCATTTCAATATGATGGTATATTTCGTGTCAACCTACATCGTTGAGGTTGCTCAGCGGGTATGATGAGGCTTACGTAGGTCGTGAGTTCAAATCCTCGTGAGGGCATGATCTTTTTTATTTTATTTTTGTTTTTGTCTTATTGTTTTGAGTGCTTAAGTTTTGTTATACGATAGTACGGTACCCTTCGTGTGCGATTCCGACCCGCACTTGATCGACGGTTTATATTTTGTAGACTGTTTATCATTTTGTTGCTAGATCGAACAGATATACTCATTCTGCGAAAAAAATAACTCATACTCATATATTTATTGCGTCAACTCCATCTATTACTGTCGAGATACAATTTGCTGACGGACGGACGGACGGGGCGGAGGTTTGTAACCACGTTTGTAACAGGGTCCTGTTTGTCACCAATCGGGTACGGATCCCTAAAAATTTGTAATTTTGTACCTACTGTAAGTAATTTCAGTTATTAAGATATTGTGAACGATCATTGAACCTTTTCATATAACTTTCTTTTTGTAATTGAACGATTTATTAAAGTTTTGGCTCGTATAGTAATAAATCCATAAACTGAAGCACTTACCTCCATACAATAAAGATGAAAACTTTCTCCAGCTGCCATTGAGCCGATTGGGGGCATTCATGCAGAATCACTTACACCGACCTCAGTGTGACCTGCCGACTTGTATGTCGGCTGCAGGAGTATGATTCTCGCGCATTCGCTATACCATATCTACACCTATATCGTGTGATTTCGTATGGGAATCTGTCAATATAGGTTTCGATATCCGTATATCGAAAGGAACAAATTCAAATTCACAACTCAGTACAGTCTTGTTCCAGAATTTTCTATGGAATGATTTAAATTTAAAGCATCACGACACGGCACGTATAGATAACTCTAATAAAATCGACGTGCCATCTGTGTACGTGAGTACTGTGTGAGTGTACTGTCGACTTTAGCAGTTATGACGATATTAGTCCTAAAGCTAATGGAATAAGACGTTACGGGTTGCAGTTGACCGTACTAGATTTTTACTGTACGAGAAAGGGTGTGTTTAAATTAGTGGAATGAGCGGAAAATGTGGAGTTGGTCAATGCAGCCTTTTATTGACGAGTCGATTATACATTAGTATAATGAAAAAATGGGTTTTTGGGCTGTAAAAAGTTAGTTCATCGCTAATTTTATTTTGCAAAGGTTGCAACGAGGTTTTCGAGTAGTACAATAAACTGAAGAAAATTATTCTTCATCTCTCGGATTATAGTTCTATCGAGGTGCATTCGACTGCCAGCATGAACACACGCTACTAGAAAAATAAAACAAGTGCAGCGATTGGCGCAACCAGCTGACTGAGATTCGTGATCGTGATATCTTGGCTTGGAATTTTTATTAAATTCGACGAGGACGTTAGATTCCACATTCGAAGTCGCGTACGTCCTAAATTCGAAAGTATAGTAGGAAACGTATTCAGATAGGCCGGCCTTCATGTGAATTTAGATGCCCATAGTTCAATAATAACCGAGTGTTTATGTGCAGGCAAAATAAAGACAAAGGCTATTTCTGTTTGTATCAGAGATTTATCAATTGGGAATACGATAGCAATCAAAAGCAGACTAACAGAGTTTTGGATCTACATTTATACAGGGTGTTCGGCAGATGAATGTCCAAAAGAAATCAGCAGCATTTGCTACCCACGTAACCATAATTTTGTGGACTTGGCCTCATAGTCCCTGATGATTTGTAGATTTTTGAAAAATGGCTGAAACTAAACGTTTCAACTGGAACAAATGAAAATTTTATGGTTAGAACTGCTAAATTGAATTGCATTCATCTCCCGAACACCCTGTAGATTGTGTGGCTTTGAAAAGCTATTCAACTTGAAGCTATGAACCTCTTGCAATTCGGCTGTTGCCACAATGAAACCACTTGTTTGGCCTGAGTTTCACACTTGACGGACCACACTGAAAATAGATTATAAAGCTGGTTATAACCGACTTCAGAAAATGTTTAGAATTAGTCGGGTTTTTTTTTATGTATGTATTGCGCCCAGCTAGACGGATGGACCGATTTGGAAAAATATTTTTTTATTTGAAAAGTTTTACTTTTCAATTGGTCCCATTGGCACAGATCAGGATCTGATGGATCCTGGAGAAATGGAGGGAACTCTTCAAATATTATAGGCAGACCTATGAAATGTCAAATGTCTCAGATAAACACACAGATTATTGCTATCTGAGGATAGAAAGATTGGCACTTAATTGTGTCATTTGTTGATATAGGTATGTATTGATTGATTTATTTAGTCGCATAAGGAAGTTGTTTTTTTTAAGTTTTACTTTCTGTTTCAATTATATAATTCTACATGAACATCTTGGTTTTGTCAAAATCATCGAACACTGAAAGGTGTAGTCATATTTGAGGGGGCTTTAGCGACACCATTATGAGCAACTTTCACTATGAAACTAATTGGATCAGAGCTACTTAATTTTTCACTTCCCAGTACATTTTGCGCGAGCTATCAGCTGATTTGTAATGGAGAACTAAAAATTAAAGTTGCTCTGTTCAAATCGATCTCATAATAAAAGTTGCTCAGACTGGTCTCCCTAACAACCCCCTAAAATAATGACTATACCTTCTGTTACATCCTGTATATTCCAAGGCCATCGGACTAATTTTCCGCCCAATGTACTCTCGACACTCAATATAATGTGGTCAAACATTGCAATTAAAATGATATTCTTTGAGGATTGCCTCAACATAAGACCAGATAAAGTAGCTGTCAAGTAAACGACTAAGCTGGGTCGCTGCAAATTAGTTTGAGTTCACTACCGGCTCTTTTATCTGCTTTCCTATTCGCGACATCGTGGTCGTTAGATAAAGTCAGTTTTCTTACCCATCACATCCTGTATACAGGTTGTAGCAGACGGTTGTTTTTCAAGGAATTATGAGATACATGCGTGCAACAAATTATGAAAGTGTTACTCTATATACTGTTTCTCTAACATCTATCAACGCCATCCCGAAACACACTTAGCCTTGTTACATTTCAACTATGACGAATCATCGAACATACAGTTAACCTTAAGTTTAATTCATAAGATGTTTGGTATGCCTTTAACCATTTGTTCAGTGCTACGTTTCACCTAAACACTATACTACGAAATATATTTCATCGAAGTACCATTTATACCCACTATCGCATCATCAACAGCACACTAAAATCTATAAACAAAACGCAACTCGGACAGATATTGCAATACTACCCACAACATAAAAATGAGGGTAGTGGTGAAAAGTTACTTTTTCGCTAGGAATTGTCGGTTCTAGTTTATTTTGCCGGTCAGAAAGTGTTTTTAATTGATAATCATGTCAGACAATATTACAATTCCCAGATGTGATATTATAATTGAAAAAACTGTGCGCGGAAAGGAAATGCTGATATTGAACGGTTATCAGTTTCATCTAAACTCGCAAAACAATGACAAGTACTATTGGCAGTGTATTCAAAAGCAATCGAAACAGTGTAGAAGTTCTGTGATGACAAAGTTTACTGCTGGTGACGGGCACTCGATAATTAAACCTCCAAGTGATCATTCTCATTCGCCTAGTGCTTCGAAATCTCATGAAATAAGTCTCAAAAACCGATTAAAACGCGATGCTGCGTGTAGCTTCTCCGCACCTACTCAGATCATACAAAATAATTTAGCGCAAATACCGAGTAGCAGCGCATGCAGTGTACCAAATAAAAATGCTTTACGCCAAATTATAAGGCGTGCTAGGAAAAAGAGAATACCAGTGGAACCTAAAACATTAAACGAAATCGACGTTCCAGAAGAAATTATGGTGAGTTTTTTTATTGTCACCACAGATAATTTACTCCGAACATACTGGACCTATTAAGTTGAAAATTGGTACACATATCAATATCTGTGACTCAAAGACAGTTGTGCAATGTAAATAAATAAATTTGGAATTGGGGGGCTACTTTCAGGGGGTCAAATGAGAATAATTTAAAATATGCCGTGTGACTATCAAATGAAAGGGCGTCGTGTGAGGATTCCAAATGAATAAAATAATATAATATTTTTAAGACTACTTTTGTAAAAGTTGTGCTCAAAATATGACCGATTCGCATGTCATCAAAACCTCTAGGGTACTTCCCGCAGAAAAATCTGAAATTTGGTATGGAAACTCTAAAATCCACAACTTTAACCCCCTAACCACCTTGGGGTGCAGAGTTTGTATAAAAAACTTAATTTTAGGGTACTTCTTGACCTCTTAGAAAGCAGAAAATTGGTATACAGACTGAAGAACCCTCTCCACGCGAGTTTAACTCGCACTAAGCAGCTTTTTTAGTTTTGTTTACTAACCATTTTTTTTTCATTGACAAAATATCTGGCGCAAAATACAATCCTGTCATTTAGCCACTAAATATGGAAAAGATAGTGATTTCTCTTTGAAATTACGACATATGATTTCTTTGGCTTACTTACCGCCTGAAGAAATTTTAGAAGCATTTACGATGCTCAAAGACAATGTTTTCCCGGAAGAAGCAGAAGCAGTCGTAGAGTATTTGGAGAAATACTACGTGGTTGGTAAAATTCATTCGCGTGTAACAGAGACTGGTGTATCTGTTACCAAAACCTCTCCAATTTTTCCACCTACGTTATGGTCTGTTCATAGAAGTAACACATTACATCTCCCAAGAACTCAAAACAAAATAGAAGCCTGGCATCGGCGATGGAACGGACTTTTGAGTCAAACACGGTTTGGAGTATATACTACGATTCAATACATGCAAAAGGAGCAAATGTCAACCAATCATGCAATTGAAAAAGGTAACGCAAGTGTAGAAAAAACACCACACAGAAAAAAGGGACTGAGACGATTTAATGCAATAGAAAGGATATGCGAAAACAAAACTAAAATGAACACTCTTGATTTTCTGCGAGCAATTGCAAGCCATGTCGATTTGTAACAAAGAAGAAAACAAACATAAATAATATATTATATGATGTATGTGGAATCATTAAAATTTTCTTTTGTAGTGCGATTAAAGTAATAAAAAATTCAATAATCATGATTGATAGAATAAGTTATTTACTTTTAAATTTATTGTTTCAATGTTATAAAACTTTAAGTAATAAATACTTGATTTTTCTGTTATTATTTTTTTTATTTTCCTAAAATAAGATTTCTTTCAATTTGCCCCTCCTTTCCCTTCGTTTCCCCTCATTTGCCCAATCGACACGCACACCAATATCGACATGGCATATGTTACTAGAAAGGTATTTCAATATCTACAATACTAACTATGGGAGCTCATTTCAAATCTCTGTGAGAAAAAAATTATGGCGATATAAAAAAACTTATTTTCATACACGATTTTAAACAATAAAAAAGAATAATTTCGTATTCTATGAAGTAATAGTGCAAGTTGAAACGTGTTTAAGAGTTTGAATAGGTCTTTTGAAATGCAAAAAAAAACCGGTTTGAAATTATGTAGCTCAAACCCCCCAGTCTTGAGATAATCTAAAACAAAGATAAAATTTGATCATCGGATAGCTACGGAACCCTTTCATGTGCGTGCCCGACGATCTTGGCCGGTTTTTTATTGCTTAAAATCGTGTATGAAAATAAGTTTTTTATATCGCCATAACTTTTTTCTCACAGAGATTTGAAATAAGTTTCAGGGATCGTTTGGTATTTTATGGGTATGCTTACACTATGTTTATTGCTTACACTAAGTTTATTACGTACTTAGGTATTTTAGTCAGTACCAATACCCTATCCCATATTGAGATAAAATATTAAGATGATCAAACAAACCTTGTTCGAATGGCACGTAGGTGAAACATCATTTGAATTAATGAACTGTAAGAATAAACCAATAATGAAATGTCAAAAGGTGAAATGAAGCATCGGTGTAATATAATTTGTCCTACTGAAGCTTAGTTTAATTCATCTTAAGGTGAGTCATCATAGTTGAAATGTAACAAGGCTAAGTGTGTTTCGGGATGGCGTAGTGAACCCATCACAATCCACTCCAAATATAATCGAGCTATTGTTCATACCTACACATCCATCCGTCCAAAGACCACGGCCAGTAATTTTCGACCTACCCACATTGAGATAAAGTTCAAAACCTATGATAAAACAGAGCAAAAGATTTAGGTCCTTTGGGGGTCGTTGGACGCATCAGCAGATAGTGTCATTTTTTCATTAATACATCATCAGCACAACCAAATAGAGAACAATTTGAAATGAAATGAAAGCAAACTTAGGTATCTCTTATATCAGGACTCTTCCAGCAAAACCAGGATGAAAATGATAAATTTATGACAGTGATAGCAAATATTAAGATTAATTAGTATTACGTACTCGGCGTTTAATTTGGCTCGTCGGGACGAGAGCGAGGTACTCGGTTTATATCGGTTTTGTATAGCGTTATCTTTGTACGCCGCGACGACGACGACACGTGCCAAATCAAACGCCGAGTACTGTACTTTTTAGGGTACCGTACACGGGACCCTATTACTGAGACTTTGCTGTCCGTCTGTCCGTCCGTCCGTCCGTCCGTCCGTCCGTCCGTCCTGTCTGTCACCGGGTCCGTCTGCACGAACCGTAATAGCTAGAAAGCTGAAATTTTCACAGAATGTGTATATCTGTTACCGCACCAACCACAAATACTGAAATACGAGAGATATTGCAAATTAAAGGGGGCCCCGATACAAGAGATGTGTTTAGATACACTTACGCATTTCAAAATGGAGATCTTGACTGAAACTGTTTATTTATTGTCATAGCAACCATGTCACATTTAAATATGATAGCATATTTCGCGTCAACCCACATGGTTGTGGTTAGCCGGTGCGGTATGATGTAGACTCTCAATCCGGAGGTCGTCGGTTCAAATCTCGTGAAGGCATAAACTTTTTAAATTTTCTTTTTGTTTATTTTTTTATTGTTTTGAGTGCTTTTGATTTGTTGTACGATGGTACGGTACCCTTCGTGTGCGATACCGACCCGCACTTAACCGATTATTGTTATTTTGGTCCCACAGGCTGACCGATAGAGAAATGAAGAACGGAATAGGCTTCGTAGTATATGTCGTTCCAAATCATACCATCAACCATCAAACCCTTAAAATAGAAAGTAAGTAAGCAAGTTTACACATTATTATAGTAAGTTTTAGCCCATTAACCCACCTCACCGCACAGGCATTTTCCCAAATACTATTAAGATTGGGCCATACTCCAGCACGCGACTTGGAGGGGTTGTACGACTACTGCATATTGCTATTTAGCGATAGTAGCCAGGAACCACAGCTTAAAATATGATTACACATTTCTATACTCCACCCTGTATCCTGGCCCCACCTGGGCCCCACACGTCTCCGGTACAAATAGCCACGTAAACCTGACAAATCGCGGCACATTCATATTGGTCGCGAGTTTCTAAAGCCATGTTGCCAAAAAATAAATGTAAAAGGATTTCTTTACGGCTGAGCGTGACCTTTTGTGAGCAAATTTGCGGTTTTCCCTGTGTATAGGATAAAGACGTGCCTGGCCGCGTGGGTTTTTAAAGGACTAAAATACAGGTAGGTATGTGATCCCCTAAACTGGGTACGGAAATGAATTGAGAGCCGAAGTAAATTAATTATTAGTTAGCATACTAATTTAAGCATTCACGCAGTATCACCATAAATACATAACGCATGCATTTCCCATGCGGGGTCTTTACTCAGTTCAATGGGTACTCCATTTTGGGTGACATGGGTAATTGCGTGACATTCATTAAATATTTTATATGGAATGTCAAAGTATCCAGGGTATCTCAGAATATCAGGGTGTCCTTTTCGGCCAGAGATTAATATCCAATTGACTGCGCCTGCGGGGGAATGCGGCTCGCCAAACATTAGTTGTATTCAAAGATTAAGTGCTCCCTGGTGTCGGCCCAGAAGCAATCAAGCTTGCATGTTTTCTGTTGTTTGTGTATTATCTAAATATCTATCTTGGCCTTAATTAGTTAAGCAGTCTGTCCCAGCCATCTTTTATGGATACGCCTTTAATATCTCATTCACCAGCCGACTCGAGCTAACAGAAGTGCGTGGTCGGCGTAAACACTAAAGCCTTGTTCGCATCTAAAGGCTAGTATTTTAGTCGAGTAGCGAGTAATTTAGTAGCTAAATTTGTCTGAACACTAACAATTTAGTTATATTTTTTTGTCGAGTAGCCCCCCACCGGCTAAACAAGTCCGAACTTATCGATTTAGTCGAGTCCATTAGATTCTGCCAAAATTGTAAAACACCACTCACTTGTGTACTGTACTCGACCGTAATGCGAACGACTTTTGGGCAGTAGCGCACGTTTTAGCTACTAAATTACTCGCTACTAGACTAAAATACTAGCCTAAGCGAACAAGGCTTAAGCCGTGAATAACTAACCAGCGGCCGACCTTCACAAAGTGTTGTGGGCTCGGAACAATCAGTACTGAAACCGGCAAACTGACACCCGTTTCCGCACTCGATTTACCATTGAAGTAATCCTCAAGAGATTGTTGTCAAATATTGCATTCAAATTAAATTCTTTGAACACGCTTTGATATAAATCCAAGTCATGAAGCTGTCAAGCATGAGTCGCGTACGGAATCGCGTGGCAGTGGCTATAACGATGGCGCGAAATTCCGGTTTGCTTGTCTCGACGCCCGCCGCCCCGTCAACAAGCCAAAACCAGCTTTTTGCGCCCTCGCAAAACGCCACTGCCATGCGATTCCGTACGCGACTCACGGCACAGAACTTTGCGCCCTTGCTATAGCTATTGTCGTGCGATTCACTACACGACTCACGGCCCATTAGGTATCGCGCCTAACAAGCGCATCACGCATGACGTCTCTCCGTGCGAGATGTGCAGGTAGTTCAGAAACGTTAAGTAACAAGCTAAGGGGTTGCGGCTTCCATTACTAATGACTCTAAGCTTGTGGGTTATAAATGAGCGCTATCACACTGAGACTTAACACTTTAAGTACGGTCGGATCACTTAAATTATGCAACTGGCTAACACAAGACAAATGACGGTAATAGCAAGAAATTTAATGCGGAAGAGAAATTAATCTCCTTGGTAGGGCTAATCGTGAATTAATTTTGATAATCAATGTTATTTATTGTGCGGTTAGTGGCGGGGATTATTAGTTGAGATGGGCGTAATAATTTATTATTTTCCACAAAAAACTATTAACCTCAAAACAAGACAACGATGTACTAGCATAGGTAATATATCAAAAGTATAGTTTAACGTTTAACTAGATTTTTTTAAGGTAAAGCATAATGCTGAACCACTTTCACTAGGCCGTTTATTATACCTATTAAGTAGGTACATTATTTTTTCATAAAATTTCACAAAACATTTTTGTTGCCATCTGTACTTTAAAAGTATAATCAACTGAGTGCTTTACGACAATTTTCAGAGAACTTTCAAATTATAACGTGTCCCAGAACTTCTATGGATTGAAATATTCATGAAATACGCTGGGAGAATGCTATCTGGATTTCCAGTAACTATTTCGCTGAAATAACAGACCACTAAGGTCGATTAGTAGACAGCGATTTATGTATACTGATAGGTAGATAGATAGATAACATAACACACAACATAGAGCGTCATGCCTGTTCCCATACGGGTTGGCAGACAGAGGTGTGCCCACTTCTTCTTCTGTTGAGACAAAGTAATAATGATTGGCTAACACAGATGCCTTATTTAAAATGTATTCGTAACGTTTTCGAACTTGAAGCGGAGATATAACAATCGATTTTGAAGCAAAGATTGCACTTTCTTAATAAAGGAGGGTCTATTTGCAATGCAGATCTCGGAGCACGGTACTGAAATAACTTTACATTCGGAGCAAAATTCGAGACGAAATCGAAGTTCGCCTTAATAATTTATACTTTCTTGTCTCCGTCGAAACTTTCTTTTACCTCGTAAAATATGGAAGAAATGTTTTTTATGCGAAGTATATTGGAAAGATTCCATTACTCGGGTGTGACTTATTCACATAAAGTCGTCAATCACTTGGGGGTAACATGGAGACATTTCTATTATACATAAGATGTAAGAGTATAAAAACAGTATTCATATGATAAAATATGTTTAATGGTATCATTTACCTGAAAAACTTACACCATTATACTATTTGAGAAAATCGAGATCGAATCTAATTGATTGAATCTCGAGATTTATTTGAGATCGATATTCAAGAAAGAATCAAATATGATACAACAGCGGGACAGACAGTTTTCAATTAAGGACTAATCTTTGTATATTTTTTCGCTCTTCCCTTATGTGTTGTACATCCCAAAGACACTCGCTGCCATTTCAAAATACAAGTAATCGCTCTTCAACCCCTACGTATGTGTACGTACCTACATCCAGAAAAGCAAAGAAGGATCCATTTCAAAACATACAAGTCAACTCTAAATGGCACTCAGCAGCAGTTCTGAATTCGGGAGATTTCTGCGCAAAGTTGCAGGTTAACTAGCGGAGGGGCGGCATCAAATGGCCGGACCATCTTTCGGCCTGCGGCTGACTTATAATTAACTTCGGACTAAATAGACTATTGTAAGAAGATAGCCAGTCGGAGTCCGCCCCCTGATTATGGTAGAGTTACGAGTGTGATAGAAGAATTTATTACACACGGTATTATTATCCTAGTGTGGGGCCAGAAACAATGTATGTCAATGTAATGCATAAGTAAACACTATGATATGGTATCATCTAGAACTAGAGGTTAGTGCTACGTGGCAGTGGTTTTTGGAGTTTGCGTTGTCGAGAGACCGAGCGAGTGAAGTGAGCCAAGCATCCAGTTTCGAGTTTGAGTTGTCGAGAGACCGAGCGAGTGAAGTGAGCCAAGCATCCAGTTTCGAGTTTGAGTTGTCGAGAGACCGAGCGAGTGAAGTGAGGCAAGCATCCAGTTTCGAGTTTGAGTTGTCGAGAGACCGAGCGAGTGAAGTGAGCCAAGCATCCAGTTTCGAGTTTGAGTTGTCGAGAGACCGAGCGAATGAAGTGAGCCAAGCATCCAGTTTCGAGTTTGAGTTGTCGAGAGACCGAGCGAGTGAAGTGAGCCAAGCATCCAGTTTCGAGTTTGAGTTGTCGAGAGACCGAGCGAGTGAAGTGAGGCAAGCATCCAGTTTCGAGTTTGAGTTGTCGAGAGACCGAGCGAGTGAAGTGAGCCAAGCATCCAGTTTCGAGTTTGAGTTGTCGAGAGACCGAGCGAATGAAGTGAGCCAAGCATCCAGTTTCGAGTTTGAGTTGTCGAGAGACCGAGCGAGTGAAGTGAGCCAAGCATCCAGTTTCGAGTTTGAGTTGTCGAGAGACCGAGCGAGTGAAGTGAGCCAAGCATCCAGTTTCGAGTTTAGCCAAAAATGCGTTTGTCCCTCTGTCAGTCGGGTTTTCGCCTACAGGTCGCATTTTTTACCGATTTTGACAAAAATTGGCACACAAGTTCCTTAATTTATGTTAAAAATATAGTAGATTGCGATATTTGGTTGGGGGGGGGGGGGAAATAAGGAGTAAAAGGGGGAACGCTGTAGTTTTATTTATCGACGGATTTAATAAAATAAAGGTACACTAAGGACTTCATTCTACCCTGGATAATGCGAAAAAAAACTATAAGGGGTTTTTCCCGGGAAGTATTGCTAAGCCACAGGACAAAAGGAAAAGTAGGTATCGGTTATTGAATGGTTATATGGGCTTGCGAGTACTGTTCTCACAGAACTGCTAGTACTTACGTATATTTTGTTCGTCCACGATCTGGCACCTACATTGCCCAGCGCGTTAGGGATGATTTATATTACAACGGGGCGTGCCCGGGGCGGAAAAATGTTTAAGAATTTGTTTAAACTATCCTGTCGAATAAATTGAGTTACTAAAAATATAAGCTCGTCTGGTAGTAGTAACATTCCCTTGATAATTGATTGTAAGAAACTCCCTGCTAAACGTTAAAATACTACGTTTAGTATGGATTATTAAGCATTTAGCACTGACTAATTAAGATTACACACTTGAGACACAGTTTCTGCGATCCACCGTAAGTCACTGAATTAGAGGGCTGAGCTTTTCTTTTTAATGTATTCAGAGATAGAGAGAGAGAGAGAGAGGGAGAACTCTCTGGAAACTTGGACGGGACAGTTCGGTTCGTTGAGGATTACCTGCAGGCAAGGAGCTTTAAGAATGGAGATAGCGTTATTGTATTTAGCAAAATGGAGGGGGGGGGGGGGGAGGGGAAGGGATTCAGGCTGTTACAGACAAGCGTCACAGTAACTTCACGTGTAAAAGGGATGGAGGACGAAATTTCAAGAATATCATCGAACCTTTCTGGAATACCTGAAGGTAAAATACCCTAAAATGTCGCATTTTTCGTGTTCTGTACAAAACATACATGCTTATGTCCACCGAACGAAAATTTTCTACTCTCATGTCATAAAGTTCGAATTACAAATTTGAAATCGAATTCATAATGAAATGACGTATTTTATAAACGAAATACCGTAATTTAATTTAAAAAAATAATTATAACATTGCTTCTCGAACCACCCTTAACCTTGTGTTTCTCTGGGTACGTCCCGCAGCCCACAGCAATAAGTTTTTGAGATAAAGATTTCGTTTCCAAGTCCCTTCCAGACCTAATTATTCGGAGCCTGCAGGTAATTCCGATACGTTGGCGAACTTTGCACTTGGCCATGTTCGAATTCGCGCCAACTTTTTTCTTGTCGCTGCGGTCGGGTGTACGGAATTGAATTATTTTCTTTGAATCAGAGTAAATGTTCGCTAGACACGTTTAGAGCTTCTTATTTATCCTCCTTTTCCATCATGATACGAGATTTAAAATTCAAGTAGTAGATTGTAGCTATCTAGCTCTTTTTGAATAGATGTGATGAAAAAGTTCTTTATTTTTGTTAAGGATTCCTATCCGGTATTCCAGCATCACTACAAGATGTAAGAAGATGCAGCAGTATTGTTTTATTCCCGCCGCGCAGCCCGGCCTCAACACTGCATCTAAAACGCCTGACCAAAGTTCCAAAAGAACGACATGTAAGCACATTGGCTGTTACTTCAGCAGATGGTGACTAATCTCCTAAAAAAGGCCATTATAGAGACATTCTAATCTTTATTCAACGGGCTTCTGAGAACCATCCCTGCTAAATTAAAAACACAATTTCTAGCGATACTAGCACCTATTAAAATCCCATTGACAGTCTATTTCACTTAATTACTCGAACGAGCCCTCCTCGCACTTACATGCCCCGTCTGAACGGATTAAATGCTGCATCGGCCCACTATCACCCCTCCGAGAGCAGTACGTTAGTATGCTTAACATTTTCACTGGGCAGTTTTTCACTCGAGTTGTTGCCCGGACATTTTCTGTTGCTGCCCGCCCATTTTCCGCGCTGAGTTATACGTATGAACAGCAATTAATTCTGTTGCAGTGTAGAATTACACTACTAAACACGATCATGAGGGAGTTGCTAGTTTGCTTTGTACGTAATTTGTAATGTTTGATTGCACTTGGAGCTCCGTGTGTGCATGCTTGGTTCTCAAGGAGGAGATGCAGGATTCAATCCAATGCTGACACATGAGATAATGGGACGTTTTGTGTTTCGGGTGACATGTAGGTCCCGGCTGTTATCGCTACCTGGTAGTAGTAGCAGGGGGGTTTCACTTCGCTGAGTAGGTATCTACGGCCTGCTATACGCGCCAGTCGGTCTTTGTCACATGGTTGTCGCTCGGCTCTCGGTGCGCGCGCTAGCCGCGTGAAAACAATGACGCCGAAAACAACTGAGTGCGATTCGCAACTATGCGTAATCGGCAATGTGTCAGCGGTGCCTAATGGAATGAACGCTCATTTCATACGATAAGTTTCAATTTCGCATGCGAGCATATGCAGTAGCATAGACAAATATTTTTTTGCACCTTAATTTGACTTTTCTTCGGGAGTGAACCTTCTGTACGTAGTACTATTAGTTATTCTGTGGTAGTAGTCGCAAATCTTCTTCATTTACGACTAATACCACTAAGTGTTGATAGCATCCGTACTGAGCCAGCGTGGTATGACCCAATCTTGCTTGTATCCGTGGCCCTCAGTGCGGACATTAATGGACTATATTTTGTATATTTAAGATTACACTTATAAAATGGGCGTCCGTAGTCTGCTGATAGTCTCGCCTGTCACGGGGCATATTTGTGGGGTATATGGTTCTTTCGCATTCGATACACGGATATCGACACATATATGCAGTAACTTTTTGTGGGACTTACTCGATATATAGGTGTCGATATCCGTATATCGAATGCACGAGAATCATAACCCTGTGGCATTATTCTCGTGCATTGATATACGATATCTACACCTATATCGAGTGATTTCGTATGGGAATCTGTCTCGATATGGGGAATCTGTTTCGATATCCGTACATGCGCGAGAATCATGCCACTGGTTGTTGATGATGTGTAGCTAAATCAGTATTTTGCTTGCTCACATGATATGATTTCTGACTGACAGCACCTACCTATTGAATAACTTGGCTGAACGTGGGTTTCAATGTGCCTCTGCTATCAAATTGAAAAAGGCGTGATGCTTTGAACTTTTCTTAACTGAACACGAAATATAAACATATCCATGAACAAAATCCGATGGGATTTAGTTATTGGGGCGTAAACTACTCAAATTTGAACGAACACAGCTATTGTTTCCGACTATAATGTAAGGCTTTGTACGGTGCACGAACAAAAAATACAGTTTTCACCCAGCACGTTTTCCAATTAACTTGTGTTGCCCGCTGTGTAAACAGGGCTTTACATTTTGACCGGAGGAAGTGTTCACCGCACACAGAGCATTTAGGTATGGATGCGCCTTTTGAATGTTTTTTTTTTTAAAGAAAAGTCTGTCTTTTGTTTCGGGGGACAAACTATCGTTAGCTCCGATGATACATTCTGGTCACAAGAAACTTAAGCACTTAGATTCTAAGTCTTATTCATAAAAATCCCTTATGATAGGTTTAAAACGTTCAATAGTTAAAATGCTCTAAAGCTCCAATAAACGTATCATAAAATTCATTATTCATAAACGCTCAATAAACCTCTAATAGCTAACATTACTTTATAAGATACTTTGGCGTTATTATGTTGTCGTTCTGACGAAACCATAGTCAATTAATTACGCTCTAAAGGTCGATTCACACATATCAGGGATCCCACCGATCCGGCACAGGTCCGGCAAGGTCTGACAAGTGTGGCTACTCTCATAGAGAATGTATGAAAGAATATTTTTCACTGACACGGACCTGTGCCGGAAATGTGCCGGATCGGTGGGATCCCTGATATGTGTGAATCGACCTTAAAAAATAAAATATCTGACAATCTCAGATCAATGAAACTCTTTACTTTTTTACTCCTTGAGTGTGGTCATAAACGTCAAGTTCAACCAACCTAACCATGGAGTAAGAAATAAAGAGTTTCATTGATCTGAAAATCTGACATGACAATCAGCTGTTCATAAAGTCGGCCATTTTACTCTCTATTAGAGGTTTATAGTAGGGTCCGGCCTTCTATAACTTATGAAGCTTTTATTGAAGGTTTATAGAACGTTTTAGTGCTATTGATCGTTTATGAATAATGTTTTTCATGATCAACCTTATAACAAGTCAATAAACCTCTCATAAGTTTTTATGAATGAAGACTGTAAGACTGTATAGCAGCATGGTGTCCTCTGTGGCATTGTGGTTCGAGCCTTCTAAGCGAGAGGTCCAAGCTACGAATCCCGACTGGGGATCATCGTTGTCCAGGAAATGGAAGGTCAGCATTGTCCTATGTATTTAATGATACCGTACATTTACACACACATACAATGGTGGGCAAACTACTAAAAACAACTTCATCCGGGTAAACGCAAAGATGGCGTCTCCGTCCGAAAACCTCCTCGGCCGGAAGCGTTCACCGCATAAATTGCCCCCAAATAGTGATGGGCCGTTTCCACTAACTTACCACTGGGCCGGAACTGCAATTTATATGAATACCATTGTTTAATTTATGACTTGTGGAATTGAAACGCCGTGGCTGAAAGCTTCTGTTTTAAAGGAGCTTTATGTTCGCAAATGCCGTAACTCCTAGTACGGACTGAGTTCATATAGTTGTAAATGTTGATGGGTAGTTATAGTGATGGCTCTTGAAAGCCATTGGCCATGACAACGCAACTTATGTGAGCCTGCCGAGTGTCTTATGAAACACGAATAGCAATAGTGTATCGATTGCTGCAAAAAGGTCGCAAAGTGCCGTACTGGCTTGTTGCCGGAGGCGTCTCTTTAATTCGGAGACTGACTTCCACCACTAAAATGAAAGAAAACAACAATAACATGCGGCAAGCCATTTCCTTTAGAAAGTGACATGGCAGAGGAAGATCTGACGAAAAACTTAAAGATAAAAACATAATAGTAATATTTATGGATTAGGGATATGGACATTTAAAGTGGAAAAACGAAACAGTTAAAGATAAAAAGATAATAGTAATATTAGTGTTCAGCATCCTAAGTGTTCGTGGGACGGACCACATTAGGAACACCACAGTGCGCTCCATAACTGGCATCGCTGATGTGGGTGCACAGACCGCTAAGCTAAAGTGGAACTGGGCCGGTCACGTAAGTCGCATGCACCCAGACAGATGGGCGAAAATCACCACTGACTGGGTGCCAGAGGACGGATACCGGTGTAGGGGCAGGCCTAAACGGAGATGGCGGGTCGACCTCGACAAGTTTTTGCCGGGGTGGCCAGAGGTGGCACAGACCAGGGAAGTGTGGAAGAAAGAGGGGGAGGCCTTTGCCCAGCAGTGGGACACTTTAATGTCTACATAAAAAAGTAATATTTATGGATCATATGGATATGTTGTGGAAGTGGAAAAACGAAAGCATAAGGCAGAATTTCATGCCACACAAGTTCAAACAACACATGACGTCACTTTTGGATATTTCATACAACTCAGAAACAAAAGTACCGTTTCGACAGTTCCTAAAAAGTAACTACAAGGGATAACAATCTTAAGAGCTTATTACATTACGCTGTCGGCAGGGCACGATTTGTACAGACGTCTCACTCATATGGAACGACTAGAAAGAGACAGTGAGTCAGACAGGGCCCTGCCGACAGCGTAGTCTAATAGGCCTATTATGGCGGGTGAGTGACGTTTTCAGAGGGGCGCCAGTTTTACGCGACCGAATACAATGAACCTGTCTAAAAGCGTTAGTTTCTACCTGTCACCGCACGCCAAAAGATTGTTGGACAGCTGTACATATTTTGACTACAGGAACTGCGGCGCGGACACAAGCCTATTCTGCTCACGTTTAGGCAGCCAGAGATAGAATATTTCATTTGGCGTGACAGGGGAAAAGCGATTCGCTGCAAGCTATCGTTGTAAAACTAAAACTGAGTGTTGGTTTATTTTTGGCTTTAACACAGCTATAGTTTATTAATAATACAGCTTATGGTTTCTTTTTACACCGAAAAACAGCTGAAATACAGTTTCCTTTTATACGGAATAACAGCTCTAATACAGCTTGTGCACTATTTTACAGCACATGTAACCTAAGGCTGTTTAATTTGTGGCCCTTTGGCCCTTATAAGGGCTGTATATAAGCATTTTTACCCTTTATACAGCCTAAATGTAAGCTTCAATACAGCTTTTAGTTTTAAAAAGATCTAATATACAAAAAAACAGCTTCTATACAGCTTAAATGCTGCTTGGGTTGTGCTTTGTGCTTGAAGTGATAATCGCTATTTTTTCAGACCCTTACAATAACAACAATAAATAAGGTTCAATTTCTCATACAATCGTGTTTTTCCAGGAAACTAAAAACATGTTTCGCCGAAACGCTTACCTATGTTTGTGAACAAAACAGGTTTTGTTTTGCATACAATAACAATTTCACTCCGCAAAGAAGCTGTTTTACATAATCCCTGAGCACGGGTAGGGTAGCTTTGATAGAGACTGCTCGCTTTTGAAAAACAGCCATAGGTGATAGCAGAGCTAAGCTCTATAAAAGATAAGCTCGCCTTTGTGCACTGTTTTTATTTACCTTTTTTCCTTGCAATTAATTGTGTGCAATAAAGAAATAAAGAATTATTATGAATAATGACATTTTAAACACATTACTTTAGAGTAATTTTGGGAAATGTGGTTGTAAGATAGCGGAGCGACGAAACAAGAAGGACATAGTGGCTCTCGAAATACAATAACCGGCCAAGTGCGAGTCGGACTCGCGCACGAAGGGTTCCGTACCATTATCTATAAAAAACTGCAAAAAATACACGTTAGTTGTATGGGAGCCCCACTTAATATTAAATTTATTTTGTTTTTTAGTATTTGTTGTTATAGCGGCAACAGAAATATATCATCTGTGAAAATTTCAACTGGCTAGCCTGGTGACAGACAGACAGACAGACAGACAGACAGACAGACGGACAGCGAAGTCTCAGTAATAGGGTCCCGTTTGGCACCCTTGGGGTACGGAACCCTAAAAATGAACAAGAATAGCCGGTGTCAAAGACCTGTTTCGCGTGGCAAAACACCGAAAGGGGCACCCTGAGCTGACTGCCAACTAGTGTTGTGGCACTGAAATAAGAAGCAGAACTTGTGTATTTGGTGTCGAGGATACACTTGAAAACTACCGTTTTAAATATTGTGTTGCTGTGCGTTGCCTACATTGGCCTACATCAGGGCCCTACCGCGCAGCCGCTGTCGTCATCGGCTTCGTGTTTGACTTGCCGTATTGTCATAATGAAAAAGTTCATTCTTGCGCGTTTGAACACGATGCCGATGCCGAAAGCGGTTGCGCGGTAGGGAGCAGACCCGCTGAGCTACCTCAACGATGTAGGTTTTCGCGAAATATACCATCATATTGAAATGCGAAGGTATATCAAAACAAGTATCTTGTATGGGGACCCCTTTTAATTTGTAATATCTCTCGAATTTCAGTATTTGTTGTAGTTGCGGCAACAGATATACACATTCTGTGAAAATTTCAACTTTCTAGCTATTACGGTTCGTGCTGTAGGATCCGATGACAGACGGACAGACGGGGGGGGGGGGGGGGGGGCTTAGTAATAGGGCGGCCCCGCTTGGCACCCTTTGGGTACGGTACCCTAAAGAATAAAAACCTGTACATATGTAAGTGTTTAGGTTTATGCATCTTGATTCCTTTCAATTATTTTACTCTCTTCTTTCTTCCATATTCTTATTTGCGATCTAACGTAATCCCCACTGATGGAGATGCATAACTCAGCATACCAAGTCGGCATTTCCTGTAAATCACTCCGAGATATACTAGTTAAAGCTGAAAGCAATGCAAGCTGCGCATCTCAAGCAGGGATCTAATGAAACCCATAAACTCGGAAGAATCTCTCGAATACAACAAAAACGACTAAATTGCATTTTTAAATCGTTTTCAACTGTTTTATTCCATACTTTCCTGGGGTGTAAATTCTAAAGAAACAGTAGGTACATTGGCTGACAATGCGCTTGAATTTTCGTCAGATGGGTATTGTATAGGCAGAAGTATAATAAAATGTAACGTAATTGTCTCGGCTATGTGCTGCTGAATGTTTATCCCAGCAAAGCCGCTTATGTCCTTGCGAAAGTAAAAATATATGCGATTTAAATACAAGATTTAAGTTACAAACTATGGAAGTTTTTTTGCAGATCTTTATTTACTCTTAGTAAGAATGGTACAACCCAATGTAAGTTAATCCTAGGTTATAGCTAGTACATGTATATTAACAAGATGTTTACAGGCTGTGCAGCCTCTTAAAACTAATAGCATGAATAAATAACACAACATATGTTGGGAGAGGATTACATTAATGTTACAATTTGCACACTTCGTTTTAGTAAGCAAATATTGCTATGAAAATAACTATGGCAGTAGGACAATGCGGAGCACACCCAACCCCCAGTGTCGGCCATCATTAAACCGGTATTGCAAGAAGTGTTTCAGCAGATGCAAGTCTCCGCTGAAGTACGGGAATATTAAATCAGTAGCAAGCGGCTAAATTAGTGCAAATGTAGCCGCGCGAGTTCCACCGCGGGGGTGTCCTTGTTGAACGGAGATTTGAACTTTGATACTATCAGGACTTAAGCACTGCCCTGCTTTATCGTATAAGTTTTAGTTCCAAAAGAGGGAAGAAGGAAGGGTGTGCAGCCCAGCGGCCAGAATGGAGGCATCTCGCGCAAAAGAAGATCTATGAATTTGAAGCACAGCGCCGCGATGATCTGGACAAGAAGCGAGATGAAGCCACGGCTCGTACACCTGCAGCTATTCATTATAACTACGAGAACGGCACTCTATAATGTGCAACGTGTGGAAGAACGTTTTGAGCCAAGACTGGCTACGTCAGCCACATCCGGGCACACCAGCGACGCCCGCCTTTTGTCTTTTAGCAGTCGCCGTAGCCGTATCGGCTTGGAGGACATCATCATCATCATCAGTACAAAAAAGTTTGTGTTTAGGTCCTGATGCTTTAAGAGTTGGTATTAGGCCTGGTCTGGTTAGACAGTTGCTAATGTGCCGAATGACGATGTATCGCCCAGTTTTCGAAAAGAAAATTAGCTGAGACAACTTGTTATCTATCTCATGTCAAACTCATTTCAGCCAATCACGTGCCGCTATTTTGATTAAATCTTCGACTGTTTTATTTGACCACACTTTTTTTGGAGGATTCACTTCCAGGGCCTTCAAACACAAAAATAAACAAAAACCCAATGCCGTCTGCCTTGAGCTTTTGAGAGTAGGTTCCATTGACTTGCGCTACGCCATACGTGGTGGTGGTTTCCCATACGTGTGGCAGAGGCACGACTGCGCCTATAAAATAGAGATCTCTTATTAGAGATAAGCTCGCGTTTGTACATGTTTTTTCTAATATTAAGTGTCTGTATTATGTTTTCTGTGCAATAAAGTATAAAGTATAAAATAACCCCTTGTACTGACAGCGCACTAGCCTCAGAAAAATCCTGATTTTCACCACACAAAACGGACCATTCTGCAAGAGTCCGTCGCTTCGCGACGCCGCGAGCGCATTTGCATAAAGCACCGACTCTGGCACCACTCCCGCCCGGATTACCATAAGCGCTTAATTATTTTGTTTATCTGACCACTAAACTGCTTGACTCTACGTGGACGGCAGCCAGTAATGTGTAGCCCGGGGCGGCGGGAATGCAAATTGTACAGTTTAAAGTGACATTAAACCAACAGGAAAAGTTATTGATGGACAATTAGGTATTAACACACTCAGAGCCAAGTCCCTGCTTACTGTTTTGTCATGACTTTAGCAACTCAAAAACTATTTGCCCTATCCCAACCCCAATACAACCAGGAAACTCTCCAAGGCCAGTTATTTTTTTCGCCATATAAAATGTATAGAAAGTCGAAACAATCAAAGGCGTTTATTTAATATAATGATACATAAGTGTCGAGACAGTTATGTGCAATAATAATTCTACACATGGCGCTGAGCCTGCAGTAAGAGTATTCTGAAATTGCACCATACAGTCTGATACTTTGGACTGATACAATCGCCGTAAGTAATGCAATCTCCAGAATCCTGGCGATGAAAAAAACTTCCTTTCACTCAAAAAGGAGTAAGTGCAATTACAATATAAATATTTTTTTTTGTTGAAAATCAATACTAAATAAAATAAAAGCATTAATTATTGTTAAAATAGTATTAAATGTGACAATAATAACAGGAGCTTCCATATTTTATGTGCTGCTGTGTACGCAAGCGTATTATATACTGCCTCTAGCATTAGGGGCGAGGGAAAGCAAAGTTATAACGATCTTTAAACCCAGTAGAGCAATTATCAATACACAACCAGTTACACAGTTACACAAATTGTTTATACACTATGTAGTATTTTAATCTGAGCCATTTAATCTAGTGGGAAGTAGCAGCAACTTATCCTAAAACACAGGGTTCGCCCTTTTTTAGGGAGTAGCGATACATCCCTTGTTTACTTCGCTAAACAAGTTTATAATGTACATGTTTTTCTGAAAATAAACGATTATGATTATGATTATGAACCTGATATTGGCTGCTTATTGGGTCAGATCTAAATAAGTTACATCCTTCCTTACACGACGTGAAACCACCGAGGAAATCAACAATCTACCATATCCATCCATAGTTATCGCTTTTGTAACGCTTTACCCGTTTAGAAGTTTTGAGAAGTGAAAGAGAAGGGGTTTTCAAACTAAGTTATAATTTTTTACGCATAAAAATTTTGGTATCTAAGGATTTTTTTCCAGAATAGCCATCGACAGAAAAGCGTAGACCCGACAAAAAAGAAAGCGGTTGGTTAACCAGCGAAAAAATAGCTCCTGACTAATACGTTTTATTTTAATTTTAAAACTACCATCTTATAAAGTGTTCACAAAGCAAGTTTGCCAAGTTTCGTCTACATATTTCTTTAAATACTAATTAAACCTAGATATCCTTTGTAGCTAAGATTCAGAACAAACTGATGGACTTTGGCCTAAAATCCTAAATATTATGTAAATAGAATCATCAAAAGATGAAACGTTTCCACGAGTTAATTTAAGCTAGAGAGCTTGTTCTGTGCTCAAAGTCTATTAAGTAATTTCAATAAAACACTCCAAAGTCCTTACTGACAGAGTAAACTCGTCTGTTGTACAACAGAATGTACAATATACAAGGAAATCGCCGAAAATTAACAAAGTTTCTAAGTCAAGGATGCTTGTCGCGAATTCAGAGTAAAATTGAATTAAAAGTTAGACCGCGCTTACACATTTACCTCTAGATACAAAAAGCAATTTGCCCTATATAAGTCTTATATAACGCATACAACTCAAAATCAGCGTCACGCCTTTCCCCTAACCGGATGGTACGGGTACAGTGGCCACTTATTGTGCTTCAAAGCACTTATTAGCTTATTTATACTCCATTTTGTGTGATAAGGGGGTAGCCTACTGCATCTAAATATTCTTAATATATGTCGCCTCATAAGTACTTTCAATTAATTAAGTTAACCAACGGTTGCTTAAGGATTCGTTTTAAATTCATGAAGATATATTTTATCTACTAGAGGTAAGGTCTTTAGCTGAATACTGAAACTGTATCAATAATCCTAGTTTAACTTGGTAAATGACGACCGACCTTGTCTAAAACTAGTAATACATATCTTCGATAACTACGAAGTTCTAGACTCGATCAAGTCAAGTTACCCTCCAGAACAAGTTCCAAGTTTATCAAACAATGCAAGGTACAAACTTCAGGAGTGCTAGTTATCGAAATCGATAATTTACAAGTATTCTGTTATTGTAAGCCTGATTGAGTAGGTAGTCATTGGCCTCCTCTGCCCAGAACTCTGTTGTATTTACCATCTTCTCGCCTAGCCAAGCGTATAAGATATAAGATATTTATTCGTAATTGTCATTACATGTCTAGGAAGTACATTGAAATTTAGCTCAAATATTGAGTTAACTATTGTATAAAATCATAATAAAGTAATGTCAGGGATCAACATGTCCACAACAGAAAATAAAGTATCATTTGTACATAGTACCTACAACAGAACTATACTAGCATTAATTCATTAGTCTACTCGTATCACACGCTACTGTGTATCTAGTTTTTAGGCACTAGCGTGTGTGCCACGGCCCTAGGAGTCGCAATATACGCGGCGTTTCGTGAACAAAAGATGTACTTTGGCAGGATTGGTTTGTAGGTCCAAAGGATGTCTTTAAGAAGTGGAGCCACCTGGATTTGTGATGCAGGGGCAAGAGGATGAGGGTTAAAGTTTGCATGGGTAAAAATAAAATACTTGACCAATGAAGCTGTAATTTGGCAAGTAAGAAGTTTATAGGACCGGACGTAAGTTCATTTTTTTTAAAGATTTGCCCCAACAAAAAGGGGGCTAATTTTTGTGCAAAATACTAAAAACCCCAGACATATGAAGCTGTAATTTGGTAGATAGGTAGTTTAAAGATCCAGGATATAAGATTAGTTGTTTTTAATTTGCCCCACAAGTGGCAAAAAAGGGGGCTAAAGTTTAAATAGCGTGTTTGGTATCGTTTTCATATAACAGGAATATGAAGAATCTATTTTTAAGGTAATTAAGGACACTTTCAAACAGAAAGCCTATAATTATTGTAAAAAAGTTAATTACTAAATTATAATTTTTGCCCATCGAAAAAAATACTGAACTTGCGTCCTATCTGTAGACTACCTACCTGCTAAATTACAGCTTCATAGGTTTTTTTTTGTATTTCATACAAATTTCGGCCCTCTTTTTGCCCTCGTGGAGGCAGAACTTTGAAAAAAAAATACAGATCTTACGGCCTGGATCTTTATACTACCTACCTGCGAATTTACAGCTTTCTAGGTCAAGTATTATTTTTTGTCCATACAAACTTTGCCCCTCTCCCTCTTTCCCCTGCATCAGAATTCTAGATGGCTCCACTTCTACAATCCATCATTTGGACCTGCAGATCAATCCAAGGAAATCTTTTGTTCACGAAACGCCGCATAATTAAACGTAGAATGATCGCTAGTGAGTACGTCAAACTCAAATTATTTTATTCAGTAGATAATACAGCTTATACTAGAATACGAAATTTTTTGCCTCTTCTCTACGTTGGACCACTGTGGGAGAAGAAAGTCAAAGAAACTCCCAAGGATTAGCATCCCTCATGTAATGTACCTCTAAACATTTTGATCTACTTTTGAACTTTTGATCACTCGGAATATACTAAACCTACACATGACATGTTTTACTAAACTTAATTAGGACTATGCGACTTAAAAGGAATTCCCAAACCAGGTACCACAATATCCAGATTTAACATACAAATTAAAGTTCAACAACTTAATTAAAGCGATACTAAAAGCAGTTTTAAACTAGTCGAAAGTGCAAACACCGACCGCGATTCTTCGAGCCCCTGGGTTAGAGTCAACAGTTGTTTCAAAGCTGAAATTAATTTGTTTTGCGGGTGTGGGTCAACGCGGACCCACTAAAATAAATTATACCGAGTACAAAGAAACGTGAAACGTGATATGGGTACGCTAATGACCATTACAAAGGGGGCAAGTTCATACTGGAAACTGACTAATTAAGTGGGAAGGTGGGTTTTTGAAAAATGACAAGGTTTCCAATTTTTATTAATTAAGCGCGGTATTTTTTACCGCCATTTATGCTCAATCAGCGGGGCTACCATGAGGCACGCCACTCACCTCGTGTCGCGCATATTAATGTCAAATTTCACGACTCAATGACTTTTCTTCATACTTGGGAGCATTGATTTTGACATTAAATTGTGACAAAATGGGCTCAGGACTATCATGAGGCACGCCCGCAAGCGCAAGTATGGAGAAACGTGATTGAGTCGCGAAATTTGACATGTATATGCGCGACGCGAGGTGAGTGGCGTGCCTCATGGTAGCGCCGCTGCAGATGTAGCCTGGAAACACGCTAATCACGGTTCTATATTATGTTCTATACAAAATGTCTATATATGGAATGCCAAAGTTAGCACACAATTAACTGCTGCTGATAACCAGAGCGCTGTCATTTTCCTCGCGAGTGATAGTCATGAGAGTCCGCTAAATTTGAGTTGTCAGTTGTGCATCCGGGCCAAAGTTCAATAAAGTAGGGGCGAACGAGCATCCCTTCAGAATATGTTAGGATATTATTAACGCCATTGTGGCAAACGTAGCGTGTAGTCCCGTTGTCCACCACTTTTTTTGGACATCGAAATTGTTAATTGAAAGTTGTTTAAATAACTTTTTAATAAAATAAAATAAAAGTTAATTAAAAACTAAGAGATAAATTAATAAAAAGTTAATTATTACAATTTCGATGTCCAAAAAAAGTGGCAGACACAGATTAGGGGGACAACGGGACTACACCAAACGTAGCTCCGTAAAAAGGAACCTAACTTTTGATCCTCTGGGAATTTTACAGGAGAAATAATTTAATAAACGGTCAAGTACGAGAAGGAATCGCGGACCGATCACACACTTGGACTTTTTTGCCTCGTAACTGGTGTCATTAGGTTTCTACATAAAAATTAAAGTATAAAATATCATCCATGTAAAACTAATTACATATTTTTGCAGAAAGACAGGCAATTTTCAGATTTTTTCCTGTATTCGACTATAAAACCTTGCTTTGTGCCAAATTTTATGATTTTAGGCCAACGGGAAGTACCCTAGTTCGGTTTTGGGTACATTGCGATTACTATGAAAATCCAACAATTTTACAGCATAAACGGTCGTAGCGTTCGATTGCGTTGACATAAAAGGTTGATTTTTCACAGCTTTATGCGAACACACTTGAGAAATTGATATACAGCTTGATCCGTCCACGCGTTCTCGATAGGACAGAACAGAACGGACGGACAGATGGACGCTCGGACGGACAACGAAGTGATCCTATAAGGGTTATTTTTTTCCTTTTAAGGATCGGAGCCCTTTTTAGGGTACCGTACCCGAAGGGTGCCAAACGGGACCCTATTACTGAGACTTCGCTGTCCGTCTGTCCGTCCGTCCGTCCGTCCGTCCTGTCTGTCACCGGGACCGTCTGCACGAACCGTAATAGCTAGAAAGCTGAAATTTTCTCAGAATGTGTATATCTGTTGCCGCACCAACCACAAATACTGAAATACGAGAGATATTGCAAATTAAAGGGGGCCCCGATACAAGAGACGTGTTTAGATACACTTATTCAAAATGGAGATCTTGACTGAAACTGTTTATTTATTGTCATAGCAACCATGTCATAGACACATATACTACACATCTAAATATGATAGCATATTTCGCGTCAACCCACATGGTTGTGGTAGCTCAGCCGGTATGATGTAGACTCTCAATCCGGTGGTCGTCGGTTCAAATCTCGTGAAGGCATAAACTTTTTAAATTTTATTTTTTATTTTTTTATTGTTTTGAGTGTTTTGATTTGTTGTACGATGGTACGGTACCCTTCGTGTGCGATACCGACCCGCACTTAACCGATTTTATTTACCAATTAATGTCCCTACTGAAATCCTATTAGAACACAGAGCTCTTTTTAACTGACTTCACAAAAGGAGGAGGTTTACAATTCTTCGGTTTTTTTATGTATGTGCCCCGATTACGCCTAGACGGATGGACCGATTTGGTTTTTTTTCCTTGAAAGGGTTTACCTTCCAATTGGTCCTATTGACACCAAGTGAGGACCTGATTATCGGATCCTAGAGAAATCGAGGGAACTCTTCAAATATTATAGGCAGACCTATAATTATTTTTGTGTTTTTCATAATAAATCGTGCAATTACTCATGGAAAGCATTAATATTGTGATGCGGAACTGATGATGAAGACCACACATGGCCACCAAAACTGCTCAATACTAGGTACAAATACAATCTACTATGCGTGACTGACGGGCAACGCATAGCCTAAACCGGTGGACCTAGAGCCATGAAAGTACAGGGGTTCCTTACGTAGCGTAGGGTAGCACTGAAATGGGATTTGACGAAATTAATTCCTCAGGGGGGAAATAGAGGGTTACAGTTTGTATTAAACTCAAAAAACACTTGAAATTGGTCTTATGTAAGATGGAATTTTATCACTTCACTCACCGCTGGTAAGATGCTATTCGGATGCAAAATATTTTTGACGTACAATTCGCCACGGGCGGTAAAGTGTACTTGTTTACCCAGCGATGATGTCTGCAGCGTTATTATCGTGTTTTTCAAGCACGAACATCATGTAAATTTCCTTTGTGATGTAAGCAGCAGAAATTTAATTAACTCTTACTTCAAAGCCCTGTTAAAGGTCAATGAGCGTTGGAGGATTCTTGGTTTGTATAAAAAGGGGTAACTTGAAAGTCATTTCCTGGCCGAGCCGACTGCGGCTTTCACATTTTATGGCAACATTTAGCTCTGATTATGACATAAATATGCTTAATTAAAGGTTATGCTAATGAAACAAAAAGAGCAGCACCGTGTTGCGGTTAGTATTCAAACCCTTCGGATTAGGGGGCGATTCGGTGGTAGTTATTTAAGAGTTAAGAACTCTGCTTTATGACTTTGATCGTGATGAAAATTCCGACAGTGAAAATGATACAGAGTATTCCCAAATGGAGAGAGGTATTAACTTAAGAAAAATATTTTGGATAGACGACCTCTGTGGCGCAGCGGTTGCGCATCTGCCTACCATGCGAGAGGTCCCGCGTTCGAATCCCGGCTGGGGACAAAATAAACCCAGGTCTTTGATGTTAACATGTTTGTCATGTCGCTGTTTCTGGTTCCCACGACTAGGGCCCCGTAACCTAGGTACCTGTTAAGTTTAATCTAATGCCGCAGATATATATCACCTGAAAGAGCCAAATGTCAGTTTCAAACCATTCGCGTGTACAATAATAAAATTCACCAAGTTAGAAACTTAAAAAAACCGACTTCATGACAGTGCTCCCCGCTCGCGCTCGGTACACAAATGTCGTCTATACCCAAAAACAAGCCTATGAAATCTGTCTCCTGATAGTAAACGAATATACCTACAATCCTAACAACCAGAATTTATCTGGTGACAGTGACTATAAAAACCAGAAAGGCTGGATGTATAATGTCATCCAGGTAAAACCAAATTCAACTTCACAGTTTTTTCATGTAGAAACCTAACTACTGAACCGATTTATGATTTTCAAAAAATGGGACCAAACTATTGGGCTTCCCTTTCAACCAAAGAAAGGATATTTGAAATCGGTTCATAAATAGTTCCACTTTCGATGTAACAAACATAAAAAAAAGTTCCATGATAATACAATCGAATTGATAATCCCCTCCTTTTTTGAAGTCTGTTAAAAACAGATCCGAATTAACGAATAACAGTTGTAACAGCACTTCCTCAATCCCTATTTATTGATAGTTAGCTGTAGGTACGTCATGAGGACATATCTAACCCCACTGTTTGCCCTCAGTAAACACGAGACGTGAAGGGCTCACGGCCACTCACGACGGCCTCTGTTTGTTCAGGGCTTGGGTTCTCAGGTGCAAAGGGTGTACGCATCATGCGCCTAATGGTATCATTTGTAGTAGCGTAAGATGGATTTATGCTTACGCTGTTTAGTGTAATTATAAATATTGGGGCTAGAATTTGGAGATAAATAATATGATAGCGTGATATTTAGCCTATTTTACGTTATGCGGACGTTTTAACGGTGATGGAAAACATCGTGAGGTAGCCTTCATTACTCCATAACTGCGGTGGTGGGCTAGCCCCCTGTCACGAAACATGGAGTATTGAATAACTGACTGAAAGTGGGCCCGATTGTGCCCATGCCATCGTATGGGAAAAGGCGTGACGCACAACGTGACAGACAATATGGATAAGGAATAAACATAAAACAAACATTTACATAAAAGCACATACATTGCTTCTGGCCCCACACTAGGATAGATACCCTTATAAAATTTCAACATGAACCTATCGGTAAGATTACGTCGTCGTCAGTCTGGTACTGCTGTGTGATTCTGTAAACCTCACGTGAGAGTTCGAATCTGAATCCATTTTGAGTTTCTCGATTGGCATTCTAAGAACTCGGTTGATAATTTGAATTTACACGTACTAGCGTGGCAGCGAGTTGAACTAAATTGAACGTTAGATTTTGACAGATATACTTAGTATGAGATGACGTCCGAAGTGGCATTCGGTAAGGGTCACTTCGATTCCAAGTGTCAAACAGATGTGAAGTGAGTGTGCAAGTGAGGTTTGTAGAATCACACCGCAGCATCGAATTTGAAACCGCATTTCTGTTGTATGTATTGCTGTTGCGGCTATAACAACAAATACTAAAAACAGATTGTAATAAATATTAAAGGGGGCTCCCATACAAAAGACATGTTTTTTTGCCGTTTTTATAGATCCGTACGGAGCCCTTCGTGCGTGAGTCTGACTTGCACTTGGCCGTTTTTTGTTTCCTGAAAGTAATCTGAAAATTTAAATCTAAGTTCTGATTTTGTAGTAGCCCCCCTGAAGTCATCATGTAGACGATATAATTTCCAAAGGTTTTGAATTTTATTACCATGGGGCATGAGTATGCTGGCACTGGAAGGGTTAAGAAAGTGTTTCTATTGGAGGAATATAGCTTTAAAGATTTGGGTTCTCATTTGCGACCATTATGTTTCATGATAGGTTCTATCATTCCCCAAAACTTGATAAGCTTCGGGCGGGCCCTAGGCAATCAGTACTTAGAATTTCATCCTTAACTTATTTTTGGAGGAAATGAAAATAAAAAAGGTCAAGCTAAGCAAGTCTACTGAGGAACATACTGTGTCATTTCAATAATGATTAGATAAATAACAAGAACACCAATTAAATTAAGATGCGGTGCGAAATTGTAAAATAAAATATTGTGACAGACAGATTTTCTGGCAACTTCAGGAGACTTTTCTATCGAGCAAAATTAATAAAATTACGTTGATGGGAAAGCGAAGTTACGCTGACACTCGTGATAAACAAGCTAGTGAAAAAACGTACAGCAATAATACTCATCATTCCGAGCGATTTGTGTTTTGCTAAAGCCGACCTAATCAACGTGTATTTCAATGTAGGTACTACTTAATTATTATCCTAATACACTGACTTCGTGCGAATTTAACGATGTTTAATTTCACTGTGTAATTTGCATGAGCACACACGAAGTGTAGGCGCGGGCCATGAAGTTAGCGGGTGATTAAATAAAGTAGTCCAAATAAATTAACAGGATTTAACGTTTTCACTACCATCCAGATTCTAATAAAAAGGCTGACTTCCAATTAGACCGGTTAAACGTTAACGATGATGATTTATTCAATTTAGAAAGCTAGGCATTTGATGGACAACCGGTCTTCAATAAGGGGTCTTAGGAGTTTAGTTCGCCTGAACGCCTGGAAGAACTTCTGGAAAATTTTACAAGTATTTGCTGTAGTTATGAAACCTCTACTCGTGTATTTCTCGCTTACGGCGAGGCCTCTACTTACTAATTCACGATGACTGCGAAGCTCAGGCTTGTTAAAAATTTCCGCTTCCAATTCTTACATTAAAATATTTCAGTGTCTGTTCTGTCTGTCGCGTTAAAAGAACAAGTATTTGTAGATCCGTCTGAAAAAAATAATTTCTTAGGCTTCTCCTTTTTAGGGTTCCATACCCGAAGGGTGTCAAACGGGACCCTATGACTAAGCCTCCACTGTCCGTCTGTCCGTCTGTCCGTCTGTCACCAGGCTGTATCTCATGAACCGTGATAGCTAAAACAGTTGACAGTTGTTTTCACAGATGATCTATTTCTGTTGCCGCTATAACAAAAAATACTAAAAAACAGATTATAATAAATATTAAAGGGGGCTCCCATACAACAGACATGATTTTTTTGCCGTTTTAATAGATATATCTTGGTACGGAACCCTTCGTGCGCGAGTCCGACTCGCACTTGTTATCTAATAGCGCGTCTTACAATCTTTGGGGGTAAATTTTTCCGGTGCATTCTAAAGGTCAAGCACTATCCAAGGGACGAGGTGTTTCCAGTGGACGCAAAAATTATCGTCGCAACAACGGCAATATTTGATACATCTACGCCATACAAAACATACTGAAATATTGTTCGCTATTTCTTTGACGTAGCTGTTTCCAGTTTCTATGACACAGGATATCCTAGTGTGAGGCCAGAATAAACTAACCCACTAAACCTTAGCACTATTATAATCATGTCCTAAGCAAAAAAATATTTAATAATAATTGAAAGTAAATAAAATAATGTACTGTACTGTAATTTTTTAATGATTCACAGGATTTTTCAACTTCGTGGCTACGGGGAAGTTTGATGGATCCAGTAGGAATTGCTCTAAGTCTGGCACGTAGTAAAGTTGGGTGGGAATTAGTGTCGTGGGTTGACTTTTACGATCGTGCCCGGTCGGAAGTAATTTTGCTTATCCGGGTTGAACCGGATTTTTCCCGCGGTTTGAGATACCATGCACAGTTTACATAGTATGACATGTGAAATCGCTGGTATCACATAAGCCTGCCTACGAACGAACCACATGGGAACCAGAAACAGCGAACGTCTACAAACTACATACGTAGGATAGGCAGAGGACTATTTCAGTCGGTGCGCAGTGTGTCGTGTCCAGTCACGCAAAGGCTCGCTGGTTCGCGGAAGCCAAATTCCCGTTTTGATTCGGAATAAACAGGGATGGGGATGTGTGTGAGTTCGCACAGCACTGTATGATAAATTGATAACCATAGACTAAATAAGGTCAGACTTTCCGCTTCCTGCCTAATTCCGATGACGTCATATTTGCCAACACCCGGGTGAAGATATTCTGTTATTGCAAGTGGCTGATGTGGGAGGCAGAAGATACTTAGAACCTACACCCTATACTTACCCTTCTTTGATGTGAGGTCTTCTGTTTTGTTATAAGTGTATATCGGTAGGGTAGCGATACATACCTTGTTTACCTTGCTAAACAAGTTTCTAATGCACAGAAACGTATTAAAGAGCACTACCTCTCTCTTTACTGTATACGTGTATTTTAGCAAATAAACGATCTGAATCTGAATCTGAATCTGAATTCGTAAAAGTTATTGTATGTATATATTTATTATATGTAAAGTGTGTGTAGTATATCAGTATGTATAAGTAGTAGTAGTTCTTCTGTATTTAGTATTTGTTCGTTTATATTTTATTTAACTTGTTATTGTGCACTGCCTACCCTTTCATTATATAATTTTTCCTTTCACGCCTGGTTTGCTGGAAGAGATCTCTTTTTAGAGATAAGCTCGCCTTTGTACATGTGTTTTCTTTTAATGTAACTGTTTAAATTATTGTGTGCAATAAAGAATTGTGAATTGTGAATTGTGAATTTCTTTCTGAAAATAAACGATTTTTATTAAACGGTCACGCCTTTTCCCATAGGGGCTGGCAGAGGCACAGTTGTGCCCACTTTTAGTCACTGACAGGGTGCTAGCCCATCGCCACAGCTATTGTGAAATAAAGGTTACGCTTTATAAAGAAGAAGTGGCGGATGATGAAATTTGAGGAAAGCGTTAAGCAGAGTGACACCTCATCTACTTCTTCTACAGTCAGCCAAGGCCCAAATCTAAACAGTCTGCTCTGCTATTTCGAACTTAAAAGTAATCAAAAATGCAGGGCAGTACTTTTAAGTACTGCTTTAAGAGTTGGTAGGAGGCTTAATAGCCTCCTGACCCCTGTCGTATAGAATAAGTGAGTCTGGGAGGTCAGCTATCTGTCTGGCTGACGGTACTATGATATTTGCTATTCACAGTGAGTTGGAATGGGTGTCTCACTCGCGTCACGCCTGCAACAAGCTCATAAAAGCGACAGTTTCAGCAAAACGGCTTGAACAGATCCAATCAGGGGCCCGAACATTGCGTAATTGAAATGAGACTTAGTGGTGAGCATAGTCAGTGAGAATGAACCGCAAAACTGTGGGAAAGTGCCTAGTGTAAAATTAAAAACTTCAAAGGCAAGAAATTCATCGAGACTGTGTGCATTGTATTTCAATGAAAGTGTTTATTTAGGGATAAGTCATTACAAAGGCTGGTAAATCGATTTACTACTCGGTTTTCCAGACGTGTTTTCTCACTAACCAACCAAGTACTTAAATATCTCGTTAAAAACAGAACAAAATGCAATTTTAGTGCAGGCAGGGGTCCTTAAAGCATATGGTGTGGTGCGACAGTTTTTGGTCTCCACAGCGCGCGAAATTCTGCCATTTTAGATTCAACTTAAGTGGGGCCTAAATACGGTCGCTCAATACGACATGGGTGTAACTGGCTAAAACTCCGTGACACTGTTTTATTTTTTAAAAGGTGCGCCTAAACGGGCCATATCTTCACTGCAATATGTGGCTGGCAACTATTTGTGTCTTTTTGTAACATATAAGTAAGAGAGGGACGCCAATTGTTGCCGGCCACATATTGCAGCAAAACCTGGCCCGGTTTAGGAGCAATCTGCCGGGCCTATTGCAGTATAGATGGTGGCGCTGGCTGCAGTCGGATTACTCGCCTGAACGCGTCTCTTGATGGAGAGGACGTCTCTCGGCCACTGGCACGGAATCGGCCACCAGCCACCGCACGCATGGCAGCGCCCGGCTTTGTCGATACCCTCCGCCAGACGGACGAACCACATTCGATTTTCAATCTAGCCTTTATGGGTTGCCCCCGGTTTCCGAGACGCTGATCAAAGGTTGCGAATAACTAATCGATGATTAATTCAAAATAGCGGCATGTGATTGGTTGGTAGAGGCACGTGATTGGCTGATAGCGGCACGAGATTGTCTGAAATGAGTTAAATGCGCTCTGTTAGGAAATCGTAACCTTTGATCAGCGTCTCGGAAACTGGGGGTAAGCTTATCTCAGCACAGGCTTACATCTAACTTATGTTAAGATTCTACTGCCTACATATTTCTGATGTATGTTTTGCACACATAAATCGATGTTTGCACAATGAAACCTTATGCACCCAAGAAGTGATGTCTGAAGCATTGATGTCATCCGAAACAAGGAATATCCCAAATAAAATCAATGCAATATATATGTGGGATTAAAAACCCAACGAATACAGTCTTAACCATCACCTTGGATACCACCTGTTTGATTTTCAATTATTTTTAAAATAGGACGAAAAGTTCTCCCTCTCTCGCTTGCGCTCGCCCCGACCCGTCAGTACACATATCATACTCTATAACGTCATCAAGCGGGGTGCCTATTAGTTTCTGTTAGGGTGGTAGTTTAATATTATCCAACGTTTGTCTTTGGCAAGCAGTACCGGTTAATTCACATAGATATAGGCAGTGCGAGGAGACGCGTTATACCGCCTGGCTGATATGTCGGGGAATTTATAGTTTGTAAAACATAGCTTGATCTCTGCGACAGCTGTTACTTTGACACGATTAGACCTGGGGATAGGTCGATATAAATTATCGATAATCCAACTTATGTTACTGAATGTTTCCAAAAAATCAAACAAAAGGAAGTTGTAACTCGTTATTATTCTTTTTAAAATGGTTTACGGCCCAAATCATCATCATCAAAGTCTGATTCGGACTCACTGGAGCTTCTTATCACACAATAAAATTATCAATATATTTTGTCAAGTCAAGATCGATAACTTGTCTTGTACGATGAGTGGACATCACTTTTTGCCAACAAAGTATGATATTTGACACCATCGCAAAATACTTGATAGGCGTGTTTTTGACGACATCTGTCACAGAGATCATGCTATGTTTTACAAACTATAATAACCGACATTTTGGCTAGGACTGAAGATTAACATGTGGTAAGATAAGCTTATTTAACTTTACAAGTACGTATAGAAAGAAAGAAAAAGTCTCGAATACATTTTAAAAGTGATAATTTTCCTTCTTTCAGAAGTAAAAAAAATATAGCCAGTCGTTTAACCGCGGATATGAGTAAGATTGAGCCATACTTCACATCATCATCAAACCCCTATGTGTGGGTTGTCTATAGATAGGGCTTTAAAAATGACATTGACGTTTCAAAAACATTTTTCCTCAAAGTCAATCGTTAAAGAAACAGACCCTTCCAAAAAATTGTGTGTCCCTTTTAACTTTTAAAGTAAGAGAGTGAGAATATAAAAATTATATACTGTGTATCTCAACACAAACTTTCAACGAAAATTGGTTTGAACAAAATATAATAAGCAGTTTTTAACATATAAAACATTTATTGAAAACCGCAAAGATAACTATGTCATTCATAAAAACACTATGAAAAACAAAGTTACAACACAAACATCCAGTCATATAATTACTTGCTTGTTGCTACTAAGGAACCCTTCATGGGCGAGCCCGACTCGCACTTACCCGCTTTTATTTGTATACAATGACATAGTGACTTTTAAGTGTCCGTGAAAGGTCCGTCATTATTGGAGTTGTCACTTGTGCATTTGGGGCTAAACAACAACGCGGTAAACAACTTTAAATCCTTGTAAACACTTGTATGAACTGATTCACGTCAATGAATAAATGAATGAACATGAACAGAGTCGCATTTACATTACAAACACCGGTGGGTTTAATTGCTATTTACAATGTATATTAATTACTGTTGACAACTCATATCATGCAGTGTAATTTGGTATAATCGATGGGTTTTATGAAATGCCCATATTTGAAGCGTTATTCCTCCTAAAGGTTGCCACTTTGCGAATCAAGAAAAAAAAATGTTTCAAAGACACATATTTTCTTTAATTTCAATGTTAGTTTACTAATAAATAAATAATATCTGTATCTGTCAGACCTTGTAACATGAAATTTATGGCAATAAAATCTACTGAAACTGAATAAACAGCCCCTACACAATAAATGAAAATTAGACTGATTTGTTTCCGTGTTGAGCTTTTAACTTCCAAACCACTGAACCGATTCGACTAAATACGGTATAAATCCATCGCAGAGGAGTCTGATAACATTTAGAAAACCGTCGTCTACAGTCTTCCAACGATTTTTGGCTTTCTTCAACGATCTTTGCAGCTTAATGCAAACCTCTCATCAACACAGACTTTTCTCTGTCACCGCGCGCCAAAAGATTGTTGGAAAGCTGTGTTTGAGCAGTATAGAGTTTCATAGAATCTGCGAAACCGGCCAACTGTCATGTTTGTTTTCATCACATCTATTCGAAAAGAGCTCTTTTCGTCCCGGCAAACAGGGACCAAAGTAACTTTTTAATCCCTAGGGACTAAAAGTCACTTTTTAATTTGTGTTGCCAGTACAAAGGGAACAATTGCTTTCACTACTGAGTTTCGCTTTCGTTTTGCGTTCTCGCCACAAAATAAGTCATCGAATAGGTGTCAATTCATGTAGATGTCGGCGGCCAATCGTAGAATTGAGCACATCATGATGTGCCCAAACGTGAAATATCATGAAACGATAAAATCTCTAAAGGCAAACACTGCGGTAGCTTAGGTGAAGACTAAAGGGGGCGAGCGCAGCGAAGCCCCCGAATAGTCTTCGTGTTCGTTTGACATGTATAACACAAAAAACATCACGTAGTGCTGAATAAAAATGCTTTTAAAAAGACATGTTTTCGTTAAAACCTCATGATATTCATGATGTGCCCAGTAATTGCTTGGGCATATCATGACGGCACATCATGATGTGCCCGATTCTATGATCGGCCGCCGACATAGAACATGTTTTGCTATCGAGACACGGACCAAATAGTTAAAAGTTGTAGAAAATTTATCATAAACAAATCGCGCCGAATCTGAATGCCGTAATTATTTCAATTTGGTTTTCCGATACTAGTCAAAAGTGGAATTGTCATAAAAACAAATAACCGGTCTGCATTTTCATTCAATATTTCACTGCCTTTCCCTTGCCTTGCATTGTCACACACATAGGTATTATCGATTGAAAGCTGAATTACACAAAACAAACATGAATTAATCTGTAGCATCTAACGAAATGTTTTTACATTGTGGCTGCCATTTGGACAAATTAGGATCAAATCAAAATCCCGGGCTATGAACTAAGGGCCGGAATCAAACCAAATCACTAAAGGTCGGTTGGGCAAGTAATCTTTTGAGTTTCCTAGGCATAAGGTTCGTATTTTAGCTAAATAACCCAAGCTACGCTAATTTATTCAGATGGCGGCGACACACATAGGGCCACTCGATCTATCGCACTGGCGCACTTTCTATAAACTGACTATCAAGCACAAAATAAGTGAGTAGATATGCTAATGAAGAACAAGTCTAAACCGACGCGAAAACGCTGTCCGCTGAACTCTATGCAAATTCACTTGAGGCTGCGTTCGGCAATGTTATTGAAAAGTTCAGTTCAATTCCGCTTTTTCATCATTCACCATGATTTCAGAATACAGCTGGCTATTGTTGGACTGCAAGGGGAATAGTGCAAGACTTGGTATAATTTTGCAGCTGCGTAAACTCCAGTGGACCTACGTAAGGTGGTCACTAATGTAATGACAAAGGCTGCAGCACATCATCGTCATCGGCCGGCTGTCTTAGAACTTCGTTGAAAGTGGTTTCTGATCCTGAAATATCCAGCGATGAAAGAAATAAAGATAAGATTTCGTATTCCTAGTCAACTTCGTCAAGATAAAAGTGGTCCTGACAATTACTTTGTGAGTTAAATTATATTTCTGTGTTTCCTCATGTTAAATAAATGTACATTTGAATAATTTTTTTGTTAAAAGTTTGTTTTTGCCTGCAAATGACTTGTACACAGGACATAAAACTTTACATAAAATATTGATACTCTCCATTTGTCTTAGTGGTAGGACATAAAGAAAACCCAAATTTTATAGGGCTAGATTTTTTTAATATATTTTTTTTTGTTAAAAAGTAACCCCTAAAGAACGTCAATTGTGAATTTCATTCATACCTGAAAAAAAAAGGCTGTCAGTAGTGAGGAGGTTTATTATACCTACTATAATTTGTAGTTTTTTGTGAAATCACGTTGTTAGAATATTTAGAGTTTATAGGTATAGTTTAACTATTGTCTGTGTAGTAGAGTTAAGTGAATATACATATTTCAGTCCATCCCCGACTTGCCACAACAATGGCCTCGTACTGTATGTATGTCTATGAATTTTCTATGGGATTATCACGTCTGCCGCTCTAACTATCCCTTTTGAAAATATAGCCGTCATTAAAACTATTCTCAACAAACAGTAAGATTTACTTTTGGTTAAACTCAATTGCTATTTAAGTACACAGACAAAGGGCAAAATCCTTACCCTCAGTGATATTATCCTAATAGAATAGCGTGTAAAAGGAAGGATTATAGCCCCGAAAATACCATCCTATCTTCTTACAAATAACATCTGCAACATTCAGTTGAAATAATAGGTTCTGTTCTTACTACTCGTAGAAGGACAGAACCTATTATTTCAGATAATTATAGACCAGATAATTATCTGCTTCTGATTTTTGGGACACGTTGATTACATTTTGTGATGAATTGTTTTTTGGCGCCGACGTACAATTTTATTATTATTATTATTATTGTATCTGAGTCTTAGATAATACGTTTTTGTAGGGTTGCATGGGGACATGGGTCCAACACGTAGGTAGAGGCCCCTTTCAGACAATTTATTAAACACAAATGAATTATCTTCGAATACTCCCACACCAAAAGTGCACTCAAAGAATCATTCCCGTCAGGTGCATAGAAACAGAAACTAAGGGTTTGAGTTTTCAATGAAAAAGTAAGTCCAGTTATCTCTGAGACTACGGACATTATTATTATTACAAGCCTATATCATCCTACTGCTGGGCAAGCCTGTCTTCCCCTCTTCCACTCTCACTCCTGGGCTGGGTTCTTGTTGTTTTCTCAGCTCATCACTCGAACGTATTCTAGTGCGGCTTTCGGTATAAAAGACAGAATTATCTGTATACATGAAAATGAAGTAGACCAATTGTGAAAGTTGACCGATCTTGAAAGTGGACCGATCGTGAAAGTGGACGGATTGTACCAGAGTGATATGTAGGCCACAGTCACACGCAGTTTCAGAAAATGGTTCGTGTCACATGACATGACTTACGGAATTACGCGCCGCTCATCGCCGCCAAACAATTCGGTTGTTGTTAGGTTTGACCATTTCGCCAATGTCACGCAGTGTTGATGTTGATTTGTCAGTAGCACTAGTCCTATTAGTTATCCTGTGGTAGCACTACCCGTGAAGTCCCTGAAGCTGTAGGTCCCAAGCATTTCCTTAGGAAGAGAGCATTTGCCTCCCCTGTTGTTAGCGTATGAGTAGCTGAGTTACCAATCGGTTTGATGCTTGGAAATAAGCCATTGGACTTACAAAAGGTATCTAAGAAATAAAAAAAATATAGTTTAGTTTGTGCATGAGTTTGACCCTAAGAATATTCTAATGAATGAATGAATGAATGAATGGATATGTTGTTGCAATATGAATTGCGTAGACAACAGAAATTGCTTATATTTGTACAAATAAACATTGCTTTGTTACTCGAGCTAAAGTAATTAATTTTGTGAACTAATTTGTGGCCCTGAAATGTTTCTGAAATGTGATTTTAATTCTCATCGATTTACAATTTACAGGCAATGTGCAGTTGAAAATACGGATCGATGAACTTGATATGAGTTTAATGTGTCTAATGTGTTAAATGACGCTAAAACATTTTGTAAATGACATAGTCCGTGACGACACTGACAAGTGTGACTACTCTCATAGAGAATGTATGAAATAATTTTTTTCACTGACACGGACCTGAGCCGGATCGGTGGGATCCCTGATATGTGTGAATCGATCTTTAGAGCTTAATCAATTGACTATGGTTTCGTCAGAACAACAACATAATAACGCTAAAGTATCTTATAAAGTCATGTTAGCTATGATAGGTTTATTAAGCGTTTATGAATAATGCTTCAGAGCATTTTAACTATTGAACGTTTTAAACCTATTACCAGGGATTTTTATGAATAAGACTGTTACAATTTAATTCAGAGCGTCCACGCAGTGATTGAATAGTAATGATATAGTAATTTAATTAAAAAATAGAGTCCTCTCGCACCAGTTGCCCTTCCTTTAAGGGGCCTCACCAATAAATTAGGGGTGCTTTTATCATGTGTATTTCAGAAAATACTCGACTAATCGTAATCAATTTCTAGTATATGTAATTTGACTATATAATCTAGGGTTTTCAAGAAGGAAAACGTGTTTGGATAAAATTTTCTCGATAGAAAATAAATCCAAAGTCAACCCCTTTTTTCAATATTTTTTCCTATTTTACCGCAGTAGTAGTAAATATGATTTTTCTATTAATTGAAATATGTGGGTAATCGTTGTTACTAGCGATTTCATGAATGAAATGTAGTTCCCTGGAATAGCTTATTTTTTATGTTTTTTTTTCCTTTTTGGCGCTTACGTTGATTCAGATTAGGCGCGAGCGCACAATTGCCATCCCACTTATTCCTGTTCCCGAGTTATATTTGCTTCTCACTTCCGCAATCTTCGTTGACCTTGGTTTGTAATTATTCGTACCTCGCCTTAAACATCCAGTCAAGTTCCGTATAACTCGGTCGTTCGCGACACTAGTTCGAATATTTCAACAGAACTCGAAAACCGGTGACAGATGAAGCGTCGTTTCACGCTCCCGTATCGGGCGCTGCAGAATCCGTACCACGAGTTTCCAGAAGTTTCGAGAAGTTTCGAGAATATCGTGCGGTGTTCGAAACGTTGACGTATGGAAAAAGTAACCGCAGCAGTAGGATTGATCCTCTTTTGTTTGTACATCAGTTATCGCTAGATCGATACGTTTGTTCAATGTGAATATTTTTGCGCTTTAATTTGGTCTGGTCTGAAAAAATAAAAGATTATCTTTTCCATTTTTAAAGCCTTTGAAGATAGTCTGTCTGTCTAGACAATTTTTTCAAGAATTCTGCCAAGCATAACGAGATTAATCAAGTCACATACCTCTAAGATCTACAGTACCTTCATGCTGTGAATTGATGTGAAAACGACACATGAGCACGACAAAACTAACGCCCTGAGTCATTTATGGACAACCTTTATAAAACTTAGAACGCATATAAAAAATCTGTTGCATCACGTAAGGACACTCTCCATACAAACTCGCTTTCAGGTAATCCCTCATTTAGGATACATTGTCGAGAATTTTGGCGGGCCACCATTACATCTCGAAAATCTGCAATATCTACACCTATATCGAGTGATTTCGTATGGGAATCTGTCAATATTGGTCTCGATATCCGTATATCGAAGGCGCGAGAATCGACCCGCTGGCCGAGACGGGTGTTGAATGGATGTCCGTTTCTATGTGGCATTTGTTTCGGGCGCTTCCGTATTTCGGTCCCGGCTATAATCGCTACTTGCTGGTAATAGTCGTAAAGCTGTGCACCTCGGTAGAGACAATAAATCAAAACTCCCAGGGTACCTACATGCCGCAGACGAGATCACATGGTAGTCGCACAGTGATGCTGCTACTATAATGCACCTGCGATACTTCACGTGGACGATGCGAAATGAAAACGTCAAGCGAGCGCGGTGACAAATTTCACATTCGGAAAATAGTCAAAATTCTAGTGGGTTGGAAAATCGGGTAAGAGAAACTATAGGAACACTGGGATGGGATACTCCGTTTTCTGGTCTCAAAGTAACGTGAGGCGGCAAAAGTAAAAGATAAATGTTGATGACGTTAAAAACAAAATAATGTATATGGGCCGTCCGTAACAAGTTAGTCTGAGGTAACAAGCTAATATGGTACTGCGGACTTACTCCAACCTTTTTAGCGATTCAGTACTTGCCTGTAATCTGACGTTTAGCTGGATGGTGGGCGCAACTTATTCCTCTGCATCCCCGTTTCGGAAAAGGCGTGATTTTATATTTGTCTTTGTCACAAGCATAGTCTATGTAAATTTCGAAATATTACGTCAGAAAATCACGTCGCGCAAATTGGCGCCCGCCCTCATATTGTAATTCCTCGTAAATTATAATAATGGGTTATTTGCTATGATTTATGAACAAACACCTTCGAGTAAATATTGTTGGGTGTGAGGTGTCTCATGTGGGGTGTACACAAATAAATGTGATACTTATACGGAGTATGAGGTTGTTTTCAGGGTGTAAGGGATAAGTAGGTACATTATATATATATATATATATATATATATATATATTGATCTTAAAAAATCCACAGCTAATACAGATGAGTAAAACAAGGAAAATAATCTTAACTTTAGCCAATAACGGATTTACATTTTTTTGGTAAAATATTATAAGACAGACGTACTTAGCAATTATACTTACAAACAAAAATTATAACAAAAGCTAGTTACAGCTAGTAACTAGTGTCGATTTAAGTTGATGTATTTATTAAAATTGACGAGTTGAGATGTGGTGTGTCGGTTGTGTAAGTAGTGTAGGTTGTATGTGTTGTGTGGTGGTGTGTGTGTAAGTGTACCTGCTTAGCCCTACGACGAACGGTGGTCTTGGGATCGGGACTGTGTATATTGAATTGCCACTAAGCAGGGTGAGTATTGAGTATAGTTAAGTAGGCTATATTCCTAAGGCACGGCAGATACATCATCAATGTATCTGTCTGTCATAATAATTCAAATTCAAAATAATTCAAAATAATTATATAAGGTAGGTATGTGAGCACATTTTGAACAACTTTCGAAGATATCATAGAAATATACCCTGGAAACGAAACAAGCTACATATAGAATCGTGAACGTCCTTTTTTGTTGTATAACGTAAATATTCTAAATTAAGTATTTTTTAGATAAGAAAAAAGTATACGGGGTAGTAGAGGCAAAATTACGCATCATGTTTAGCTAGTTATTCATTGCAATCAAAAGAATTTTTAGTTAATTGCTCTGTTAGCTAAGCGTAACCTTTGAACAGCGTCACGGAACCGGCCTTATACCGTGAACGCTCTCAGTAGTTTGGGTTGGCGAATTTGATGACGTCTCCGCATTTGTTCGACGTCCGATCGATTCCAGAATGTTCTCAGAAAACGTGTTTTTACACGCCCCGCGTCAGCATAAAATGAAGTAGGTAGTCAGAACGAAATTCAGCAAACATCTATTAATTTCTCATCGTGGAGTTTCCGCCGGCTCTCCGCTGCAGCGAACTTTCTCGGAGCGTCGACTTGTAATTTATTGACTTTAAATATCTACCGCCCAACTGCACGGTTGATCAATACAAACTTGAGCGGCGTGTGTACGGAAAGTAATAGTTTTTATTCGAAATGCACAAGCTGTAGGTACCATATTCTAAACCGTAACATGTAATGCTGCAAATAGTTAATTTTATTAAAAGTTCTCTTAGAAGCGACGTATTTTTTCTTCATGCATTTTCTCCATACGAACAGGGACAGTACATAATTATGCCCATTAGTGAGAGATAAATAGGGTTTGGGTAACCTACTATGAACCATTTTGGCGTATTTTTTTTTAATTCGCGGCCACCGATATCTTTATTATTATTTGGTAGCAGTATCATAATGTATTATATTTAAAGAGGAAGCAATTGCTGTAAACCATTCCGAAGCGGAGATAATAGAGCTTCAAGTAACACTTTTTGTACTGAAAAAACTTTAAAGTGAGATATCTCAGCCCCGAAATGATGTAGTTATATGTACTCTATAGTAAGATTAGCTTATTTTTAATTGCTTTTTCAAAATTTATAAGGTTTATGAGTGGCCGCAAGTACTCAAAAATCGGTTAAGTGCGGGTCGGTATCGCACACGAAGGGTACCGTACCATCGTACAATAAATCAAAAGCACTCAAAACAATAAAAAAATAAACAAAAAGAAAACTTAAAAAGTTTATGCCTTCACGAGATTTGAACCGACGACCTCCGGATTGAGAGTCTACATCATACCGGCTGAGCTACCACAACCATGTGGGTTGACGCGAAATATGCTATCATATTTAAATGTGTAGTATATGTGTATATGACATGGTTGCTATCACAATAAATAAACAGTTTCAGTCAAGATCTCCATTTTGAAATGCGTAAGTGTATCTAAACACGTCTCTTGTATCGGGGCCCCCTTTAATTTGCAATATCTCTCGTATTTCAGTATTTGTGGTTGGTGCGGCAACAGATATACACATTCTGTGAAAATTTCAGATTTCTAGCTATTACGGTTCGTGCAGACGGACCCGATGACAGACAGGACGGACGGACGGACGGACAGACGGACAGCGAAGTCTCAGTAATAGGGTCCCGTTTGGCACCCTTCGGGTACGGTACCTTAAAAACGACCAAACTCTAAGGACACGTCAAAACGACGCCAAGATCACCCAATGCCATTTCCGAATTGTCATGTAGAGATTACGCCAACATTACCCAATGCCATTTCCGAATTGTCATGTAGAGATTAGTAATCTGCGATGATGTTGTACGCTACTTCAAGCAAATCATGTGGTTTTCGAGAGGGATCGTCACCAAATTGTGATCTCTCAGATACACGTGAGGTGACACTGGCTCTAACCTCAAAATAGCACGCCACCTAATAAAAGAAGAAGAACACCTTTTCAGCGACACTTTGTGTGTGCGTCACGCATCACGTGTGTTTCGGCTTTCCGCTTTTTCAGATTATGACCGAGAACTGACAATACCATTGAAATCTGAGAACAAAAGAGCAGTACAATTTAACATTAATTGAAAACAAAACGAGATTTTACACAATTGCATGAGATATACAGGGTGTAACAGAAAGGGGTATACAAGCCGAAAGAGGGTTGTTAGGGACATCATTCTGAACAACTTTCACTTTCACTATGGGACCGACTTGATCAGAGCAACTTTATTCGTGTTTTTGTTAAAAAAAACATTCTTCGGTGTTCTCATTTCGGTTGAATCGGTGTAGCTAAATTGACAACCGAAATGAAAATTTCATTCATCTCGGTTCTTTTTTTTCCATTTCGGTTACTTAGGTGTGCAACTGTTTGATTTCGGTGTAGAATTAATTAATTTCGGTGAGTTTTTTTATCTTGGTGTATTTATTTTTAATGGATAATATGCGTTCAGTGCTTCCATATCGGTGGACATTAGTTTCATTTCGGTGATACCGAAACTATTACGCTCAATATCTTCCTAAACATGTACAGTATGATAATGCTGTTCAAGTATGACAATAATACGATACTGAGGATCAGAATAAGACTTTCAAAACCAGGAAATACAGTAAGACAAAAAAGTCAATCGAAATGAGTCAAAAATCATACTTGTTGAAATTGACTCATGTGTTCCATCTCTTGAATTTACCAGGCCACATCCGCATAGTAACTTTTGCGACGCAATACTACATCCCTACTGCATGCTCCAGATCATCTTTTCATTTGTACCTGTTTATTTAATTTTACCTGAGTTACGTTAAGATTTTTAATGATTAATTAAATCTACTTTATTTGATGCAAGTCATTTGTGAATATTTTTTTTTTTGGTTGAGCCTAGTACCCACGACACAGGGAGACTTACATCCGTTTGCACTAAACGTAAGTTAGGCTTGTCCTAGTTAGGATACGCCTAAGGCTAAGAACAGCCTAACCATAGAATAAAATGTATGGCTTAGGGATTGCTTAAGATAACGTGCAATTTTTTTTTGCTAGGAGCAGCTTAAACAAGTTAGTAAAGAACTTAGGCAATTCTTATTTTTAGTGCAAACGGGTGCTAGTGGGGACTAGTGCAACTTATGTCTGGCGTTGTGTAAAATAAAGATTTTCATTTTCAAAAGGAATAATTGTGTATTTGTATTTTGCATGGAACGATTTACAAAGCGACATTAATAAACAGAATTTAAATGTATGACCATTCAGAGTAACGATCGCATTATGCAAACGGTTGTAATCAGTGTAACGTATTTACTACTTATGATTGAATTAATAGTTTCGTCCTTCATGCGGTTGTTGGGCTCAATACGTAGTTATGTAGGTCACAAAAGTATTTTCAGAGCTTAATTAAAATTGGTCAAGTTTTGTTCGGTCGTGTTCTTTATCCATGTCGGCGGCCGATCGTAGAATTGGGCACATCATGATGTGCCCAAATGTGAAATATCATGAAACGATAAAATCTCTTAAGGCAAACACTGCGGTAGCTTAGGTGAAGACTAAAGGGGGCGAGCGCAGCAAAGCCCCCGAATAGTCTTCGTGTTCGTTTGACACGTATAACATAAATAACATCACGTAGTGCTGAATAAAAATGATTTTAAAAAGACATGTTTTCGATAAAACCCGCCACATCATGATGTGCCCAGTAATTGCTTGGCACACTCACATTTTTGTGGATATCTGTTATTGGCTTTCATTCTGTATCTTTGCTCTTTGTAATTTATTTGTCTATGTGCTGTTGATGTCCCATATAAAATAAAATAAAATAAATAAATAAATATCCTGAAATGGCGGGGAACATGACGGCACATCATGATGTACCCGATTCTACGATCGGCCGCCGACATCCATAACGATAAAACCATACTCGAATTACTAATCTTGAAGCAAAAAGGTAAAAGGGTAAAAGGCCCCCACCGAAAAGCACAGACTTTTACTCGAGTGAAGTAAATGTAGCCCATTAATGTCCCCACTAAGGGGCACAGGCCTTTACCCGGATGCAAGTAAGATTGAGCCATACTCCACCACGCTGGCTCAGTGCGAGGTTTTTTTATGACTACTACATACTACCATTTACTCAAATCCGAGTAAAATAGAGCCACCCTCGACCAAACTGGGTCAGAACTTTTGAACCGACCGACCGAAAAATATAAAGAAATTATGAACCGTGCGTAGCGTATTCGTGTGTAGCGTATTCGTAGCACTTGCGTAGCATACTCGTAGCAAGTACATAATTCCTGTGTTTCTCTAGAAGTACACCTATGTAATATTTTCTGAACGCTTAGCGTTGTTATAAAGCCTATTCATCAATGGCTCTTATACTAAAAATGATACTCTCTATGAACAACCTCAAACCTCCGCTAATAAAATAAAATACACACCACAGGTAACAATACCAGCTAGAGAAGAATGCTTCGCTTAATTCGAGACTGGAACTAGAGTAAAGTGATAGCGGAATTGTTTGTCTCTACAAAAGCGAGGAACAAATAACTGTTTGAATTTAGTGTTCGTATTGCGTTGCGTACTTTCGCTGCATCAAGTCGGCTGGCCGCTGCACGCCGCGTTTGACCTTTATTGACGATTGTGTTAGTAGATGTAAGATAAAACCTAAAAATCTCTTGGAAGATAATAGCAAGATAGTATAATTTTTGTGCCATTTTACCATCGTCGGCGCCGCGCTCGCCGCACGCATCGAATGCACTGATGACGTCGTCATCCGCAATCGCTGGTGGAATCAGTATACCTATCGGCGCGGCAGCAGCAAAACATCCGAATAATGATTCATCGCACACCTGCACCCACTTTACCTGACCCGGTGATTGTTGTTGTCGGGTGGCTACCTGTGCACGTGTTCATCGGTTGCCGGGTGATTACCTGCGCAGGTGTTCAGTGTTGCTGGTCGTAATACTGGAACAGATACAGATCAACGTGCCAGATAATTATGTGTGTAAGAGACGCCGCCCGCAGCTGCTGGATGTGCCGCGCGCGCGCACTTGCCTGCTGCAGCGGGCGCCGCTCACTCGGGGGCGTTGCGCGTGCTGAATATGGTAGCTGGCGAAATAGATATTTTCAACTGCTCATCTAATGAGTTCCTGGAAGGCCACATTAAATATTCTATCTTATAAAGTTAGGAAGTAATATGTTTGTGATTATTTTTATTTTTTGTTGTATTTGTTAAGTTGCTAAAATAATTAAACTTACCGCATAAGGTTTAGCCTGTCATGGTAGGTGTGTATGGAAATAAATAAATAAATAAATAATGAGTGATGATAATGAAGTTGTTTCCAATGTGGATATTATGTGGATATGATTATTTTTTCCGTGGTAGTAGTAGTAGTAGTAGTAGTTGTTGTTGTAGTAGTAGCAGTAGTAGTAGTAGTAGTAGTTTAGTTCACTGATATGATAAGTCACAAGTGGATAACCTTCCTCTTCCTACATACCTACAGCATTTTACTGAAATGCGATTCGTGCGGCGCGGATTGGTGCGCGGCGTTGTTTCATATTAAGATTTATATAATTGAAACAAAAAGTAAACTTTAGAAAAAGCCGACTTCTACAAACCCTATTTGATTAGATTGAGTTTAATACAAACTGTAACCCCTTATCCCCCCCCCCCCTTGGGGACTTAATTTTGTCAAATCCCATCTCAATGCTACCCCACGCTACTAAGGAACCTCTGTACAAAGTTTCATGGCTCTAGGTCCACCGGATTAGGCTATGCGTTGCCTGCCCATCAGCCACACATTGTATTTGTACCTAGTATTGAGCAGTTCTGGTGGCCATATGTGGTCTTCATCAGCAGTTCCGCATCACAATATTATGCTTTCCATGTGCATCTGCACGAGTTATTACGAAAAACACAAAAATCACTATAGGTCTGCCTATAATATTTGAAGAGTTCTCTCGATTTCTCCAGGATCCCATCATCAGATCCTGACCTGGTGTCAATGGAACCACCCTTGAGGTATTACCTATACGCCGAAAAAAGGTTTGTTCAAATCGGTTCATAATTGGCGGAGTTATCGCGTAACAAACATAGAAAAAAAAAACATACGGGTCGAATTGAGAACCTCCTCCTTTTTTTGAAGTCGGTTGAAAATGCGATGACTGCGGCGGCGTGTGCGGCTCATGCGGCGCGTTTAGGTGTGCCTCCACCTTAATAGTGCAAGGAAGATATTCATCCACTATATTATTATGATTCAGAGCTCGTAGACAAGATACAATTGGGTGGAAAACTGTCAATTTCTCACGCTAGGTGGCGCATTGGTGATTTTACCTTAGTATGGTACGGAAACTGACAAATTGTATGTAGTTTTTTGTAAGCAAAGTTTTGATTCTTTCCAACCTGAATGCAGTGCTTTCAAATGTAAAAGTAGGGGATACATTTATTACTATTATAAACCGTTAGCGAAACATAACATCGAACTTTTTGCATGTTTACCTTTCTTTTCTACCAGATGAGCTTTTTTCCAGCTACTTTCGCATTTCTCCTTCGAATCTCAGTTTGAAGCTCGCGCACGGTCATCAGAGAATACATTTTATGGTTCTTTATTGCAATAAAAAGCACAAAAATCGAAACCCTGTACTTGACACTGCCGTAAACAAGGTACAGTCACCAAAGCGCCATCTGGGTTTTAGCTTTCAGTTTTCCTCTTAATTCGCTAAAAATCTTTTCGTAATCTTACTTTTTTCGCATTTTATTTTATATTACCTTTACCTTTACTTTACATTAAGATTTAACTGACGACCCTGTGTCTTAACCCAACATAAATACACCGACTATCGCAGTTTAGCTCGGACACATGACAGGTCTAATTCATCGTCGCCTAAATCAGTTGCAGCCGGTCGGCGACATATAAATCATACGGGAATATTAATCTGAGCTCAATATCGCAGTGTCTATTAGCGGACGATCGATGGACGGCTAAATCGCTTTTGTTTGTCATCACGTCCAGACTTTATGGTTAAAACACGTCAGTCAATACGGACTTTGGAATTGGACTGCTGGTCAAAATAGCAGCGTATTCCTCAACAAAGAAATCCCGCCCGGCAATTTTCGGTAGCGTGGAAAAGCTACCCATGTTAAAACCAGCCGATCTTTTATAAAATCAGTTTTAAACTTTATTTGCAAGTAAAAAATCTATACACATAAATCACTATATTATTATTTGACACAAATGCAGTAAAGTAGAGAATCAGAAAGCGGAACTACACGGTGGAGGCCGAGACTCAGTCGATCATGATCGGACCTTTGGCACGATTCTCGCGCCTTCGATATACGAATATCGAGACCTATATTGACAGATTCCCCTACAAAATCACTCGATATAGGTGTAGATATTGTAATGTTCTGCGGGTCGATTCTCGCGCCTTCGATATACGGATATCGAGACCAATATTGACAGATTCCCCTACAAAATCACTCAATATAGGTGTAGATATCGTACATCGAAGGCGCGAGAATCGACCCGCTGTATTAATAACACTTTATTTGTTGTATTATCCACTGGTTTTATTTCTAAATCTGTTACTTTTAATTATTACATTTATTACGTATTCCTCAGCACCATGTCATAGATGAGAGAGCGAGACCTCCTAGAGCGAGTTAGCATCCGTTTTACTTTGACAGCTGCGTTCAGAAACTACTCTAATACAGATAACGTATGTGGAATGCGCGAGAATCATGCTCCATGAGTCTAACCGTGGTTTTCAATAAACTATCTATCTTCAATCGGCAGATATAGGGTCTTTGACATAAGTTTCATAGCGAAACTGTCAAATCTACGAGTAGTCTAATGTGAAAATCATGGATAGATAGGATATTGCAAATGGACGTACAACGTAGCGTTACCCGTGCGCGTGCGCGTGCGTTACTATACGCATTTTCCCATATGGTATGGCAAAGGCACAAATACATAGATGTGGAAATGGCGGGTTGAATTATAAAAATTATAAATAGCTCAAATTAGGAAAAGCAGTGTTTTTAGGGTTCCGTACCCTAAGGGTGCCGAACGGGACCCTATTACTGAGACTTCACTGTCCGTCTGTCTGTCTGTCGCCTGGCCCGGTCTCGCTTTAATTGGGCAGCCTTCTGAGCTACGTCTATCTTTGTCCGAGATCGCATCTCTGTTTTCCGGATCCGGTCAAAAAGCCGAACACCGAGAATGCTGCGCTCCATATTTCTCTGACAAACCCCGAGTTTCCACCTTTGTAAACATACATTCAGCAAAACATGCGAACATAAGGTATATATTGCAACGTGTTTGATGTGCTATGTTACTATTCAAATGGTTTACAAATATAACTCTGTCTGTTTGGCAAATCATGTGCTTCAGTAAATGCACTGCTCTCCAAGCTCGCGAGCACTGAATCACGAGAACGCCTGCGTTCTACAGAAATATAGGTATAATGACAATGACAATCTTAGGGAGCCCCGTTTCATATGATGTACTGGATGAAGGTAACTAATTAATTACAACTACTTGCCTAAAAATATTCGAAAACGCAAAATGAAATGTATCTAAAGTGAGGATTTCGCATTATAATTCATAATTTTTGATTCAATATGACGAGCGTATCTCTCTTTTCTTCTTTCATTAATTTCATTTATACTTTATTTGCACGAAAACATAAAAACACGAACATTTACAGAAAGATATATACAAAGGCGAGCTTATCTCTAAAAAGATATTTCTTCCAGCAAACCTAGAAAGAAAGAAAAAGAAAGAAAGAAACGTTTATTACAAGGACAAAAACGTTTATTACAAGGACAGAAACACACCAGACAAAGGAAGAGAAAGAAACCAAACATAAAGTGGGACATACACAATATCATTACTTGTTGTAAAGACCATCAATGACGGTCGTGGTGTGTCACTGTCATTATACCTAGGCATGACAGGAAAAAAACAGATAAAGAGAGGGAAGTCAGTGCACAAATGACTAAAACTAATGACAAGTATGAATAATTATATAGATTTCTACCACATATACTATAATATTATAATAATACAGATAGACCACCTAGATCAAAATATGACACCCCGGCGTAAACTGAGATGCTACGGAAGCTTCTTTAGTTCGAGGGCATTATCGCTTGGTGCAGCACCGTCGAAAAATTGAAATGCCACGAGATGGCGCTAAGATATATAGGATTTATTCTAAGATTAGCGCCACCTAGAAGAATGTTAACAGAAACCATGGCGTTTTTAAAGTACAAATCTTACTCCTCACGCCATCTCTTTTTTACGAAGCGTATTCGAATTCTAATTTGTGTGGGATGCGAGCATCCTGTGTTTCTACTTATAAATAATAAGCATACTTACCAAATTACTAAATAAATACACAATATCACACATCTTATATATCACAAATCTTTAAGAGAGAGATAAGCTCGTAGGGTAGGCTGCATTGAGCTTTCATTTTGATTTTGGAATGGCGCTGAGCTTTCAGGACTCGAAAGCTCGGGCCGCAAAACGATTTCATACAAATGGACACACTTGCACCTCCACCGTATAAGGCGGACGAATGACCAAGTAACTTCTGGAAAAATGAGAGAAGAATTTAGAGCTGTCTTTCAGAGTGTTTTAAAACTGGTTTTAGGATTCCGTATCAGTAGGTTGAAAATATAATGTGTCTGTCTAGTACTAACAAACATAGGTACCGGCAATGCGGCTACTATATGTAAGAGAGTTCCTCGAAAGGAAAGCAACTATTCACTTAATTTCACTTTATTGGCTCACAAAGCACACAGAATGATCAAGAGACAGTTTTAGACAGAACAAACGATAGTAGATTGTTTCCATAGCTTTTACATTTTGTGTTGCCTTAAACACTATAAAATTAATAACGAAATATAAAGATTCAGACCTATTGCATTAATTTAAATCGTTTCAAAGGCCTTTGAGAATGGTTTTAATGGTCAACTCTAAGTACTTTGAAAATAGTTACATTCTCGCCCCAAAGCAAAAAGGCTTTAGGGAAAATGTAACAATATAGGTTCCTACATGGAATTATATGATTCCTTCATAAGGTATTTACAAACATGCACAACAGTATTACCAGTCTCGTTATTGTTTATGAACTTTACTATACTTAAGGCATTTGTGTGTTTTTTTTTTAAATTGTAACCGGCAGGGCGGTGCGCGGCGGCGTATTTCAACGTCGTCCTTCAAGTCAAGACTGATTCGTACTTGGCCAGATTTTTACTGGCCACTTTATAACTACATCCCGCTTTTTGGGTAACTACTTTAGTTTTTTATCATCTTTTAAATAAGTTTTACTCGCTTTTATATTTGAAAAGAAGATAGCGTTTTTAAATTTTGACCGATAAACTGCTGCTGCAGGTTTTGATGCTCTCACTTTGAAATTAAATTTTATATACCCCCGATAAAAAAAATGCTGCTATATCCTATGTAATCGTATGTTTATCTATACGTAGATTCGTTAAATCAGTACTGCTGTGTTTGAACTTACGTAAAACATTACCTTATTCTCGTGCAGACGAGTAATTATAGAACACTCTAATGTCTATATTAACGCGTACAATGTATGTTTATGTAATTAATGTTTGTTTAATAGGCTATAAACATAATTGGAGCAATGTTAGGATGCAATAATTATTGTTTAACTATTGCTAAGGCCGGATAGCACAATGCGTAGCGAGTAATTAGGGTTTGTTATCGTCTAGGAGGAATAAACTGATGATGATGATGATGTGGTCCGACCGATTTTGGCCACGGGGCGACCGCATCAACTAGTTGTGTGTAGACGCCACTCGTGGGCTCGCATTTGGCTTATGTAGCCACTCTTCTCTTCCTAATGAAGATCCTCGAACGAAAATGGCAACACGGAGTATCATTGAATTAGTTGTTGAACGACATAGCGACAATCTTGGGCGTCCTGTACACACTCATTAGTTGTTGAACGACATAGCGACAATCTTAGGCGTCCTGTACACACTCATTAGTTGTTGAACGACATAGCGACAATCATAGGCGTCCTGTACACACTCATTAGTTGTTGAACGACATAGCGACAATCTTAGGCGTCCTGTACACACTCATTAGTTGTTGAACGACATAGCGACAATCTTAGGCGTCCTGTACACACTCATTAGTTGTTGAACGACATAGCGACAATCATAGGCGTCCTGTACACACTCATTAGTTGTTGAACGACATAGCGACAATCATAGGCGTCCTGTACACACTCATTAGTTGTTGAACGACATAGCGACAATCTTAGGCGTCCTGTACACACTCATTAGTTGTTGAACGACATAGCGACAATCATAGGCGTCCTGTACACACTCATTAGTTGTTGAACGACATAGCGACAATCTTAGGCGTCCTGTACACACTCATTTTTTTCATCGTGAAAATCTGCGGTTAATTCGCCGTGTAAATATAATCGCATTCTCTTGTAAATATTCGTAACAACAGCTTTACTTGTAAAACTGAACGTCCAAAATCTGATTTTGAAATGGAAGCAATTGATCGGGCTTGTCCATTTCATAACAGCAACCCTGTCTTCTAAAGTAACGATCTCAACGCCTTTTTATTTGATAGTAATAAAATGCACCAAAATCACGTGCTAAGAATGAAATGGTTCATCAAGAGACAAAACATATTTGGCGCAGTTGTTTGTGACAAACTTGCTACGCTTTAGGGCAACTGTTGTATTGCAACAGAGCCTATTATCGCGTATGCACGTTCTTAGAGAAGCGCTCAACGTAGTGGCAGCCATCGTATCGGCGTTGGCACGATATTGAACCATGTGATCCGGATTAACGTATCGCGGTTCACCCGAGCGAGCGTTGCTGGTTATAGGCGCTAACTAAGGACTGTTTACACTTCGACCTCCGTAGACTAGAATTGGCCTAGCAATACCAGTAGTATGCAAACAAATATATATACAAAGCCGAAAGCCAGCCAAGTGCGAGTCGAACTTTCACAACAATGGTTCCATATCGCCGATTTTGTTAACCGCTAATGTTATTATTACACATGATTGTGGTAGTGGTACAAGACAAACGCAATCATTTGAACATTTCGATATTGAAATGAGACATAAAACATTGGCTTGTGATACACCTTTAAAAAAACTCCATTAAGCAAGTAACTTTTTAAAGTAATGAACACTTGTACTAGCACTTTTTTATACACCAACTAATCAAACAAAGTAGTCCAATAATTTCACTCAACTGATTGTATGTTTTCTGTTTGATAGTAATTATATTTCTAGAGATGTTCGATGATTTTAGGCAAATTGTGATTGATAGTTTAACTACTATTTCCGTTGAACAGGACAACAAATTGTGAATAAATCTATTTATTTTAAAACCAGAAAAGTAAAAAGTCTCGAAATTCGTGATATTTTCACTGAGATCAAAATTTGTAATTAGAGAGGTCACGGTGAGGCCTATCAGTGGTTACCGGCTCGACCATTGTTTTCGGGACACCCTGTATGTATGCGATGGTATAGGCAAGGCATACTTGGACCCACGACGCGACGCTTAGAGAGTTTTCTAATATTAAATTTTGCGTGTTAGGGAGCTTGCCAAACGCCGCATCTATGGAAATATAATGTACTGTAAAGTGCTGTTGATGCCCCAAATCAAAATAAATAAAAATATGAACAAGCTTTCTACGCGACTTTTACCCATCGACAGGTCCCAGCTGGGGGAAGAGGGGGGATAAAAATATATCCAGGTCTTTGATGTTCACGATACAGGTTATCCTAGTGTGGAGCCAAAAGCAATGCATGTACCTATTCATTTATTTATTTATTCAGGTAATCAACAGCGTTACGAAACAGATATATCCTTAAATCCTTATCCTAAATGTAAATGTTATGTTATTTTTATTGTGTGCCCTTTATGAAAAATAACCATCACAATTACCAGTAATTGGATCTTCCACTGCGGTATCGATAAAAATCATTCAGCCGGTTGATTCCAAGATGCCCTTAGTAGATACGACCCCAATGCGGCTTCAAACGGCCGAAAACCAATATATCTTTTAGAATTGCTATGAGATACAGTTCAACTTTCTAGATGGCCCATCGGATTAGCATTTGGTAGCTATTTAGGTGTGCTCTTGAGTGGCTCTCTTGGGAATATATTATTTCGGAATCAGAAATTAAAGTGGTCTCATTTAATTTAGTTGCCCTGTCGACGGCTATTGAGTGACGGTAACGCAGGGTCGTTGACGCCGATGAAATAATTACACTAAAATATTTTATGTCTACGGTTGTAATTAATATATAAAATTACTTGGAAACAAGGAAATTTGTGCGAGAAATTCATTTTTGAATCAGTTTGGGAATTTCAATTTAAAGCGTATGGTCTAAGATCCGAGAGAGCTTGACCTTCAACCCATCTGTTACTGCGATGGAACTTGGTTTTTATCAAATTTTATATGCAAGAAAATACATTGCGATACATCTAAGGGTTCCGATCACACTTGTAGATTGCTACCTCTCGTAACTGGTGCAATTAAGTATCTACATAAAAATACAAGTATGATGTCATCCATGTAAACAAAATTACGGCATAAACAGGGTAGCGTTCGATTACGTTAACCTAGAAGGTTGATTTTTTTACAGCTTTAAGAGACTATAGACTTGAGTATTTGGTATAAACTTCAGCTTTATACGTGCACGCATTCTTGATATAAAAGGCCTTTTATTTTCAAATATTAAATTAATCAAAGCCTTCCAGGAATTTGCTAGGCAACCCATTTGCAATGTATTTTCTAGCATAAAAAAATATATGAAAACCAAGTTTCATCGCAGTATGGTGAAGGTCGAGTTCTCTTATCTTAGGATAATATCAATATCGTTAAAATTAGCTACTCGATTTGTAGTGGACACACCCATTCGCTTGAGGACAGAAGAGTCCTTTGACTTTGACAGTGGGTACCAAGACGTCAATTAATGTCTTATGCAAGGGGTTGAGAACTTGATTTCCCCTAATTTTAATGTCCTTTTTTTTCCTTTTCGGCCAGGAGAATGACAATCTCTTGACTGAAGGGGAATACATTGCTTCTGACCACACACCACAGAATAGATGACAGTTACTTCGTAACCCTGTATTAGAAACAGTGACGATACAAACATGTAAACATCCAAACCCTGGGAATTCTTTCTTGCCCAGCCAGCCCGGAATCAAAACCGGGACCTCCCGCTCAAGCACATCCTCCACCGCAACAGCACAGTCGTGAAATACGATATCCGCATGACATATATTACTTTGTGAAAAATGCATCAAATTGTTTATATTTCCTTCAAACGGCACACACGGCGCTCCAAGCGGCCGATAAGCGAAATGAGTTTTTAAGCCTCTGGGAACAGCGGTAGTTTGGCCTCGGGAAAATTCATTTGATTTAATGGCTTACTGGGTTCGTGGAGCCAACAGCCACTGTGCACTGGGTTCATGGGGCTACCTTTACGAGGGGCAGAGATTACTTGGAATGGAGACACTATCTTTGTCACCACTATAACAAAGACTTTGCTGGCATTTATTTGCCTGAGTTTTATCATACCTCTTGTACATATCGCGCAATTTTGCCTTTGCCCTGTATTGGAAAAATGCGTGACGCTATACAGGGTGTAACAGAAAGGGGAGTACAAGCCGAAAGACGGTTGTTAGGGACATCATTCTGAACAACTTTTACTATGGGACTGACTTGATCAGAGCAACTTTATTTTTATTAACTCAGACATTTCGGGCCCTAGCGCTCAGCTGATCTGTATGGGGGAGTGAAAAATAGAGTTGCTCTGATCAAGTCGGTCCTGTAGTGAAAGTTGTTCAGAATGATGTCCCTAACAACCGTCTTTCGGCTTGTACACCCCTTTCTGTTACACCCTGTATTATGTTCTTTATTTCATTTCGCGCAAAATATATTTGGCTCTAGTTGTGACCCCTCTCTCTCTCTCTCTCTCTCTCTCTCTCTAACTCCATCGAACCCTATTTTTAACGTCTCACCTTCTCATGATCGCATCTTTCGTTCAGAGGCAAAAATATTCGGCTCACCCCAAGCTGAACAAATGAGACGGGCGATTAATCGGAGCTTTATTCAAAATAGCGGCACGTGATTGGCTGATATTAGTTTAACAAGAGTTTGACCAGTTGTCTACGCTAATCTTTGTTTCGGAAATTGGGGGTCATGCTTTTGTATTGCTATCTTGTGTTTGTGCGTTTGTGGACAACTAGTTTGCTGTTCAAAAATTGTTACTACGTCCATAATTCTAACAAAAATATTACATCTTGTAAAGTATGTTTTGAGTTTGTTTTTGATATACATATTATACAGGATGTAACAGACAGGTGTAGTCATATTTTAGGGGGTTTTTAGGGAGATCACAGGGACTGTTAACCAGTGTATATTTCTAACATGTATTTTGGTAACGAATAAGCGGCGGGCGGGCGGTCAGCTGATTTGTATAGAGAAGTGAAAACTAAGATGTATAAATAGTTTCAGTGTCTTTAATAAATGTTTGTTTTTGTGACTGAATGCCTAAATTAATGACAGAATCAATAAATGTATGAAAAAATATTGAATGAATGAATGAATGAATTAAATTAATAAAAGATTAAATTTAATGAATCAATTAATTAAAGTGAAACAGTTAGACTCTATCCTGACCAAAAGAGTTTGTTGGCAGGCTCAAGATACGTTTATTCAGGGTCGTGAGTCGAATATTGGTGATATCGTTGAAACACTGGGTAGCGACTCGCCGGGAATTTGTAGATAGTCTTCAGCTCCTTGGTAGACTCGTGACAAATCCAGCTGGTCCACTTCTCCAGACGTCAACAACGGATATGATTAGCGCCAGGAGGATTTTACGACTCGGCGTGGAACCCTGGAAAGAGACTAGTGTGAATAATAGGAAAACAAGAGCGCTACAGCGCCCAGCTATCAGGCGACGGCTCCTCACACGGAGACTTCCGACGAGGGCCCTAGGGTAATTAGGATCTAAGAGTGCCGCAGTCCAATAAACACTCTATAGAAAAGGGAAATACACAGAGAATATAAAATACACGAAAATAAGAAAAACTAACTACGAACAAATGCTTACCCAAAGGTTGGGGATTATAGATAATTTTTATAACAACAACTGCTCTGTACAGCAACTCAAAATTCAGCTCCAATACAATACAAAAGGGACTAGCCCATCGCCGCAACTATAGGCGTGACTTGAAAAATTGTGCAGAAGATAGGTACGTCCTCACTTTTCAGAGCTCAAACCAGGACTGCGTCAAAAAAACAATCAGCTGCCAGACAAGATACGAATTACGAAATTTCTAAAGTTTACTTTTTATCTGGCTAATACGCCAGTAGCCAATATGGTCAAAGAGGTAGTACGTTACAAAAGAACACGATTATTTCATGCTTGGTACTCCCATGCTTAAATTTTTAACAAATACACAAACACAGCATGGATCATCCTGGCCCCTGGCCGTCTATGGCACCTCCAGTCTAATTAACACGGGATATGCTCAGATGAGTCGATAGACACGCGGGTTGGTGCATGCTCGGTAATGGCGGGAGATTATCCTGATTGCACTTATTGGAACGTAGCGGTGGAGAATATCTGGTGTGGAGCGGTTTACTTAGCGCTGTACAGGAGGTGAACTGCAAATTACTGCAATGTTTGTGGGGCGGTGGGGATTTCTAAAAGGGATTTGAGGACAGCATATGATTGGGGTTCTAACATTTTTGTATGTTGCCTAGGATACTTGCATAACCTAACGAGAAAAACGCGACATGAAAAGAATTAAAATTTTAGGTATCCCAGAAAGGTTTGGTGTCCTCATTAAATTTTCATCATCACAGAGCGTTACGTCACGGTTATACCATAGATGGCAGAGGCACAAACGTGACCACTTTTAGCCAATTATTTAATACTCCATTTTGCGTGACAGGGGGCTAGCCCACCGCCCCAGCTTCGCAGTAAAGAATATGTACTCAAACAAAGCTAATGTGCTCACTTATTAATTATTTTGACAACCTTCTTTAAGAAGTAAGACAATGACAGAACGACGAATGCAAGATTTAGATAAGTAAAATATACTATTTTACCGCCTTTGTAACGCAATGGTTTAGCTGTAAGGTTACAACTGAAAATAATTGAATTGAATTGAATTGCATTGAATTGAGCAAAATCGACGTTGCCGCGCTACTTTTAGGAGACAGACAAGATGTCCTGCAATTACCATTTCAGTCGTGTTTCAAAAATGGTAACAAAAAAAGTTAGTAGTGCAAAAAGGTTTTATTCAATCCCCCCGTTCCGAGTCACTCCAAAATCGATTACAGCGTCTACGAAGCCGTTCCGAGTCAGTTTTGGCGATACAAAACGATGGCATTGTAGAAGTTGTAATCGATTATGGCGCTGACGGCAATGTCACGGAACTCGACTAGAATTTGGATCTGTGTGACGACAGGAAGCCAGAAAAAAACAAATGAGCGGGATTTCTTTTTGCAATTTGCTTTCCGTGTTCCAAATAAATTGTGAAAAATGAGTTCTACAGGCAAATAATCCTCTAATTCAATGCGTTTTTACACCGCCGGACATTAATATGGAAGCGGAATCAGTGATAGAAAGTTCGCGCAGTGGAAAATGGACAGAAAATTAAAGACTTTGGTGAAAAACGACCTAGCCTGTTTTAGCGAACTTTTAAAGATAATGAAGCCCTAATCTCTCTGGAATACTGACTCCATGCTGAAGAGAACGGTTTTGTGTTCATGAAGCACAAACGGAATGGAAGTTTAGTAGCTGTGCCTCTGCCACCCCGTATGGGAAAAGGAGTGACTATGTATGTAAAAGAGTTTAGTTGCTGTGGTGACTGCCAAACATCTGGTTACCACAGCAACAAAAATGTACAATTTGCGCAATGTACAGTCAATGTAGCTGAAGTTTAGCTTAGTTAACTATACTTTACTAAAAAGTACATTTGTATGACGTACTTTGTAGAATACCAAATCAAAATAATGTAAGTTTCCTCGAAAATTTCTTCGAACTCCTCCCAAAGTGTAATAGAACTGACAACTAAACTAGATCCTAAAATCACAATCTTTTTGAATAATGAAAAAACTTACTCCAAGAACTCCGGTTTCTAGGGACACTGGACACTTTTTCTAAATTCGAGTGCTTTTGCACTCGAAATATTTCAGTTAGTATAGAGTTGGCCTAATATGAAGAGATTGAAGAGATGCAATGCAGGTAACGGATGAATGGAATTTTACAGGCTTTTCAGATTTAGGTTCCTCGGACACCATATATACATTTACTCATTCTATTTAATTCACCACACACGTAAGTCAGCCGCACACGCTCCTAGTCATAGCTCGTAATATATTTCATAATTATAATAGGACACAGCAGAGACTATATCCAGTTGACTGCGCCTGCGGGGGAATGCGGCTCGCCAAACGTTTGTTGTATTCAAAAAACGTTCGCATACGCAACCTATGTACGATGACGGGCCGCCAGACAGTTTCGCAGCGGCTGACCAATCACAGCTCTCTTACCTCGTCCCCCGCCGCCCGTAAATTGGTGAGTTGTGTTTCAAAAGAAAATGTATCTATGCGCTCTCCACTGGATAAGTGCTCCCTGACACCTATGGAACATATTTACAATTGTACAGTACGGGGCCTTTGTTTTGGCACGTCGGGACGTGAACCCGAGGTGCCACGCACGAGAATGATACTCGGCGTTTGACTTAGCGAGAGAGAGAGAGAGAGAGAGAGAGAGAGACACACAGATAGAGAGACAGAGAGAGAGAGAGCGAGACGAGACCCGACGTGCTAAAACAAAGGCCCTTTACTGTATGTTCTTGTCCACCGATAGAGAATTTAATTACAAACAACAAATTCCGTTGAATATGTAAATAAATTACTGAATAAACTGAACTGAACTGATTTAAACTGAATTATCTTAGAAAGCCATTTTGACAACACAAGTTTTGTAGGTGTACACGAATAATGCGAAATTTTAGGGAATTTCAACTTAAGATAGGTATCCCAGAAAGGTCCGACGTTCTTTATGTCGGCGGTGAATTAAAAAACAGACTTTAGTAAGTAGTTGTGTACTATGTGTACTGAATCGAGTAGCACAAGACCCGGTAAAATTGCGAAAAGATTAAAAAAAATATGGGTCACACGGCCACACCTTTATGACGATGAATCTACACGCGAAACCCTGATACCGTGCGGTAGTTTTGTACTCAAATAGGTAAACAAGTACATGCTGTGTTTATCCTTCCGTCGAAACTTGCCGTGATATCAAATACACACTGTGATGATATATAGTAAATTGCACCATGCCGTTCACCGACAGTCATCAGGTTTATCACTAACTTAAAGCAAACACATACACGAATACAATACGTCCCAGCTAGAACTGAGCTAAACAAACATCAATTGTCAACCGGAGGGTTGGCTGGGATAGTGCAAACATTACGGTATTGGGTAAACAATGCGGACATATGACTACACGATACTCTCATTATATAACTCCGTTGCGCCTCGCAACCCGACCATTCACCTTTTATTTTCCGATCGGCATGTTAATTGCGAGCTTGTCGCTTGTGTGAGCGCTGAAACGAAGCTTGTTAGTGTAGTTTTGTAAGAAGATTGTCTGCTTCGCCGGGAGGCGAGGCGCTGAACAGAATGGAACTAATGGCTCCTGTGTTGCTGTGCGCACTGCTCACAATATTACCGCGAGCTCTGGGTAACACCTTCACTTTGACGCTTTTTTTGAATCTCTTTTAATAACAGCCTTTGAGAGTCTGAAGCTACAGCGCGGTTATAGACAGCCGGTTATTTCTCAAATTGCTTTTGCTTTCAACGGTTAACGGCATTTAGTGAAACTTTTTGATATAGGTTTTTTTTTAGAGTAATTAGGCCCCGCTAAACATGATTCTGCACGGTGTCAACCACTACTCCCCTCCCTTCCCCCCTTTTCCTCCAAGATGTGTCCCGATCTGCGGTTTTTACGTGTGATGCAACAAGAATGATGAAAAATTCAAGTAGCTATAGTATTGGAGGAGCATCGGTTAAAGAAGTTGACACAATCCGAGATCTTGGTGTGATACTTGACTCAAAACTGAACTTTATTAATCACATAGATCATGTTTGTAGGGAGAGCAATAAAATGTTGGGATTTGTGAAGAGAGTAGGAAACAAGCTCAAGAGAACCGAGAGCCTAATGACCCTATATACTGCCCTGGTGCGTTCTCGGCTCGAATATGCAAGCCAAATTTGGAACCCGTACTATCAGGTACACTCAGACCGCCTCGAAAGAGTGCAACACTCCTTTACTAGGTTTCTAGCTTACAAAGGTGGCATTAACACACGCACTGACTACGAGGGCAGACTAACTCACTTCAAGATGAACAGCTTGAGCCTAAGGAGAAACTACCTAGACGTAGCATTCCTGCACAAACTGGTAAACAGTTCTGTTTCGGAACCAATACTTTTGGAAGGACTAAATTTTTCATTCCCCAAACCCAACATCAGACCATCTCGAAACGTACCGATTTTTCGACTACCGTATGTCCGTACCAACCTGGGTGAGACCGCTCCATTACACCGACTACAAAAAAGTTGTAATATGTTAAATAGTTCCCTGGACATCGATATTTTTAATGATACTCCCGCTAACCTAAAACGTAAAATGCTGCATCCTGGATCCAACGAATAAACAACTAAATAATCAATAATATATAATACTTAACATAAATTCATATCAAAATATTTTAAACAATTCAATATTTAAAATATAAATTCATAATATTTAAAACAATTTAATTACATAATAAGGTACATTGAGTTGTACCTGACTTCATGTAAGTAGCGTAAACCTGCATGTGTTTTATTTTGTTATTTTGCATTTGCATGTCTTCTCATAATATTTTTTTGTGAATGCTGTCGCACACCTGTTATTAACGCGTAGGCGAGACCTAGCTGTAAGTCATTTATACTGTAATGTATCGTCTACTGTGTCGTTGGTGTGTCAAATAGATAAATAAATAAATAAATAAATAAATAAATAAATAAATAAATAAGAATGTGGACTGTTACATAGCCCGCACAATAATAAGTATCTATACTCTGGCAGGAGGTAAGCAATTACCAAAACATTATATTCATTGTCTCCGTATAGGTATTCCATTATGCCAACAGTTTTAATAGGTAAATAAGTAACTACCTGAAAATATTGTTATTTATAATGTCTGTTTAGCCTAGGATCTATAATGTACAATGAGTGTTTAACTAATGTAATATGTAATTGTGTTAATAAAGAACTTTGAAAAACAAAACAAAACAAAACAAACACCTATTCCTCTTATGACGTAGGCATCCCCTAAAGAAGGATTTTAAAAATTTCAACCACCCAAGAGGGTAAAATAGGGGATGAAAGTTTATATGAAACTTTTTATTCCTTGGACATATTTGCATGAAATTTCGTATGAATTGAGCCCGGCAAAAATGATGAGTTACTATTTCAGCATTTTCCGAAATTCGGGAAAAAATAAATAAAAACCGCAGACCGGGACACGTTTTGGAGGGAAAGGGGGGAAACGGAGGGGGAGGAGGGGTTGACACCGGGCCACAGAGGGGGTGATCTGTGCACCGGGCAGAATCGTGTTCAGCGGGGTCTAATTAGTCTAAAAAACCCGGTGTCAAAAAGTTTCACTAAATAACGTTAGAGACATGGTTCTATTCAAATAAACCAACCGTCTAATACTTGCAGTTAGCGAAAAAAGTGAATAGTCTGTTTGTGTGTGAATAATTACGAAACTGTTATAACGAAAACGGACCAAAGTCATACGTCATGTCATACGATTGTCAATTGGCAACAATGTCTTATGTTTAGTTTTGGGTTTCTTATATTAGATTAATTACTGACGGAATTCATCCATACTGACTTTTCAAGTATGCAATCTTTCAGCAGTGCTCTCAATGCATTTCTGCTTAGAAATGTGGATGTATTGATTACGTAATTATGATGATGATAATAATAATAAATGTTTAATATAGTTTATCATTAATTTGTATTAAACTACAAAACTATTACAGGTGAAAACCGCATAGTACAGTACAGCAAAATTTACAACGAATCCGGACTAAGAAACCACATGAAAGAAAAGAGATTGATGCAGAAGAAGCTACTTTTAAACATGAACGGAACACCACAAGTAACCAACAACGTAAGTCCGCTACAATCTCTCTTCATGGATGCAAAATGCTACCCTTGCACCGCCTGCATGGAGGAAGTCATCAAATCCTTTCGATCCCATCAACACGTCGTCAACCTACCGCGCAAACAAGACCTATACTACGACATCACGTCCGAAAAAAATTATGCAAAGCGATACAAGAGAGATCAGAAAAACGCATTGAAGACCAAGAAGCCCAAAAGCAAAAAGGTGAAAAGAAGCCAAACCCAAAAATCCGTGACGGTCACAAAATACATGCGAGACGGTGAGGTATACGCGCTGAAAGTTCAAGAGATGGAGACAAAGAACAGTACGTGTCATATTTATAGAGTCAGAAAGTCATATGCCTGTGATTCGCAAGAGGGTGACCTGGTAATGGCGCTGGCAAAAAAGAGGAATAAAAAAGGCTCAAAGAGAGAAGCTGCAAGTACAGTGATTACTACTCAGAGTACTACCACGAAACAGAATGTAGATAGTTCTCAGCTTGCTCAAGATAGCTTTTTGCCCTCGATTGAGTTGTATTGAATAGGTTAAAGTAAAAAATATGCTTAAATTTTGTTCACTACTACTACAAGCCTTGTCCGAAAAAATAAATCTATTATCAAAAAACACTGATGATGATTGCTGTCAACAACGCAATCCTGAGACTTAAACAAACAGATTTGATAGTTCATGTACGCTGTGACATTATACCCCAATTATACAGGCAGATAGAAGTTATCAAAGGAATGGAAAATCTGTAAATGTAAATGACTAAAACTGAGTTGCACTATTATATATATATGTATCTGTGGTTGCACGAAACAAATTTGAAAGAGGTTTGGGTAAACTTAGCGTCATTTTGAGTTTTGGCGGCCAGTCATGAAAGTTGTAAATAGAGAATTTAACCCGCCACGCAAAATAGCGTATTAAATCACTGACTGAAAGGGGGCTCAGTGGTGCCTCTGCCACCCCGTATGGGAAAAGGCGTGACGCTATGTTATATTATGTAACCCGCCACTGGTGACGTACATGTCTGTGAGACCGGGTGATCTGAAAAAGTCAAATTATTTTCTAACGAGCCATTGAATTGTGTTGTGATTAAGAGTAGCTGCCTCATTTCACACCCCCCACTGTCAGACCATAACGCGACGGTGAAGCGGGCTCAAGTTTTTGAGTTTAGCGCAAACCCGGTCCGTGAGACCAGGGTCACAGTTAACGTAAATAAAATTTACAAGTATAGTTTTTTTTCTACGCTATCTATTTTCTTTTTCTGATATATTTATTGTGTGATTGTATTATTTCATGATAAGTAAGCTTTGAGCCATTTTTTAATAGATATTTTATGAGAATACTTACGCATTCGTTTTTATGATTATTACATTACCTTGTTTCAGTATGCCTTTGATTTTATCTGTTTTAGAATGCCAGTATATTATATCGCCTATCTGTGTAAGGGTGGATTTTACCAACAAAAAGTTATACGCGAATAACTATACCGGGGATAATTTGTATGACAATGACAGTTCAAAATGAGGTGAGGTGTCTATGAAAAAGTAGAAGATACTCTCGAGTAAAAGTTACTCTTTCGTTGGTAAAATTCGCTCTTAGTATGCCTGTAACAGTCGCATAACTGTGTTAGTATGCCAGTGTCGTTTGTCTGTGATGGTATGCCAGAATATGTCACCTGTTTTGTGTGTGATATTGATATATTTTGATTTTAAAGTGTACGTTTTATATATTTTTTTCGTTGAAAGCATAATATATTTTTTTATAAGTTTCTAGTGTCATAACACTGACAAAGGGTGATTTAGTTATAAAACTACAAACCATTGTTGTGATTTTAATATTTTTACGGAGATAGGTGAAAAACCATGTTAATTTTAAGTGTTCTAAGTACCGTTAGACTAATAAACGAGCCGTGATTTATAAAATTACTCTGTTTCACTGTCGAACAAATATCTTTTAAACTAAATTAATAGAAAGCATGAGTAGGATATTGAAGGCTATTTGGGAGGTGTCAAAACCACTAAACTAAAGGAACTAAAGGCACTAAACTGACAACCTCAAATCTGACAGCTTTGCGCGGTGGCCACAGATTCCATTTTCAAAAGATACAATTTTAATTAGTTTAGTTAGTATAGTTGTTGTCGCCTCCCAAATGGCAAGCAGTATAAGAAAAAACTTAGTTGAAAAACCCGGTTCGTGAGACCGGGGTCAACGTTAAGTCAAATTGACGTCACCAGTAGCGGGTTTAATGAATCTAATCTACTATGTACATTACACAAAGCTGAATCATTTCGGGGCTGAGATATCACACTTTATAGTGTCGTGGTAAAAAAATAAAATTGTGACTCACACTAGATTGTCACACTGCACACTGGTGCTGCGACTAACAGTAATTGATACACACGAAAAAATCAACAGATACAATCCAAATATGGAAACTAATCTAACCCAATCCAATATCTCAGTTCCGAAATGACTTATGGCAATGCAATGATAAAAATATCGGTGGCCGCGAATACAAAATGACGCCAATAGCCCATACAACGTTACCCAAACCCCTTTTAGAATATCCTGTAACTGTAACAAATGACACTCCTATCCTATAGGGCCGAATGAACAAAGAAAAGTACCACCTTTAATTAGAAGATTGGGAGGAAACACTATTTTGAACGTGATCTCAAAAATCCAATTATCTTTTTCTTAAGAAGTAAAAGATGTTTGCTTTATTCATTGGGTCCTGGTTACGCTGTTACGATAGACAGTAATAGAATATTATTGAGTATTAATAAAAATATGAGATGTCGACCGTGCATTTTTGCTGTGTCTCGTGTGCTACTACTAACTACTTTGGTATAATAATATGTGTGGCCGTAACACGCCTTTGTAAATAATACTAGTAGGTGATTAAAATAATTTTACAGTATCTCGAATTGGTGCGCGTCCCAGCCTTGCTTTCTGTGAAATTGTTAACTGTGATTAATACAAAGAAAATGAGTCACAGTCTGTTATTATTTTGACCTAACACTCTGCTGTACAACCTAGATCGACGTGCACTCCACTTTTGACACCCGCTAATTATAATTTGAAACAAATGAAACACAAAACTAGTGTCTCTATCCTCAAGGTTTGTAGCTAACTATAGTACAAACATATCTTATGGTCACGCCTTTTCCCGGAATGCGTGTAGCAAGCAGTCTTCAATTAATCCTGCATGGAATAAATTATCATGGGTCCTCATGTAACTAGTCTCTCACGAAGACTTAGCTCAGCTGCTTATGCGGTCAGGCAAATCAGACATATCACAGATGTAGGAACTGCCAGATTGGTTTACTTTAGTTATTTCCATAGTATTATGTCTTACGGAATACTTCTTTGGGGGAGAGCGGCAGATATAAACACAATATTTGTCTTACAAAAAAGGGCCATTCGGGCTATCTATCAACTAGATGCTAGGCAATCACTAAGGGACAAATTCAAAAATATCAATATACTTACTGTTACCTGTCAATACATTTATGAAAATATCATGTATACCAGAAAAAACATAGGTTTATTTAAGACTTTAGGTCATAATCATAGTATTGGCACTAGAAATAGAAATAAGATTGCTATGCCCGCGTTCAGACTCAGTAAGGTTGCTCACTCTTTTATGGGAGTATGTGTTAGTTTTTATAATAAAATACCTAATGAAGCAACGGACCTACCAGAAAGGAGGTTCAAAAACTATGTCAAAAACGGCCTATTGAAGAAGTCATATTACAGTGTAAAAGAATATTTAGATGACAAAACTGCATGGTCTTTACCATCTCAGCGCACAGAAATCCAAAGAGGGGCGATGGACTGAGTCAGTACGTCTCTCCTCGGTGTATTTCCTTAGACTTAAGTAGAAATACATAACATTGTATTTTTAAGGCTCTGATATTTTAAAAGAGGTACGGGGGAGGTTTCTTGCCCTTCTTTGCTCCATCCCTAAGCCCACAACTTCCGAACGGGCGGTAGTATACAAAAATATTAATATTATATTGACGTTGACTAAGTAATATGTATGATTTTATGGTCAATAAAATTTTTGAACTGAACTGAACTGATTATAGTTGAAAAAACTGTAAACAAGATTTTCTAGATAATCGATTTCTTTTTACAGGTAAGCTCGCCTTCGTATTTTCACTAAAATCTTACTTTATACTTTATTGCACAGAAAACATAATACAGACACTTAGTATTAGAAAAAACATGTACAAAGGCGAGCTTATCTGTAATAAGAGATCTCTTCCAGCAAACCTAGGATGGAGAGGATAATTTAATAAAAGGTAGATCTACATAAGTGCACAACGATAAATATTAAAATAATAGACTACTTACTAATAAATACATAAATACAGATAAAAACAAAAAACAAAATATATTATATAAATAGATACTAAGGTATATTAAGGTAGAGAAAGATAGTGCCCAGTCAAGCGTTTTTTAAAAATGTTGAGTGAAGGACTGTCCCTGATAGCACTGGGAAGTTTGTTCCAAAGTCCAATAGCACGGAGCACTTACCTGTTTTTTACTGTGTGCAATAAAGTATCAATGAATGAATGAATGAAATAAAAAGTAAAAAATCATCCGAGATCGAAGTACTTGTCAAGACGAATAAAACGAGCCCAAACTAGATAGGGTTGCGTCGTTTTGTAACAGAGTTCCCATGGCCACCCTCCGGCTCCATAGACCCTAGACCACATATGGGATCAAAGAACCTGTCAAGACGAATCAAACGAGCCCAAAATCGACGGGTTTGCGATGTTTTATCATAGAGTTTCCATGGCCACCTTCCGCCTCCACATCAGATCAGCTCATGCAAAATTTTAACTCAATCTAAAAACGGGAAGTGGGTCGAAGAGCGTTGAAGATTTCGTTACACTTACATACAATACAAGTGAAGCTATTATAAATTAATTAAAATTAATTATACTTAGTTTTAAAAAACTTAAAAAACACGCTTTCGTAATAGTTCCCTTGGCCACCTTCCGGCTCTGTCATCAGACCCTGGACCTCATGCGGGACCAAAGTACCTACTTGTCAAGACGAAGCTCAATCAAAAAACGGGAAGAGGGTCAAAAGAGCGTTCAATAACATGCTTTACGGGTATTTATTTTTGTCCATTTACTAATGGTGACATTAGTAAATGACCATCTAACACGAATATTATCGAAATAATTATAAGCACAAGAACCCACATTCAAACTGACATCTATTCCCACTAAGCACAAACGCGAATTATTTCATATGCGGTGGTTTTTAAATTTACGAGTTCGGGTGCGCGTGACAGTTATTGCCGCTATACCGGGCCGTCTGGTTAAACTAATAACGGGTTGGCTTAGGTTGTCACAAATGTGTGGAGAGTGCCTACTGTCAGCTTTAAATAATTGTAATAAAAGTTTGAACTGCCCGTTAGAAGTTAGAACTTTTCAACGCGTTTTTGTGATTGATGTCAATATCAATATATACATTATTGCACACAAATCAATACATTATGACAATTAAAAATGCAAATAAAATGTACAAAGGCGAGCTTATTAAGAAATTTCTTCCAGCAAACCCAGGATGGAAAGAAGAAATAAATCATCAATAGGTAGATCAGAAAACTGTTCAACCATCATTTTAAAAGCACCTATCTGCACCTATCAGTGATCATCAACGTCACACTCGCCTCAGTTTCACAGAACTCTTTGCTTAGTAACTCTATTGCTCAAACTCAAAATCAGCTAGCTACCAACTCCATCATGGCTGATCTTTCCACATTGAAGATTTTTCGACGCTTGCGTTTAGTTAGCTTAGTTTGAGGAACACAGTAAGTAATTAAGAGTTAATCTATGTTTGGAAGTCAAAGATAATTTTAAAATATAGACAGATGCAGTTATGTCAAATAGTCCTAAAATTATTAGTTTTCAGGATCGTAAAACACATAAAAAAAATGCTCCGACGCCATGTGCCTTGAGCTTATAAGGTAGAAGCCATTTTAGTTTAAATGCATACGTATAACAGCCTGCGTCTTATTTTATACAACTACAGGGTGACTGGAAAACCCCTAGCTATATTTATAAGGGGTTGTTAGGGACGTCATTTTGAGCAACTTTCATCAGAGCAACTTTATTTTTCACTTCTCCAAACAAATCAGCTGAAGCTGACCCACCCAGGCCAAAATGTATTAGGAAGTGAAAAATAAAGTTGCTCTGATCAAATTGATTTCAAAGTGAAAGTTGCTCAGAATGATTTTCCTAACAACCCCTTAAATTATGTATACTAGGGTTTCACATTCACCCTGTATAACGAAGCAGAAGGTCCCATTGAATCAAAACGTAGCCAAAACGGGATCACGTGCCCAACTTCAACGTTATCAGTAGGTCCAGTTCACATTCTCTTTCGCAGGCCAGCTACAAGTCGTACTGGAACCGCTTGATGAATGAAATGAAATAAAACTGAAATCGATCGTCTTTACAAAAGATAACCAGATGCGTATAAAACTAAAGCATCTATTGATAACAAATATTTAGCTCGAGTTGTCTCAGCTATGTCACGCTGACGGTTTAACAACATCAAGTTAAATCTGTCATTTTCATGAACTTGAGAGCTACTCAAAGCTGAGATCGGTTTATTGACGAGTCGTTCCCAGATTCATCCAAACGTGCTTCCCAAAGTAATCCACGGAAAATGAAATAAGTAATAAGCCTAAGTCACGTCACAATAAACGCATGAAACAAATACTTTATAAAATTGTACAAAACAATGATATTGCAAATGATAGACCGTTACTTTACTTTACTTTAACTTTATTGCACAAAAAACTGATTATAGACACATTACTATTTTGTATTTTGTGTCATAAAATACTCGGAGCCTTGCCGCCAATTCTACAAACGGATGGCATGCCAGTTACTATGGCGGGGGCGCAGAAACCCGTTTTCGGCTTGGCGACGAGACGACGACGCGACACGCCCAGAGACGTGTCGCGCCGGCTACAAACAAAACTGGTTTCTGCGCCCTCGCTCGCAACTGACATGCCATCCGTTTGTGGAATTGAGAGCCTGTTCTCCTGCCAAATGTATTGCTGAAGATCTGACGCTAAAGTTTATTATTTTAAAAGATGTACTTACTTCAGCATGGGTCAGCGGACAAATAGCGGCTCCCTTGTTAATAGTTCTGAGTTCACAAGAATAAGTTTCCTCGCCAAATAAGTCTCCCTAACGAGTTCTAACTTTGGCCGGTCACATGAAAGCCTTGTTAGGATTGGACTCACCTAATCACACTGAGAGATTAATCCTAACTAGTAAGTAAGCATATATTTTTTTGCAAATTGTATTAATGACCGGTTAAAGCAGCATGTCCAAAGAAAATAAAAGTTTCTCCCTACAGGCTGATGCAATACTAAATGGCAGACAACATGTGACTCGGCCACCTTGCACGGTAAACACGTACGCTAGCAATGAGCTGAGAAGATTCATAAATAGTCATGAGGCAAACTCGTAAGAAGTGGAATACAACGTATTAAAAAAACTGAAGCAGCTAACAACAGTTCGTGCCAAGTTCACACGTGGAAGGAAGGGGAGGCGCATGGGTATAAGAGAGATGCATATACATACCTGGAGGGGACTATACCTAACTTTAGAGCGCTGCACTTAAAGGTGTTATCGTCGCGAGACTGTAGCGCGTCTGCAGCGCGACAGCCGCGCGTTTGTAGCTAACGCTAACATACACCGTGACTGTGCAGACTCTAGCGACAGCTTTGCTCAAACGCTGTAATGTGAAGGGGTCCGCTTGCAGTGCTGCAGTCGCGCGTCGAAAACGCCTATAATGTGAAGGCACTCTAAACCATACAATTTGTGAATTTATTTCTCCAAAATAAATTCACATACTCCAGCGAGGTGTAAACTTAAGCCACTTGGCGACATTGCAGGTTTGTTCCATTCCCCACGACGTCATTAAGTTCGGCTTAGCCCGTGACTTGTGAATAGTAAACGCCACGTCGGCTTAAACCCGCTTGACGTTAATGACGATGGCGCCGGCGAAACTTGTGCGTAACATCAATTTGTTTGCATAAACAAGGGGTGATTAGACGCAGCTGACTCGTGTGGGGCTCGTCGCGAGCACCTGTGTTGCTCGTTTCGGAGATCGCGGGATCATTCTGGTAATGTAGGTGATAGCTTAACCCTTAATTCAACTGAAGGATTAATGATAAATGCGAAAACCAATAAGAAACGTCTGCATACTCATGCCCAACAATTATGCCCACATGCACATTTGGTACCGCGGTGAAAACCTGGATTCGATTGGCAGAGGACCGGATAAGTTGGCATACAAAGGGGGATCCGGCTTGTAAGGTGTCGATGATGACATGTTATTTGGATACCTACTCTATGAAGTGAGATGAGAACCAGAAGCAGCGATTTCACATAAAAGATCCAAGAACTGTTTTTTTTCCCAGCAGGAATTCAAACCAATGACATCTCTGTTGGGAGGAAAAGCCGTGAACTTGACTGATTCATTGATTTCTTCTTAGGCAAGTCTTTGCGTATAGATTCTATATGCAGACTTGCCTAAGAAGAAATCATCATCAAATAATCATCATCAATCTATATTATAGAAGGATGAATGGTGTAGTGACGGGGCCCGATGATTCTAAACTCTGAGCTAACATGATACGGATTAGATTAGTGTCAGATCTATTTTCTTAACTGAAGCAAAAACGGACAATTGTCGTCCAATATGAATAACGGAACGTACGGTTGCAAATAGGAACAATTTCATTCCACGAATGTGGAAGAATGTGATAAAATATTAGAATTAGGCTCTTGAATGATCCCCATACCATATTGCTGTATTTACAAATCCACGCGTTACTTTGTTTTGTCTAAATTATGACGTCGCTCAACGTTGCTATGAATTTGCTATTATGCATATTTTTGTTGTGTTATAGTGAATCTGCACCTGTATTATGATACTCCAACGTTGAAGCATGAAACCTGTTCTAAAATGCAGCACAGTACAGACATAAAAAGCGAGACAGCAATGCGCTTGTGCAATAACGTCACCCTGGTGTTTCATAAACAAACGCATTTCACATGTCTAGCTTTCTGTTATATGTATGCATGTAGCCGTATGATGTTGTTCACTACCTCACGTCCACAGGACGTAAAGTTATTACCGCTGAACTCGATCATATCTCCTGGTTAGAACTAACAAGCGACAAATCTCACTAAAATGTCCTAGATTCTCTCCCGAATGAGATAACGAAGTCTAAACGGGCACGATTTAGGTATTTCATTTCTGGAACGCAATAGACTGAGCGATAGTAGAGCGTTGACGACGTCACGATTTTAGTTGCAGAGATCGATAACCAATTTCCTGTTGAGTTCAAAACTACTGATTGGTGGTTACATAACACTACACTACGTTACATAACGTTACACTTTATATTACCTACCGTGCTTTGTTAACTTTTTTTGTGTGCAATAAAGAAATTATGATTTATGAACAATTCCAATAAAGTCAGGCTTTGGTCTAAATCAGAATTTACATAATTGAGATTACTAACGGATATCCCTAAAATAAATAAATGAATTGAATTGAATATCCCATACCTACTCTATCATCCTAATAATTTACGTCTATCATCGGAAATTTGTTTGCTGGAAGAGATCTCTTTTTAGGGCCAAGCTCGCTTTTGGACACAATTAGTTACATACTGTGGGCTATTCTTGAGGTGTCAAAACTACTAAACTAAAGGAACTAAAGACACTAAACTGACAACCTTCAAATCCGACAGCTCTTGTGCGGTTCCCACAGATTCCATTTTCAAACACACAATTTTAATTAGTTTAGTTAGTATAGTTCGTGTCGCCTTCGGAATCGCAGGCAATGTGCACCTCATGTGCACATAAAGTAAAGTAAATATAGCCCATTAATTTCCCCACCGAGGGGCATAGGCATACACCTGGATACGAGTAAGATCGAGCCATACTCCATGTGCACATTATTTGTGGCAAAACCACCAATGCTATCATCAGTGGAAGCAAGAAGGTATGTGCTACGGAAAGAGTTTGGTACAGTTTTCGCGAAGATTGAACGCGACCGGGTCCCAGTTTAGATTAGAAAAGTTGGGCATGGGACGAACAAATTGCTTTACTAACACAACATATTTCCGACCAGCCAACATCGAACTAGGGACAAAAACTTCCAATGTCCCCAGTCGACGAGTGTGTCGTGACATTCGTAATTATGCTGGGATTATTCTTTTATCAGTAGACTTTATTTCTTCTATGTATGTGTCTTATCATAACTATCTTGTAGTGTAGGCAGTAGTTTCACTCGCCTTGAACAAAAAGGAACGATCTTAGTATAAAATAACTTTTACATCATCCGAGCTCAGGAAAGAGAAGAACTCCCACATCCCCACGTGTCCCGAATGGCGATTATTAAAAATATAACTCTAAAACTACTGATTTCCGACGGTTCCCGTATATTGATATCGTCTATAAATACACTAATCTACATGTAAAAACCATCATGCATATAATATAATTTTTCGGTATTTGAAAAAAACTTAATTTTTAAAATAATTTAGAGATTTGACCTTATTATTATCAATTATCGTCTTTCTCCAAACTCTCTCTCTCTCTCTCTCTCTCTCTCCATCTTTTTGCTCGTTCAAAGCAGGAGCATTGACGCGGCCCATGCTACTAAATATCCGCGCAACGCGTTCGCTCCTTTTTGCCGGCCGTTTCCTAATCTTGCAAAATTAGGAAATGAGGAATTTAATTAAACAACTTTGCTCGGACCTGTACTCAAGTGCCAGGTCACGTCCCTGGGCATCTGGTGCTGAGGAGGTCACGTAATGATAAGTTTTTCTGACCCGCCCATTTAAGTTGCCACCCTCAAACCAACCATTAGTCGAAAATAATGGCTCAGAACAGATACTTACCTAGTATCACGCTGGTAATGTTAACAATACAAAGTTAAAATTGTATAAAATGAGAATGGACATAAAATATTAGTGCTCTCATATTAGATAATAACAAAGACACTGTAGTTAACATGACTCATTAGCTCTCTGTCGATAATTGAAAGAAACTCGAGGAACACAACAAAATATATGTATAAATGGAGCACATTTCTAATCAATAGTTATTCTTTGATAACTTGATCCTTCTGTCTCCAAAATTCATATCAAGTACCTAATAGTCGAATTACTATAGAGGTTTAATAATCTCACCATCATCCACGGAATGTCTTAATTACAGTCATACAAATTAATTACATCCCTCTTGTCTTGATGTCAATTAATTACAATATTCCTCATAATATACAAGCAACGTTGTTTAATACTCCTCGTCTACTAAGAACATCATTATTATCTTGTGTCATGTCTGTTGTATGCAACCTGAGAAATTATGAAGTTTTGACATTCTCTAATAACATATAAACTTTTTTATAATAACAAATAATAATAAATAATACATAATAATATTTAGTAAGAGTATATTTTTCGGATTATTTGAAGTGTCAGATACGATTTAGGTAATGCCGAAGAAAAAGCTTCAAAGTAAAACTTTAACTTTACGATAAAAATGTCATCTGTCTACACAAAACAACTATGATCGAAAAAGGATACACAGTCGATTCTAGGTTTTATTATTTTATTTATTTACAATATACATCTTAACTTAGCTTACTACTAAAAACAATTAAATTAAATAAATAATTCATTAAGGTCACCGCCGCCGCCGTCGAGTGGCAGGGTGCCCAACATGCTGGCACCATTACCCGTCGATTCTGTGATGTTTGCAAATGCTATATTTGTCCAATTAGTTGCACAAATTGTATTCACACTGTTAGAAAATAAAACGTCTTGATCGCAAAAATTGGAATGCAATTTATTGAAAAAGCATTTAAATCCAACATTTATGAGAAAAAACCGTACAAAGCAGAACATAAGACTTACTACTTAAAATGTGTCTACTAGCTATAAATACTATTACTAACCGTATTTATTACCATTCGTTTCGATACTTATTTGAAACGGCGGCGGGGCGTAAGTATTCATGCCACACACGCCATGTGCCCTGTAATTCCAGATAAGAATTTTCATCAAACTCCGTACGATCGACGGTGTCTGCTATAACATCTCCTATTATTTCTCAAATGTCATCGGAATATCAAACAGCAATTTCCAAAAGTAGATATCGGTTTCGTATGACGCTGCATCTGATAATACATAACCGACCTACTTACTTCCGGATAGGAGTAAAAGTAAGTAGATTTTTGTTAGAGTTTCGTGCTGTTTTGGTTCCAAAGCGGTGTGGCGTAAGGAGATGGGAGAGCGAGTGTTTTTCAGGGTCTCATTATGTGACGATTCGTATTCGAGACCAGACCAGAGTCTGCTCTGTAAGGGAAAGGTTGGAGGGCCCCCTTCCGCTTCCCATTCGTTCCGGATCACGGAGCTGAAATTATATTGATTTTTCCTTTCTGTTTTTGTAATAAAACAGTGTGTAGAGCGTTTTATATTGAGTCAACTGATTTGTTTGCCTGAGAGAGTTGCAAATAAACAATACGTTAAACAAACTGTTACGGCTTTAAGAGAGTATCAGAAACCAGACATTTGTATCTAGAAATTTTGAAATTATGTGTGTTTAAGAAACATTAATAGTATTTACACGTAGTTTTCTGTTTTGCTCCTAAGGATAATATGCTGACTAAAACTTAGATATTCATATAGGAACCCCAGCAGATAGCGCCAACGCGCCAATCCCAAAATGTGTAAATAGTTCAATCGCATCAGGAATTTCACTAATGCTAAACAAAACGTGAGTGTCCCGCTGATTTCCACATGGGACTGCAGAGGCATATTTGCGCCGGCTTCCGACTTCACTGTTAAATGCCGCATACTATGGAGCACACCGTTCAGCGCTGCCCTTTGACATCTTACAATGGACCCCCCGAGATCTGTTTGACCTTGACGCAGCCAACTGGCTTAGTTCATTAAATATTCCCCTTTAGCCTATTCATTCAAGCCATACGATTAAATAAATACAGCATAGAAATCTCCGACACTAAAAATATTTCAAGAGAAATTAAACTGTAGTTACGTTGTGGTCCTACGAGTCTCTAGTCGCCAAGCGGGAATCGTTGGCAGACGATAGCAATAAAGTAGCCGAAGAATCCTTTAAAATTCCGTCGGGCAGGTGCAAGCGCTGGTCTAGCACTCCCAGACTGCTGAAACCATTTGAGCTGAGTTATAGTCCTCTTCTATTCTAAACGGGCGCATAATCCATCTCAACAAATTCCGAACGATCTCTCAAATACCGAGCGTTGTGGGTTTCGAATTGCTCTTAGTGATCTGGTTTAACTGCACTGATTCGTGTTTGCAGGGGTCTGTGCAATTTATTGTTTCAGCGAAACGCAGCCAATTTCGTATTCAGTGCGTGTGTGCGCAGGTGACTTTGTAATCGAATTCTGCGCTCGCAATATGGTTTTATTATTTTATTATTTTTTCATCTGTTATTGCTGTGTGGATTAACTGTGTGTTTTGAACGTATTGGTTGTGTGAATTATTATTACTAATATGAAAGTATTTTTAGTTTTATCTCTGTAATAGTTTGACAGTAAATATGGCTTGTGTAGGGCAGATCCATTAGCTAGATTAGCTTAAAACTTGAATAGCGATTGCGTTACTATACAATCCTTTTATTTTGCACGCTGGTAAATTGCACCTGCAATTGGTTTTTGTCTTTCTTGTTATTATTCTATACTAGCTGCCCGTTGTGCAACTTCACAGCGTGTTTTAGGTGTTCTCATAGTTCCCGGCCACAAAACGATTCGTTAATCATTTTGAAAATCCATATCGACCCGTGTTGGGCATAAGTCGGCATAACACTAATACGCATCAATTGGGTGAAAAACTGTCAATTTGTCACTCTAGGTAGCGCATTCGCGATTGTACCTTAGTATGACACGGGAACTGTCAAATTTTATGTAGTTTTTAGTAAACAAAGCTTTGAAACTTTTCAACCTCAATGCAATATGCTTTCAAATGTAAAAGTAGGGGATACATTTATTACTGTTATAAACCGCTAGCGAAACAAAACGTCGAATTATTTGCATGTTTACCTTTCTACCAGATTAACATAATGCCGTGGCATCTCGTTCCCGTGCAAAAAAAAATCATAGGGTTTTTATGGAATTTCAATAGCCTATAAAACATAACTATGTAGCAACTGCAGGTATAAGTAAAAAAATAGGATTTGTGTTCTATCCGATTTCTTTTTCTGGCCGGCACTTTTTACTTTTGGCCCAAAATAAATGATTTCCTTTACTAATCCAAATAGTTTCGCAAAAATTCTATAGTACAGTACTCATTCCATACATTGCCTCGCCTCGTTTTGTGTTACCTAGGCAATGTGTACAATCCGTCTACTTTCCCCTTTCGTCCTCTTTCACGATAGGTCCACTTTCACAATCCGTCCACTTGTGCAAACGGTCTACTTCCCGATCCGTCTACTTTCACAATCGGTCTACTTTGCCCGAAAACAAAACATAACACAAACATTTGCCCGAAGACAGACAGACGGACAACAAAGTGATCCAATAAGGGTTCCTTTTTATCCTTTTAAGGATCGGAACCCTAAAGATACAGCATAAACGGTCATAGCGTTCGATTGCTTTGACCCAGAAAGTTGTTTTTTTTTCAAAGATATAGGGCCACAGACTTGAGCAATTGATATTTTCAGCTCCATACATCCACGCGTTCTCTATATAAATGGTCTTGACAGACAGACGGACGGACAACGAAGTGATCTTAAAAATAAGTAGATGTACAAAGTTACCTTTACTTCCCGGCTTTGTCCGCGCGTGTAGCATTATCGGATATACATAGAATTTGTCTGCATAAATAAACGTACCTATGAGAAAAGCTGATTATGAAGGAATGTAAGAGTATTTTCCCCTCGCAGTGAAGAATGTTTGTGAAATGTATAGAATGGAAATACTCAAATATTTTGAGATATTCAAACAACAAAAGCATTTCCGGAACAAAGGGGGATTTGAAACAAAATATACTCTTACAAAGTCCCTTTATGGTAAAATAAGCTGCCAAGTGCGAGTTGGACTTACGTTGAGAGGGTTTCATACAACAATAATAGGACTAACACCAACCAAATACCCTAAAAGTACCCTAAAATTATGGAAAGGGTTAGAGGAGGGCTACATATTTGTGCCGTTTGGCGTAGAGACCCTCGGGCCGTGGGGGACCGACGCTCGGCGAGTCTTTAAGGAGGTTGCAAAGAGACTCGTCGAAGCGTCAGGTGATTCTAGAGCTGGCACCTACCTTGCTCAGCGAATTAGCATAGCGATACAGCGAGGTAATGGTGCCAGCATGTTGGGCACCCTGCCACTCGACGGCGGCGGTGACCTTAAGGATATTTTTTATTTAATTTAATTGTTTTTTAGTAGTAAGTTAATTGTATATACATATCAATAATTTTATGTAATAAATTGCTTACGCATTTCAAAACCCTAAAATTAAGTTTTTCATACAAACTTTGCACCCCAGGTTTAGTGGGTTAGGGGGTCAAAGATGTAGATTTGGGAGTTTTTATGGGATATGGGTGCAAACTTGTGCTTGCATACCAAATTTCAGATTTTTAGGACTTCGGGAAGTACCCTAGAGGTTTTGATGACATGGAGAATCGGTCATATTATTGAGCACAACTTTTTTAAAATAAGTCTTAAAATATTATAATAATACATTTAAGATCCTCACACTATACGCTTTCATTTTGTCTGTCACACGGCATTTAATGAATTTTTTGAATTTTATTTTTATCACTGGCCCCTCAAAAGTGGCCCTTAATTTCCATATTTATTTATTTTTGCATTGCACCTCTGTCTTTGGGTCACAGATATTGATATGTGTACCAATATTCGACTTCATCGGTCCACTAAGTTCTGAGTAAATTGCCTGTGACGGACAAACGGACGGACGGACATACGCACGAGTGATCCTACAAGGGGCCTCCTGAGATACGAAACCTTAAAAATAAGGACTTACGACAAGTAAAACACGTACAATACTTACCTGTCCAATTGTATAAACTAACAATAAAAACACAATTATTGTATATGTAGCTCTCTATCTTTTCCATTGCTGTGATTGGTCGATTTCTCAATTTGGCTGCTTTATGTTAGCAAGCAACAACCTATACATGCCCTGTTAGACTGTCTTCAGACAAATATATAATTACAATATTTTTTCATCATTATGAACGCAATGTATACCGTTGTTCTTTACACAAATCAATCAGTGTCAACTTACCTTTTAAGTTCAATTACTTTCAAGTAAGAATACTATACAAATACGACTATCTTTGTCCTTTTATTAAGTTGTCATTCATTACTAACTTCTTATTAATTTTGCTTTTAGACGTAGGACTAGGTACGTGATTAAAATTACCACGACATTATCTATAAATACCCCAGAACGAGCATAATACAACCATTATAATACGCAAAGTACTGTATGTAGGTGGTCAATCACAAAAATAATAAAACCTCACTTTCCAATCAAGTTGAAAAAAATTTATGAATTGTTCAATTCATCCATTCATCAAAATGTGTGTAAAATTCTCTGATAACAGCGCGACCAGGGTGCCATCATTCGATCAACTAACAAGACAAATGAAGATTAATTTCAAGCGCACAGGATTGCCAATAGATGATACATCTGGAGTCAAAGTCCTGTTTTTCACACTTCTCCTAATTTTAGTCCTCGAGTCAGCTGGAGAATCAGGATTCCTCTTTGGCAGAATGTCATCCGAAAACTTTCTAGAACTGACCCTGCTAATACCGTGCAATGTTCAAGCCTGGCTGTGCGTTGTGAAGATGTGGTGGTTCTACAACAAAAGGGATAAAACAAAACAATTATGCGACTATGTTAAGATTATTTACAATATGTTGAGCGGACCCGAGTTGTTACACGTTGAGTCTGCTATATGGAATTTGTATACGTTGATTAAGTATCATTATATTCTCAACATGCTAGTAGTTATTATCCTTAGTATTATGCAGTTGTTGCTTAGCGCTATAAATTACTATTTTGTCACTTATGAGTGGCATGTACAGTTGCCCTTCGAAGTTCTTTTTCCATTTCCGATGGATTCTGCGTTTGTTCACACGGTGCTGTATTGTCTTGGTGCTACTGCTGGTAAGTGTGTTTTTACCTATTTCATACTGTGCAAGCTGATGTCAGAACTTTTCTTTGTCAAATTGCTGTAAAGAGCCATTTTGCTCACTGGTTTGAATTTGAATTTAGAACACCAAAACAGTGCAAAAAAAGGAATACTCGTCATACAAACTCCTTGTGCAAATAACTTCTCGAGATTTTTTTGGTCTAATTTTGATCAGTGCGCTGTGGTGGAGATTGTTTGATTATGATTGTCCACTAGGAGTATAATATTAGAATAAATATTTTACTCATAGTTTTCAGTGGTGGAGGTTAGTTGATCATGATTGACGACCTCTGTGGCGCATCGGTGGCGCATCTGCCTACCGTGCGAGAAGTCACGGGTTCGAATCCCTTCTGAGGACAAAAAAAAACCAGGTCTTGTATGTTAACATGTTTGTGATGTCGCTGTTTCTGGTTCCCACGACACAGGGTGTCCTAGTGTAGAGCCAGAAGCATTTTTTTTGCCTTTATGTAAATGTTTTGTTTTAAATGATTATCGACAAGGAGTCTAACATAACGCTCGCGGTTCAATCATCGTGAATCACTCCCTAGCTTCCTACGGTCGTGATTCAGGCGTTATAATCATTCACTTGCTCGCGATTCATCTATGGCCCTCGCATTAAATCCGTCCTTTATTCACTAGTTGCATAATGTACTATTGTGTGGTCAGGGGTGTTTTATATTTTTATTTATAGTTATAATATCCTGCTATATTTGGTTCTTTTTTAATTACAGGTTTTATTGGGGCTTTAGTTTTCACTGAAGCAGATGAGATTTACTTTATTTTTACATCTCTAGTGTGCATGTATTTCAAAATTCTTAGTAAAGATATTGAGAATCTTAACCCGGAGGAGAGTGATAAATTGCTCAGTGGAATTATTAAAAAACATCAATTCCTTATTAAGTATGATTCAGAATAATACTTTTTTTTAACTAGCCTGTACAGTGTGTGTCCCAATGCTGAGCAAAAGCACAGATTACTAAATAAAGCCTCCCCATTTTGAGCCCACACATCTCTAGTCAGAGCACTTATTATTATTATTTGTATAGCATATTATCATAATTATACTTCTACCCTATCCAATATAACAGCGAACCTGACAGATGACAATCTTATAGTAAGGGGATATTGCTCATAAAAATCGATTAATCAAAAGAATCGATACACCCATTAAACATTTGTGAATCGGAAAGTTGTCTAACATTTTATTTTCGAGTCTTCAGTTGTGGGTGAATATGAAATAATAATATCTTTAAATGCTAATAGCAGTGATGGCGATGACAACTCTTCTGTTAGTTCAACTGAATAAACAATTTCGATTCTTTCCGATTGTTTTGGTAACAGTGATTAAAAAGTGGATTCTATGAAGTTTTAGGTTAGCTGTCAGGTTTGCTGTTATATTGGATAGGGTATAATACGCATATTGTATAATTAGCCGTTAAAAACCTTTCAGGTTATCGTGCGACTTAGAAGAAATATTCACGGGACCAATTTTTATTGATATTCTAACTGGATCAATTGTAATATGCTGTTTGGTGTGCAATTTAGTGGTAATATTTATACAACTGTCACATGGTCAGCTCCGAGATTTAAGCCCTGTGTACATTGCCACCATTTTATCTGTATAATGAGCGATGGCGCCACCATCTACTTCAACTGAACACCATACACCTATTGGCACACGCTACCACAACTGACAGCGAAGTGACGTTTATAAGGACGTTTCCATAGTGAAATGAAATAATTCTTTATTTGCCAGAAAACAGTACAGTGGAGGATCTTAATATTAAAATATGTTCAGTGTTTTAAGCTTGCAAAATAATAGTAGGTAATAGTTTTAAATTATGAATTAGGTCAATGTTATTGTAATTAGTTTTTAATCGAATAATTTCAATTTATATAATTATTTAAAATGTCATAAAGTTTGTACATATAATTTCAAGTATGTAAATGTTCAGTTCAAATGTCAGTTTTTGTAATCTAGATATTCCTTAGTGATATGAAAACAGTGTTGTAGTAGCCACTTTGTGAGATAATTTTTAATGACTTGCAACTTAGTGCCTTAAATTCTTCAGGCATCTTGTTATACAAAATTATACACATATTGAAAACATTCTTCCAATAGATATCCTTAAATCCAGGAGGTTTATATAGCAGGTTCGCGTATTGTGCTCGTCTTTGTCTTTCCTGCCCTTCACTTCTGGTTCTCCAGTATTCTCGATGAGAGGCAACAAAGATGCAAACATCTCTAATGTAGCCACATGGTAGGGGTAAAATATTATGTTTTTAAAAAGTGGTTTACATGTTTCATTGAAATTGACTTTACATATTGCTCTAATACACTTTTTTTTGAATTTTGAATGCTTTTTCAACCTCCATCGAATGACGTAGTGGCGTCACTAGTTTCCGCTTTGGTCATTCTACAGATAAAATGGTGGCTCTGTATTGTGAGTTGTGTTGTTTTATGTAATAAAACATATTTTTTATCGATATGTTTTATTTCCCAACACTAGAAGTCTCTGAAATGTGCTATATAAGAGACTTTATTATTTTGTCAGAACTGCGTATAAGAGGTATATTAAGTCACTCTTTAGAAATGCTGTAAATATTATTTATATATTAAAAAAAAAACGCGAAAATATATAGTTGAGCGATTCGTCGTGGGATTCAAATGCCTTCATTGCACCCGGGGAAGGATGCAAGATGAGGTTGCTGTCCTCTATCGCACCGTAGGAAAGTAAGTAAGTTCAGAAGCCCCGCGGCGAGCGCGATGGATAACTTATCTTACTTCATTTCAGTTCGGTCCTTGGTCCGCAGTACTGCCAAGCTTATTGTTTCTTTCATCGATGTTGCTCCGCATATTCTTAATCAGCGTATTTGGAGAAGAGCTTGTGCAGCAGGTTTGTATTAATACAGCGAGCCAAATCCAATATGTCTATGTAGTTGTGTCAATCAAACAAAAAAAAAAACTTATACCAAACTTCCAAGTCAACTCAAACTTATGAGACGGTCTTTTATGTACCCTAAGTGCAAGGAATCGCAACCGTAAAAATGTAATCAAAAAGTGTGACTACGCAAACGTAGTTGCGAGCAAGAGTTAGTCTTTAATAAACCGCTCTCAACTCTGAGACCTATCTTAAGCATGTGAAAATGACAGATATCATGACGAAATCTTCAATATGACATAACTGAGTCATTTTCATAGCTGAGAGCGGTGTATTTATGCGGGTCTTGGCTTCGACGTGAGGTCTCGATTTCGGTTAAGTCCTTGTTTCTGATTTAAGTATTTTCTTCTCTTCTCTGTTTCAGAGTACTCAAATTGGACACTCCGCATATCTTTTTAAATGGTATGATATGGGTAGAAATTCAAGACTTAAAACTATTATCATAAGAGAAAGGTGAGCTGCTAATATTTAACTGCAGAATATCAGCCTAATGCCGGCTTTCCACTGCGAGCGGAACGGACTCCGTACTAACGCTAAAATTAGCAACCGGGTTTGCGGTGGTGGGAATTTTCACAAATCATAAAAGAAAAATTATAAAATAAAGTATATAATGGCGTAAACTGCAGCGCGACACTTACGTCCACGCAAACGGTGCGAAAAGTGCAAAAAAGTGTTTGTTTTTTGCAAATTACACAAAAACCGCTGATGATTTCTAAAATATTAAAAACGAAATTTTTGGATACTTTGATTACCAATTTTTACACATAACAACCATACCAGTTTTCCTTGTAGAACTCCTGGAATAACGAGTTTTAAGTAAAAAAAACTTTTAGATTATTTTATTCATATAGTTTCTAATGGCACTAAAAAATTAAACAAAATTTTTAGCCAAGGGACGGTTTTATAACATATATTTTTTGTGGATTCAGGAAGTATCTCAAACTGCTGGAATAACTTTTTAAAGATGGGCATTTTGCTGGACAATCGTCTTAACTCGCAATGGCGAACTGCGTACAAGTGCTTCCACTGAGAAAGAGTTTTTATCCCATCTATTCGAAAAGGATGACTTGGTTCGCCTTTAAGTGCACCCAAAGGTGGTATTTTCTATAAGAAACTTTTAGCGGCTGGAAGTATTAGAGCTGACGCAAGAAATGTGATGGATAATCCTGCCTGCAAAATCCCGGGAGAAGTATAATGCAAGCCTATGGTCATTTTATTGAATGGAGAAATGCAAGAGCCGCCAATAATTTTTCAGAATCTGTGTTTTTGGCCTACTTCTAGTACTTAGCCAAAACCAAGATGAGCCAGATTAGGTCATTATTTGAAACACGCAGAATATGAAATCTAAATAAATCTCTATTCCAAAACTGTAACAATACATTTTAATAATTTCGAAAATGTCTCAAATGTAAATATAAGTTTTTAATTGTTTTATTGTTAGAAACTTTTTAATTTCAATTTAGTTGTTACTCTATGTTTTATTAAACAATAATATTCCAATAAAATATGAGGCGCCTTTTATTTTCTCATAGAGGGTGATAAAAAGTAGAGTGTATCACTCGGGTGCAAAATATACTTTTGGCTCGGGATTCTACTCCAGAATCCCTCACTTCGCTTTGGCTTCAAAAAAGCGCCCTCGCCGTAAAAAAATATTTGGCTCCCTTTTATGATATAATCTACTAATTTTGTATGCAACCCGATCCGTTCAGCCCGCTGGCTCCTTTCCCGCTCATTTCTATTTCTTAGTGGAAGGCCGGCATAAGGATCGTAATAACTAATAATAATGTACTTATATTGTGCTGTGGACTCAGTTCCTAAATAAACAAATAAAGAAACAAATAATAATCGGCTCCCTTTTCTAAGTCTTTTATTAACTATGTCACAATGACGATTTCGACTAATGAAATCTGGTTTGAGAATGCTCTCAGAGCTGAGAGTGGTTTGTTATTTGGAGCCTAACCCTGAGTTGCGTGAAACAAAGCATCCTTAGCATCAGAAATAAATGACAATGCTATAAGACTACCGTCCTTAAATCACTAAGGGACAAACCTGTTTCAAAATAGTTTCGTGCAAATCTGGGTAAGTGTATTAAGTTTTACTGTTACTCTTTCTAAAAAAAAAATAACTTTAATTACACTCTTTAGTAAATTCATTTTCACAAATCTCTCGAGGCGAATTGTCAAAGATTAGATGCCAATTGCCTACTATATTTCATCTATATTTCATACAAAAATTACAGCATTTTCGTGTACGCTTTCAAATTCTAATGGGCGAGAATTGCCCCCTGTAATCGAATATCAAAATTATGAGGATTTTTATATCTGAACATAAAATATTAAGCAATTAAATACTTATTCGTAAACAGTTATACTTCTAACTCATTTGTGTTTTTTTTTTATGAAATGAAATGAAATGAAATGAAATGAAATGAAATTTATTTGCAAGAAAACAGTATTATGATGATCTTAATTTTAAAGAATGCCTAGTGTTTTCAGCTTATGTATAAGCATGCAAAATAGTAAGTTTTAATTTATGAAATAGCGTTATACTATAGTAAATGCTTTTAATTTAATTATTGTTTAGTTATATAATTCAAATTTCAAATGTCCGTTTGTAAAATATTATATTTATAAATGTTTAGTTTCTACAATCTAAATATTCTTTAACGCTATAAAAACAGTGTTGTAGTAGCCACTTAGTGAGCTTAATTTTTAAGGACTTGCCAGTCATTACTTTGAATTCGTCAGGCAGCTTGTTAAACAATATAATACACATATTGTATACATTCTTCCTATAAATGTCCTTAAATCCAGGAGGTTGATACAGTAGGTTCGTGTACTTTGCCCTTATTTGTCTTTGCTGTCCTTCATTTCTGGATCTCCAGTATTCTCGATGAGAGGCAACAAAAACACATATATCTCTAATGTAGGCACTTGGTAGAGGTAAAATATTAAGTTTTTTAAATAGAGGTTTGCATGTTTCATCAAATTTAACCTTACAGATCGCTCTTATGCACTTTTTTTGAATTTTGAAAGCTCTTTCTACCTCCACCGAATTTCCCCACAGGATCAGACCATAGCTCAGTACTGAGGAGACGTAACCGTGGTAGGCCATTAGAGCGGCTTCAATAGAGACAGTTTGCCTCAGTTGGTACAAAGCGTACACAAAGCGATTTATTTTGTTACACACCGATTCTACGTGTTTTTTCCAATTTAGATTTTTGTCGATTGTGATGCCTAAGAATTTAAAATTGTCAACTTCAGAAATTGTTTCATTATTATAAGTAATAGAAATAGGATGCGCATTTGAATTATAGGAGAGAAATTGCATAAATTTGGTTTTGTTAATATTAATTTGTAAATCATAGGCTTGTAGCCATTTTATAATGTCCCCAAGTGCAGTATTAATTACGTTTTCAGAGTTATCTGGTTTTTTACACTGTATTATTAACGTGGTGTCATCAGCAAATTGCAAGCAGTCATGTGGGGTAGATTTTGGAAGATCATTTACATATAGTAGGAACAGTAATGGTCCTAATATACTACCTTGTGGTATTCCTGAGTTAGTTATCTTAAAATGTGATCTATAAATTTGCTTTGTGGCGATGCCGTTGTTTTCCTGAATTTTGCTTGTTTCAGTGCATTTTTTATTTTCAGATCATTGAGACCCCAATATCTAACAGCATTTAAATTCTCCGAAATTTCTTTCTTGACATTTTCGCGGGTAAGTGACCTCAAGTGCTCCCAACTGTACTTCTGCCTTCCCGGTTGTGAAAAGGCGTGACACTATGTTTTCTTATGATAAGTGAATAAAATCATGGCGTTTTTGAAGAGGACCTTATTAATTGCTCAAAATGTAAATTTAACATTTTCAGATTATCAGCACATCGTGGTCATATTTCACCATTCTGAAGACAGTCTACAAGCCATCGGAATAAATTATTATTATTATAGTTTAACCTATTTTTATCCCTAATTCTGGTATTTGGTAGTTTATTGTTATCCCTAATTCAGCCTTATCATAATATGAGTAATATTTTGTATTATCTATGTAAAGATAAAGATATAAGTAGTTATATTTTGAGTTCTAGAAAAAGGCGCTGTAGTTTTCGATGAAATTTTGCAACATACAGGTTTGAGGGTAAGCTAGGTCTCCTGAAACATCGCGTATTTCCGAGTGTTCATGCTTTTCTCATACCCGCGCAATAGGATCGGCAATTTCAATTGAGTACAATGAAAATAAGACAAAAATTCCAATATCAATCAAGATCTCATTGTGTTGTGACCTCACATCACGTGACACTTTTTGGAGAATTCTCACAAAAAAGTTTCGTTTCAATAAGGTCGAATCTAAATTCATCATCTACTATTTAACCTCCTTGCTTGCTACAGTAAGCAAACAGGCACTTTGTTTTCCTCGTAAGTTATAGGTACCTGCCCGCGTTCAGACTCAGTAAGGTTGCTCACTCTTTTATGGGAGTATGTGTTAGTTTTTATAATAAAATACCTAATGAAGCAACGGACCTACCAGAAAGGAGGTTCAAAAACTATGTCAAAAACGGCCTATTGAAGAAGTCTTATTACAGTGCAAAAGAATATTTAGATGACAAAACTGCATGGTCTTTACCATCTCAACGCACAGAAATCCAAAGAGGGGCGATGGACTGAGTCAGTACGTCTCTCCTCGGTGTATTTCCTTAGACTTAAGTAGAAATACATAACATTGTATTTTTAAGGCTCTGATATTTTAAAAGAGGTACGGGGGAGGTTTCTTGCCCTTCTTCGCTCCATCCCTAAGCCCACAACTTCCGAACGGGCGGTAGTATACAAAAATATTAATATTATGTTGACGTTGACTAAGTAATATGTACGATTTTATGGTCAATATTTTTTTTGAATTGAATTGAATTGCACAGTAACAATCTTTCAGCCCACATATCTGTGCCTAAAACTCACGAGGAAAACAAAATGCCTGTTTGCTTCTCGTTTGAAAAGGCTGTTTAAAAACAGAACAATTATATTATTTTATGTGTTCGTAAGTACCACCAACCGCCGAGCAAAGCCCGGTCCTCAGATCTTAATTAACTTTATTTGATGTTGTGTACTTGGGTCTTACCTGTTGTCTGTTTATTTCCTGTCCATCCTAGGTTTGCTGGAAGAAATCTCTTGATAGACATAAGCTCGCGTTTGTCGTGTATTATCCACTTTCCATAGTAAAATGTATGATTTTGTGTAATAAAGTATATTGAAATTCTTGGATATCGAAACTCAGCCTCACTATTTAGTAGTATACTATCAGTTATTCTGTGCTATTTACTTATATTCATCATCGAGGTAACTCTGTGTGTACTGTGTATTGGATTGTTTTTGTTGATTAAAGTAATATAGTATATGTATAGTAATACATTTGTGAATCTTCATAAAGTGCACTTAGCCATCAAATAATGAGGGTAATTGCCCATACTAACGAATACCTATCCCGAGCGAATTTGTAACGTCTATTTGCAAGAATATATTTGATAGATTTTTTAACCGACTTCCCAAAGGAGGAGGTTTACAAATTCGCGTGGATGTTTTTATTTTTTATTATATTTCCCATTGGTCCCATTGACACCAGGTCAGGATCTGATGATGGGATCCTGGAGAAATCGAGGGAACTCTTCAAATATTATAGGCAGACCAGATATTATAGTGATTTTTGTGTTTTTAGTAATAACTCGTGCATTTACTCACGGTAAGCATAATATTGTGATGCGGAACTGCTGATAAAGACCACATATGGCCACCAGAACTGCTCAATACTAGGTACAAATTATACAATGCGTATGGCTGACGGGCAGGCAACCCCTAGGTAGCCTAAACCGGTGGAACTAGAGCCATGAAACGTTCCGAATTGGGGTTTCTCCAACAAACCTTAATTAAAGTAACCAGTTAACACTTTTTTACCACCTGTCCTTCAGCATCACTATCCAGTTAATTTTAACCCTGTAATCCCTTCCATCTCGTAATTATGTTAGATTTTTGCAGTTGGTAGAGCGAAAAAAATTCTTCAAATGCCTAGAAAAAAAGCAGAGCGCAAAAAAAATAAAAAATTGTCGATAAAATTTCATCCTCTTTAACCCTGATTGCAATTTGCACCTTAAGAAGATTCACACTGTATAATAGTGTATAGCAGTACATTAAATGACTTCATTCATATGAATATGTTTTCATTGTTTTTTATTTTCATACAATACATGAATTTGTTTTCATACGAAACATGAATTTGTTTTCATAAAATGTCACAAAAATTGCTAAAGTTGTGGAATTTATTATTTTGTGAATTAAAAGATTTTATATAATGGAAACAGGAGGATATAACTAGGAGTTAGATCAAACGAAACATGTGCCGACTTTTGTATTTATTTGTAATATGACTAGTTTTTTTCGTTGTGCAATAAATATATTGTGAATGTTGAAGACTTGATCATGTTGAACATTATGTTGAAGTGGTCGGTCGACATAAAATTATCATTAAAGTGTCAACAGCATGTGAAGATAATATATCAATAGCAACCAGTCATCAAATATTCCTTCTTGGAACTTATTTACCAACCCAGCCATGATGACAACTTAATACTAGGAGTAGTACTACCCCCGTCTTAAAATACTATTTTTAAAGCTTAAAACGTATAGCGACTTGCAATTTTAAAATGTCAACGGTCAAATGATGCTATATGCGATTTATCATATTTCATTCAAATACGTCACAAACAAAATAAAAAAGTGCACATATACATAGTAAAAGTAAAATAATGAAGCATATTAAAAGCCTTCACAGATAAATAATCGAGGTATTTTTGGAATGAGATGAAAGTTATATTTTAAAGAAACCTAACAAAAGCCATGGCTTGGGGAAACAAAAGACGTTTTTCTCACTTGTTTTTGTCGGGAATAATACTCGGGAACAAGTTTATGCGAATCTTCCCATTACGGTAGGATTTTATTGGTATGGCAGGAATTTGGAAAGTTCTATGTATGCAATATATATGTTTTGGCATACACTATCCAAACTTAGGGGTCTTAAACAAGATGCCATTTTCAGGGGATGGAAATGAGAAAAGTTTTGTCAACTATTTTGTAGCGTTATGGTTCGTGTTTCTGACAGGTTTTGGATAATCTAGCGGGGATCAGAAGTGTTGGCCTATGTTTTTGCAACATCGCGGTTAAATATTATTGTGGACCGAGCTGAACCGACTCCGGACTGGCCAGGGCCAGGACCAGGTATCAATCAATCAGTAACAATCATCAATCATATTGTTCCTATGGTTAGTTTGTATGGACTGTATCTTTACGCAAGTCAGAGGATACGGACGTTCGGACGTTCGGACGTTCTAACGGTGACTGAAATCATCGTGAGGAACCTTCATTACTCCCTAGCTGCGACGATGGGCTAGCTCCTGTCGCGCATAACAATGGGGTATAAAGTAACTGGCTATATGTGGGCGTTATGGTTTCTCTGGGAAAAATGCGTCTATGTTAATGCAAGATAATGTGTAAAGTGTGTATTTCTGTAGCCGCTATTAATTCGCCGATAGAACAACAAATAATGAATTGCAATATTTTATATGTTCTTTCTTCACAATTGCCCCTCTGCCACCCCGTGTGGGAAAAGGTGTGACGCTCTTGTCTTCTAGACTTGGGGTTGCTCCGCTGGCTTGTAAACAGTCTTCTAGACTTGGGGTTGCTCCGCTGGCTTGTAAACAGTCTTCAGGATCGTAAAATAGGACCACGAGGTACCTAAAATCTGCAAATAAATTAGTAGTAAACGATTTATGACTTCGTGAAAGTAAAAGTATGTACCTCAGGCGAGTTTTGTTACCTTTGAGAATGTAGTGAATGCTACTACGGAGAACTTATAAGCCGTTAGGCATTGTGGTTTTAGTGCTCTGAAAAAGATAGAAAGATATATAGCAATTATTGACTGTTCTTGTCTAATCATTCTCAGCCTACATCAACCCACGGGATTTCATATTTTATAATTCATAATTTCTTTATTGCACACAATTAATTGCAAGGACAAAAAGTAAATAAAAACAGTGTACAAAGGCGAGCTTATCTCTAGAAAGAGATCTCTTCCAGCAAACCAAGTTCCGATGAGAGAGTTTGATTTAGACTCACGGTTTCAACGCGTACAGTAATACCCGTGAGTTTTTAGCTTCAAAAAGGATTTATAGTAGTAAGCAACGTAGATAGCTTATACTCTGGCCGCTGAGAGAATGCGATCCTGACACGTGTCTATGTCCCTGTCTGTCCCGCGCTACTTTTCACTCTATCTCACTCCCGCAAGGAGTAAGAATCGCATTTTATCAGCTGCTAGACTTATAGTGTAGATTGTGACGAACGGTAAATATACGGTATATTTTGTGAAATTACTAATGCTTTTGATTTAAAAATATCTCCGTCAAAACTAGCACTTATTAGGTACTCAAGTTATTATTACTCAAATATATTAAACTTACCTTTCACGAATAATAATAAGTTTTCGCTTAGATTTCAAATCCATTCCGTACCATTTACAAAAATAGGCGGCCTCTGCTATTCTGGAACTCTAAAAATTATGATAAAAAAAAAAAAAAATGTTTATTTAAATATTTAGAATCGACTTAACTATATTCGAGTAAGTATGTGCATTCATAAATAAATACACAGTGCTATACTCTGGCCGCTGAGATAATGCGATCTTGACATGTCCCTCCCTGTCTGTCCCGCGCTACTTTTCACTCTATCTCACTTGTGGGAGTGTATATACATGTTTAAGGATCGCATTCTCTCAGCGGCCAGAATATAGTGGTAAAACGGATAAATATGTTGAAAAAAGGGTGCCTCATAAATTACACGTTAGAATGTCAAACGCAACAACTTTAGGATTTTTAGGGTTCCATACTGCGGGTGCCAAACATAGAATGAAAAGTGTCAAACCTGAAAAATTAGATCCTCTCCAAATAAGCTGAGCATCAGTATTCGAAGCAGGACAGAGAAGAAAAATAGTGTCGCAGTTGGCAAGTGGGATACATCACCTAACTGTAAATAATCATCAAAATCACTCTACATTACGAGATCGACAAGATATTTTATTTATTTATTTGTTAACATAAAATGCCTTTACAGCCGAAGCCAAGACGACACAAATTACAAATGAAATACAATGTAAATAATAGATTCACAATGCAGTTACAATATAAAAATCACAAAATAAAACAAATCAATAATAATATTTATAAATTAAAATTAAAAATTCACAATATGTACACCATGATACATGTTTTTTTTTTTAAGTTCAATTCAGAATCCGGAAAGAAATTCAAATTCAATTTTCGTTATTTGACATAACAGTCATTCCATCATCTCGCAGAATCTGCCAAACTCTCGCACAATGTCCCTCCATGCATCACTAAACAGATCATTCAGTGGTGCTGCGGCCAAGCGTTGAGGCTGTCCCGCGCCCGTACCAGCGGGGACTGCCGCCGCCCGCCGCCGGCGCCGGCGGCGCGCCACCGTGCGGTGCGATATAATAGGTAATGGACTTGCTTCAGGCAAGTGTCCGTAGTCTCAGAAATATCCTGGACTCATTTACCATTGAAAACGCAAACCCATAGCCCTTTCTTAATTTTGCAATAGACCTGTGCATGTGCACCGTTTTGAATAAATTGTCTGAAAGGGGCCTCTGCGTGTTGGACCCATGTCCCCACGCAAGCCTACAAAAAGGACCGGGACATCACTGTCCCGTGAACTGTTAACTCAGTTAATAATTTTAATTAATAACAACATAACATAGCGTCACGATTTTTCCCATACGGGGTGGCAGAGGCACCACTGTGCCCACTTTCAGCCAGTGATACTTCATTTTGCGTGACAGGGGGCTAGCCCATCGCCGCAGCTATGGAGTAATGAAGGTTTCCTCACGATGTTTTCCATCACCGTTAGAGTCCGTATAACGTACTTGAGAATAAAATTACTTATCTCATTGGTACATGGTCAGCACCGGGATTCGAACCTGCACGTCCTGCGTGAGAGGCAAGCATGATACCCACTAGGCCACGCAGCTCTCTATAATAATAATACCGAAAACATATGTACCGATAAAATGAATGCCAGAGAGCACAGTATTATTGAGGCAGTCGCTACATCAAACAATATCGGTCCAGTGAACAGTTCTTCTAGGTCTTTGGACAATCTGAAAACATAAATTAATTCATTAAGAGCCTTTGCCAACCGGTATGCTACATTTTGTTTGTATATTGAAGTATCGCTGAGCTCGCAAGGCTTGTTGACGAAATTTAGATCTTGAGCACAGAAGAGATAATAGTACTACGTACAGAACGGCCACTCCCTTCCCCGCGCGGATTCAGATACCGCACCTCACCCCGGAGTCGGGGAGCCTCTTCGGGAGACACTTTGTTTAGGCGCTGAACGCACACGTTCACAAACGAACGAGTTTACGCACACATTTGCACGTCTACAAACATCATTTGGTTATGTAGTAGTAATAGGTGATTGTTTTACGAGCGTTCTATGGAGTGCCCGAGGTGTGTCTTGACTTGAGTCATCTAGCTTTCATGTAGATCGCATTGGGTCGTGTACTGATTAACACACGACTATAACAACGAAGCGTTCTTTCACTTAACTGTTAGTTAGCTTGACACAACTATTACTTATTCTGTGCCCTGTGTCTTGATTTTTAGGGTTCCATACCCGAAGGATGCCAAACGGGACCCTATAACTAAGTCTCCGCTGTGCGTCTGTTCGTCTGTCCATCTGTCTGTTTGTTTGTTCGTCAGCGTGCTCTCTACGGTGAACCGTAATAGGTAGATAGTTGAAATTGTCACAGAATGTGTATTTTCGTTGCCGCTACAGAAACAAACGAACTGCATGAGAAAGAGGGTCCTCATACAAGAGACTTGTTTTGATGCACCCTACGATATTATAAAATCAAATCAATAGCCGGTATGAAATTTCGAAACCTCGTGAAATTATTTTCTTTTGTTTATTGTTTCGAGTGCTCAAGTTTTGTTGTACGATGGTACGGAACCCTTCGTTTGCGAGTTAAACCCACACTATTTTTTATTTACGATAAAGGGGCTGTCACAATAAACAGTTCTCAGCTTTGAGAGGTGTCTCATGTCACACGGACGACGGTTCCGCAATATAAAACACTTACATGTAAAATTAGCTAAATCATGATTATTTTGTTAACAGCAGCCCCAACTAAAATGTACCTGTGGATGATGCTGTGGGCTTCACAATAAAACATTTTTGTTTTTGTAATAGTTAGTTACATCTATGTATTGTGTAGTTGTTTTTCGTCCCAAATAAATAAAATAAAATAAAATAAAACCTGTAATTTTCACGTGTTTGAGATATATCTCAGAGCTGAAAACGTTATTATAGGTGAGATTTGTTGATGTAAAGCCGTGTCCGCTGCGACATGTTTTCGTATTTTCTAACGCCCTAACATTGTTTTGCTAACCGATAAGGGGCGTGGCCTACAAACAAAACAATAGGCTTGTGGCTAAGGTAATCCAATAAATCTAGGAACAAGTCTTTAGTTGAAGCATTATGTACAAAATGACTTGACATTCTCAGAATTGTATATTTCCAGCAGATATATTTTATAAAGTCAATTTTGTACAAAAAAAGACAGCATTTGATGGCACTTTTACATGACGTCATTCTGCTGTTATTTCATAGAACTCTGGAACAAAAGTTCCGTTTTGACAGTTCATAAAAAGTATCTATTTTGACTCGACAGGCCACAAGCCTATTGTTAGGGTGTTAAAAATCACGAACACTTGTCGCAGGTATAGGTGCCGCCATCGGTAGCACTCTGCTGAAAGACAAAGATGCAAATAGCTACGTCACGCGTCCCTTATAATGTGACGTGTATGTATATAGAGCTTGAGACTTATAATGTGATGTGTATGTATATAGAGCTTGAAACTTACTTGATAGCGTACTGATGTTTCTCAATAATTTCATTCAGCGATCTGTCACTGTCCCTAGAGTCTAAATTCTCGACTTTATGACTCAATACTTTAAAAAACATACATACTAGAGATGTTAAGGTAAAGTATATTTCATCAGTCATTGTGAAATAAATCATGCAGACAAAAGCTGAAAAAAATAATGGATGTAGCCCCATAGAAGATTGACTTATGGTCTGAGTGTAGCCCATTAATGTCCTCACCGAGAGGCACAGAAAGAAATATAAATATATTACGGCTACTATATACTAGGTGAGCGGCTAGAGCTTTTAGCCGGCTTAAGTTAGAGTTACTAGCGTAACGTTAGAAGAGCGGCTGAGTTAGTATTAATTGATCGAGCGAGCGAAGCGAGCGAAGCGTCTCCTTTTCAGGATTGGGCAAAAATGATTTCGTATGTTTGTTTGTTTGTTTTCCTGTTCTCCTCTACAGGGCTCATTTCTCAACCGATTCTCGTGAAATTTTGTGAGTTGTGTGTTAGCAGTTCAGCTTTCCCACCAACATACTCGCGAGGTCTACAGCTTACAGAGCCACTAGTAATAATAGTTGTATTTCTAGGCAAAGTGGTGGTTTAGGGTAGGTGAAGGATAAATTCACACCTAATATTAGCCGACTAAAACTAGTTCTAGCCGCTCACCTGGTATAAGCCGTAAAATATTTAATGTATTTAAAATTTAATATAAGATTTTACAGTTTACAGGAGTTGTATTTTGGAATATGTGTAACTTGTTGGAAAAAATATTCGTGTAAATATCTTTTCAATGTGGGTACCTACCTCCAATAATAAGTTGTACATATGCTGCAGTATAAACAAATGGCGACTCCATGGAGAACGGCAACACAATTGCATAAGGGAGCTCAACATGCCACTCTTTATTCTTCAAATAATTTACTATCCCAATCACAAGCGTCAGGAAGTTGTAGAAGAAAATTAACGCCACATTAATAATATAGTGATACTTTGTCAAAGTAATCAAGAAGGCAATATCGGGTTTTACGACAGCAATTTCCCCTGGTTTCTCCGTCATATCATAGTAATGCGGCTGTATGCAGCGGCTTAATTCACAGATCTTATCCCGTTTACAAGAATACCAGAATACTTTCAGTAGACTGAGAAGACTAATGGTGGTACATGGCGCTAATCGAGTCAGCTCTACTATATTCTCAGAAGACATTTTGCTGTGCAAGAATCCGGCTTCTTCAATGGTTGCTAGGCACAATAACATGTAAAAGGTGAGAAATAGCAGTTTATTACTCTTATTTGGATCATGTATTGATATCCCTGCACGATTGAAATTGATACGCACTTGTCTCATTATGTCCTCATATGAGGGTACGTCTGTTATGACATCTTTAAGTGATTCTTCGTTCATTCTGATTTTATAAAGATTTTAGTGCACTACAGCGTGTAATGTGTTTTGTGAGTATACTTTATTTAGAGCTCAAACAAATAAACAAGTAATTTAGATAGGTTTTGATGTTTAATAGAAAGAACCTGCAATTCAAACCGAGTTTTTATAGGAAACTGTGACTTAAACTGTAGGGAAATAGGGTAGGTATATTATACCTACTACCTGTATAATAAAAATAAACGGTCAAGTGCGAGTAGGACTCGCGCACCAAAAGGGTTCCGATCACACTCGAAGAGCTTAAGATGTGTAAATAGGTTTCCTCATTAAAAACTAAAGTATGATGTCATCCATGTACAAAATTGAATATTTTTGTAGAAAGACAGAACATTGCAGTTTTCAGATTTTTTTCCTTTACTTGTGCGACCTTGATTTCATTTCACCAAAGAATGATGGCAGGAAAATATCTCATCTCACTAACGCGTCTATGAACACCACCTATATCAAAGTAAAACATTTATTTCTGTATTACTTTTCAATTCACATCAATTAAATTGTATTAATTGGAAATTCAAATGACTACTTTCCATAATTTATATCTTATTTATATTACAATAAGGTTGCGTCTTCCCGTACTAAACTTCTTACTGATTTCTGGATAAAGAAAATAACGCCTCTGTCACATTTTTTTTGGGTACGAGAACTTGTAAAGTTGTCACATGTCACGTGCGTGGTTGTCCCCGTCTGAGTTTAGCAAAGAGTATATAAACTTACTAGAGTTTAGGGGCATAAACAATGAAAGTGAACATAACCTCAAAATAAATAAACATTTAAGTATTAATTTTATAAAATTGGCGATCAAAACAACAAAAAATCTTACAGTACCGACCTCATGACTAAAAAATCTATCAAATATGACTATTCTTGTGAATAGACGTTACAAATTCGCTCGAGATATTCGTTAGTATGGGCAATAGCCCTAATTCTTTCATGATTGTAGGCCGACGACGGGAAGTACCCTGTAAGTTTTGGGTCCATTGAGATTTCTATGAAAATCCAACAATTTTACTGCATAAACGGGCGTAGCGTTCGATTGTGTTAACCTAGAAGGTTGAGTTTTTCACAACTGTATGAGACGACAGACCCTAACAATTTATATTTTCAGCTAGATACCTACGTCCAACGGTCTTGACACACAGACGGACGGAAGGACGGACAGACGGACGGACGGACAACAAAGTGATCCTATAAGTTCCTTTGTTTTTTTGGATCGGAACCCTAAAAAACATTAAAAATAAACTGACACATTGTTGTCACTTCAATTTTAACCGAACATGTTCAAATATTCTCTTTGAAACCTTTGAGTAATAAAGTAATAGTAGTTCAATGTTTGAAACATTACTTTTTAGGGTTCCGATCCTGGAAAAAAAAGGAACACTTATTAGGATAATTGTGTTGTCCGTCCGTCCGTCTGTCTGTCTGTGTGTCATGTCAAGAACCCGTGGACGTATTAAGTTATTTATATCAATTGTTAAGGTCTGTGGTCGCATAAAGCTGCAAAAAAATCAAAAATCAACGCAATCGAACGATACGACCGTTTATGCTGTAAAATTGTTGGATTTTCACAGTTATCGCAATGGACCCAAAAATTTGGCACAAAGCAAGGTATAGGGAAAAATCTAAAAACTGCAAATTTCTGTCTTCCTACAAAAATATTTAATTTGGTTTACATGGATGACATCATACTTTATTTTTAATGTGGAAACCTAATTACACGTGTTAAGCTGTTCAAGTGTGATCGGAACCGTCTCGGTGCGCGAGTCCTACTCGCACTTGACTGTTTATTTAATCCATGTTCTTCACTTCATGAAATTTTTAACCGACTTCATTATCACTGTGGTTTCCACGACTTATGAAAAATATAAATGCACATAAAATATTGTGATTTATGCAGTGGGCGTTTTGATTATTTGATCACTTTGATGTGCACTAAAGTCTTCACAAAACAAAAGGCCCATTTTGACTGTATACGCCCATGAAGTTTTAACCCCTAACGCGTAGGTAATAGAAGCGGTTTTCCTGGGTGCAACTTGTACGCTTTGCTTGTACGCAACAGTTGGCTTTTATTACGCATTAGGGGTTAAAACTTCATGGGCGTGAACTGTCAAAACTGGCCTTATATTTTGTGAAGACTGTACTATAATTACTCGTAACATATTAATAACGTAGTATAGCATAGTGACAAATCTTTTAGATGAGAGATAATTCTGTTTCCCATAAAAAGACAAATAGTTCCGTGTCAGGTATATTCAAGGCTGGCTCTTATAAAAAAATCACCATAAATTATTACCAGAGATCAGAATTAGGTGTGAGAAAATACTAAAGCTGTTACATACAACCACTTAAGTTGAACCGGTTTTGAATTTATCGGTTCAGTTTCGGTGTTTAGGGTACCGTACCCGAAGGGTGCCAAACGGGACCCTATTACTGAGACTTCGCTGTCTGTCCGTCCGTCCGTCCGTCCGTCTGTCTGTCATCAGGCTGTATCTCATGAACCGTGGGAGCTAGACAGTTGAAATTTTCACAGATGATGTATTTCTGTCGCCGCTATAATAACAAATACTAAAAATCAAAAGAAATTTAATATTAAGGGGGGCTCCCATACAACAAACGTGATTTTTTTTGCCCATTTTTGCTCGATATTGATAATGGTAGCAGGTAGACGCTTAAAATGTTCACAATATATTGAGAATATTACTTTAAAAATAAATAATTAAATTAAAATTAAATTAATATTTAGGGGGGCTCCAATACATTATTTTTTTTGCGGTTTTTTATAGATAATGGTACGGAACCCTTCGTGCGCGAGTCCGACTCGTATTTGGCCGGTTATTTTGTTTTACATGTTCCTTACCTTTGAAACACCAACACCACCACACCACAAACACCACAGGTAAAATTCAAAACCGGTTCAACTTAAGTGGATGTATTTTCACACACCCAATTCCGATCTCTGATTATTACCAATTCATTTGCTTGGCGTTACGCGTGGCAGAGACTATATAGCCAATTGACTGAGCCTGCGGGGGAATGCGGCTCGCCAAACGTTTGTTGTATTCAACAAACGTTCGCATACGCAACCTATGTACGATGACGGGCCGCCATACAGTTTCGCAGCGGCTGACCAATCACAGCTCTCTTACCTCGTCCCCCGCCGCCGCCGGTGAGTTGTGTTTCAAAGGAAAATGTATCTACTGGATAAGTGTTCCCTGCAGCGAGAGCACATTGGGCTTCCTGCCACTCGACGACGACGGAGCATTTTTTATCTGGTCAATAATCACTACTTTGTACACCTTGGCAAGAAATGCTAGACATTCAAATCAAATCAAACATTAAATGATAGCAACATTTACAGACTACTGTATGTTTTCTTTAATGACATATTTGGTTAGTCAATCAAAACACGCAGTGGTACTCTAAATTATATTTTGTCTAGCATTTCTTGCCAAGGTGTAAATAATTTAAGAATAAAACTATTCCTTTGAGGTTGTAAGCGCAACGAAGCATTCCCCCTACAAACAACCCACTTATGTATGATACAAATTTTACATTTCGGTAATGGCAACACCGCCACTCTATGCATTGGCAAGTTTACTGCCGCGTTTTCTGAACCAACAATAATTAAGTCTGGAAGCGCCAGTTACTCCAGTGCCGAAGTACAAGTTTTTCAGGCATGCATTATTTTGCATGTCTTCTGTAGCCTAATCTAACATTTTATGTGTCTGCTGCGATGCATGGGAATCAGCTTGCATGTGTATCGTTTCTGATATTGGTATCAGCCCCCCTATCGCGCAACCGGGGTCGACATCGGCATCGTGTTTAAATGAGCAAGAATGAACTTTATCATTATGACAATACGGCAAGTCAAACACGAAGCTGATGCCGACAGTGGCTGCGCGGTACGGCCCCTTGTATACTCTCGGGAGGCTGTAAACGATAATAGTGCAGTTCAGTTCAGTTCAGTTCAAAATTTTTATTGACCATAAAATCATACAGATTACTTAGTCAACGTCAATATAATATTAATATTTTGTATACTACCGCCCGTTCGGAAGTTGTGGGCAAGGCAGCCTATTTGTAAAAGAATCTTCATTGCATACTCTTCGAAATTAACTTTTATAGTAACATCCCCTCTTTTCTACCCCGCTTGGGGACTTAGATTTGACTTTAAATAACATCGTGCTTTTTGATTGGCCGCTTTTTAACCGACTTCCCAAAGGAGGAGGTTTACAATTCGTCCGGATGTTTTTTTTTATGTATGTGCCCCGATAGCGCCTAGACGGATGGACCGATTTGGAAAATTATTTTTTTGTTTGAAAGGGTTTACCTTCGCATTGGTCCCATTTACACCAGGTCAGGATCTGATGATGGGATCCTGGAGATATCGAGGGAATTCTTCAAATATTATAGGCAGACCTATAGTGATTTTTGTGTTTTTAGTAATAACTCGTGCATTTACTCACGGTAAGCATAATATTGTGATGCGGAACTGCTGATGAAGACCACATATGGCCACCAAAACTGCTCAATACTAGGTGCAAAATACAATGCGCGGCTGACAGGCAGGCAACGCATAGCCTAAACTGGTGGACCTAGAGCCATGAAACTTTGTACAGGGGTCCTTAGTAGCGTTGGGTAGCACTGAGATGGGATTTGACAAAATTAATTCCCCAAAGGGGGGGGGGGGGGGGATAAGGGGTTACAGTTTGTATTAAACTCAATCTAATCAAATAGGGTTTGTGGAAGTCGGTTTTCTCTAAAGTTTACTTTTTGTTTCAATTATCTTAATCCGACAATAAACTACACGACACCTTAAAGAACAGAAAAAGCGTCTGTTTCTCATTCCATTGCTTAGTAAAACGGACGCTTAGTTTTAAAGTATCCACTCACAAGTCGGTTCAGTAAGGCCTCGTCAAATCTTAAAAAAATTGTATTTGGCCCGTTAGAATAAACCACTCTCAGCTCTAAGAGTTAAGTAGGTCACAGTTTCACTGTATATGATATCTGATATGTGGTAGATAAGTCGTTCATGGAATTACTGGGTTATTACCCAGGATTTAACCCAGAACTACTCCCAAGGCTTATTACCAGTGTACGTAATAGGTAGAGCTAATGTGTCTACCTAAAGTTTGTGGAACAGGGGCAAAACGTGGAGTCGTCATCAATAAATTCAGCTTTTATTTATTTGGGACAGTAACTTTATCCCAATTTTGGGGAAAAGTTTATATGTATACATGTATGTCATAACGTGCTTAGATAGTTTTTAGAGAGTTTATGTAATAAAGAACATCGATGTAATTTATTCATTTATTTACATAGTATTTAAAACCGAATTATCTCACAAACCCTACTATTTACGACATTTTGACAAAGAATAGTTATTGTCTGTAATAATTAAATTCCTGCCGGTCGATGGACATACGTTTTATAGTTGTACACGACAAATGTAACATTTTAGGGAATTTTTAACTTTAGGTAACACAGAAAGATGTATTCTTTAGTAGGTAAATATTCTTTCATAAAACTATCTTAGCACGGATATATATTTTAATACATTCAAACTGCCCAAAAATTGGGATAAAATAAAAAAATGTTAAATTGATTGCTGATTGATGGGTAATAAAATAACCATTGATCGGATTATGTAGAGCTAATGTGCCTAAAGTTTGTGGAACAGAGGTGAAAAGTGCAATCAATTTAACTTTTATTTTTTTAATTTATCCCAAATTTTGGGCAAAGTTTCCCTATTCCTTATTATTCGCAAGTTGGTTCCAGCGCCACGTGTTCTATGCTGGCAAAGGAAACAGTCTGAGTGGATTCTTAGCTGCAATGCAGAAAGAGCGCAGCTCGGTCGGTCGGTACACAGGTGGCATTCCGACCCGGGTAAGTTATGGCGTCTATAAAGAAAGCGGTGTAGCTCGAGTATCGTTTAAATTCGCCTTTTTGGAATATGGCCGCATCCAGTTGTAAGAGGATTCGATGCGGAATGGGTTTAACTGCGAGCTTTAATCGTAGTTCTGGCTTGAAGTTGAAACACTGCTAGTTCTATCGTTAGAGGTCGATATCAGTGATCCCACCGAGCCGGGACCGGTCCAGCACAGGTCGGTGTCAGTGAAAAATACTCTTTCATACATTCTCTATGAGAGTATATTTTTCACTGACACGGACCTGCAGACACTGACAAGTGTGACTACTCTCTTAGAGAATGTATGACAAATATTTTTCACTGATACGGGCCTGTGCCGGACCGGTGCCGAATCTGTGGGATTACTGATATATGTGAATCGACCTTAAAGCTGTTGGCCTATATTTTGCGTTGTCCGTAGGTACTCAGAGTCATTTGAAGACAAGTCAATGAACCATTCAACTTATTTCATATTTAAATCTTATACGTACAAAATAGTTGCCTAGTATTATTTAATGATTGATTAAACTACACTAGGTAAGACGGTAAGAGTTATCTATAATTTAATAGCATAAAATTACTGCTATGTAGTATTATAATAACATGAATTATGTTGTGAAAATTTTCATGAATAAACGATGAATATTATTATTATTATCACGGAACGGACCCGTACGGTCTTTTTGTAGGCTTTCGTGGGGATATGGAAATTATCAGAAGAGCGCGAAGCACTACCTACCTTTTCTCGAAATGCTTCGTCGTTTTTTTATTTATTTTTTTGTTACCATTAATAACACCAATTTTTGAGTTGATTTCTTACAGTTACATGGCTAGATATAAGGTAATTATAATTATAACAATGTGTTACTATAGTCTATTCGTGATAAGAATGCAGTAAAGTCATCACTGTCCGGCGGCCTAGCCACGCCCCGTAACCAATCAAATCGTTTTCAATAATCAAGTCAAGGCACAGTGACCAGTTGAATGAAGGCAAACTTTCGAATGCGAAGGTTGTGTCCTGTCATTTTAATTTGTGTTAACAGATTTAAATTTAAATTTCACTGCATTCTTATTACGAATAGACTGTTTATTGTTACATTGAATTTAAATTGACAGTATGTTTGAAATTATGAAGACCTCAACTAGGCGGAGCCTGTGCTCCTGATTTGAAGACTCATGCTTTAGTAATGTGACACATTTTACTAGTGGAGATATTAACCGTTTTCAATGTAGGTATACTAAATAATTCACCAAGTAAAAAATTTAAAAAAACCGACTTCATGACCTTTCACTAGTCCTCCCCGCTCGGTACAAAAATGTCGTCTATAGACCCGAAAACGAGCCTATGAAATTTGTCTCCTGACATAATATACGATCCTAACAGCCAGAATTTATCTCGGAACAATGATTGTAAACACCAAAAAGACTGAATGTATAATGTCATCCAGGTAAAAACAAATTAAACTTCACAAATTTTTCATGTAGAAACCTAACTACTGGACCGATTCCTGATTTTAAAAAAATCGGTCCAAACTATTGGGCTTCCCTTCTTCTTCGAACAAAGAAAGAATTTTTGAAATCGGCTCATAAATATGTAGGTACCAGTTTCGATGTAACAAACATTTAAAAAAAATGATAAAAAAATAAAACCGAATTGATAGCCCCCCTTTTTTAATTCGGTTGAAAAGGTAATAAAAATGATTATTTATAAAAGTTATTAAATGATGAAAATGAAAGAAAGTTAAGAAGCGTGTTACTGTTAGTAATTGCGTTATTGTTGAGTGTAGTGGCGTGTTATGCAGTGTGTGTTGTGAGTGTTAGTGTAAGAAATGATAATTAGATATTATTTGTTGCTTCGTAGTAAATTTTCTGTTTCCTTATAACCAAGTGTCTGTAGACATTTAGTAAGTTTAGCGTTGCGTTCGTAATGTGAGAGTGTGTATATGATGATAATAGTAGACTTATTAAAGTTACCTATTAAATATGAAAAGTTTCAGGTGCATAGAGATAGCTCTTGTACTTTAGATTTTATTGATGTCTAAAAACCCCCGATTTATTTTTTATGTCAAAGAACATTTGTTGTTTGTAATTAAATTTTCTATTGATAGACATTATGTTTTATAGGTGTACACCAAAAAATGAAATTTTAGGGTATGCAAGTACCCCAGTATCCCAGGCACCATACAAAGATGTTCGATATTATTTTGTATAGTGAGGCTTAATTATAAGCGACGGATATAAGGTTAATCCTTTTACCGGCGAAACTAATCCATTATGTGAGGCTTGCACTTTGTACTATACTTAGGTAATACTTCCCTACTATAATTATTATGAAATGAACAATTACATTGTTCGTCATGTTGTAGCAACCAATATTGCATACTGCTGTGAATATTTGAACGAGAACTGACAACGTGCAGACGTATTTCAACGAAATACCCTCTTTATTGACTGATCCGAAAACGCGTTTAGCGATGGCAGGTGATCCTGAAGAGGTAAATGAAAATACTCCAGAACATAGAACACCAGCTCACAACAATGTTGCCGGCATCATGTACTCTCTTAAATATGCATTGTTAGTGGAAAATTTTCTTGGAATATTTCGACTACACAGTGATGGAGTAGCGTTCCCACCACCAAATTTTAAGTTTAAAATGAGAAGTTTGTATCCAGTTGTAATTTTGTTGTTTCATATACTTGAGTTCCTGTATTTGCCCATACCAAAAGATAATATAAATGCACCATTGATATTTTTTTTAATGTTCATGCTGCCCTGCATATTTGCGATCGTATCGACATTTTCCATGCACAAGACAACTGTCAGGTTGATTCAATTACTTTCTGAAATTGATGCTATTCTAGACGTAATCTCTATTAAGAATTTTTTCAAAGTTAAGCAAACACGCATTGTCATAAGTCATATTTTATTATGGGTAATTCTAAGTTTATTACTTATCAGCTCAGTTACTATTGTTGAAGGTATACGACATCCCAATATTGTATGTATGTTACTCATTAGTCCAGATTTGGAAGTAATTATATTTTGTATTTTCGTTACTATGATGAGACAACGGCTGGAAATAATTAATGAATACTTAGCTACAGGTATTTATCACAACGAGGGGAGAAAATCTTTGACACTCGCTTATATATTAGAGTGTCATATTAACTTCAATTTTAAAAACAATGTTAACTTAAAATATCTCACCGTGGCATACGACAAAATTGCTGAGAAATGTGATCTCCTCATCCAAGAGTTTAAATTCCCAATTTTGTTGAATATTTGGTTTAAAACTTTAGGTATTGTTGGTGATACATTCAGAAGAGTTGTTTACTTTCGTAATACTAATGTTGATACTGAGAGCTATACAGTTATACTAACTGTTGTATTAACTGCAATTAATTTATTATATATTGGTTTTGTATGTATCACTTGTGAAAGTCTGCTAAAAGCAAGACAGGGAACAAGTTTAATTGTAAATGAGCTAGTCATGAACTATAGTCTGCCGAAACCGAAGAGGGAACAAGCAAAGATCTTCAGGAGTCTGCTTGATGCCTGTCCACTTCGTGTCCAAGTGTTTAGTTTGTTCTTTTTAGATAACCGCTTTGTTATAAAATACTTAGGGTTTTTCATTGTTATCACTACTTCGGTTTTAAATTTACAGGCTATGTTTTAAGTTAAGGATGAGAATTTAGGGTCATATCATGAGTATTGTGGCTTAATCCTTCAATATATGAGTATTTTTTGCTAAGACAATGTAATTTAAGAATAACATAAATGTTTGTGAAGGTATATTTAAAAAAAAAAACACTGAGTTCCCTCATTAAATATTTTTTCCTGTCATCTCTTTTTACACAGATCTTTTTCTTTTTGACAGATAGCCTCACCTTTGTCCATGTTTCACTAATGTAACGTATTTTTATGTTATGTGTGCAATAAAGTAAATGAAATAATAAATATGTCATTTTACATACAAACCTTTTTGGTGCGGGTTCAGTGCCGCCATGGCGAATAAGAAAAACCACTTTGTCAATAGGTTTTCTCGTTTATTTCTATCTACTGTTATTATCTCTATAGATAACTTTAACCATTACACAGTTTCGGGTAATTTTTAGGGTTCCGATCCTAAAAAGGAAAAAAGGAACCCTTATAGGATCACTTTGTTGTCCGTCTGTCTGTCTGTCTGTCTGTCTGTCTGTCTGTCTGTCCGTCCGTCTGTCCGTCCGTCCGTCTGTCACGACCCCTTTTCTCAGGAACGCGTGGAGGTATAATGTTGAAATTAATATCGATTACTCAGGTCTATGGTCCCTTGGAGCTGTGAAAAAATTAAACTTCTAGGTCCACGTAATCAAAACATACCGCGATATTATGTCATAATTTTGCTGGATTTGTATGAACTCGCGTGGAACTCGCAAGGGAATCAAAACCTATAGGGTACTTCCGGTTGGCCTAGGGTCATGAAATTTGGAATGTAGGAAGGTCTTATAGCACAAGTTAAGGAAGAAATCCGAAAACTGTAAATTTCTGTCTGTCTGTCTGTCTGTCTGTCTGTCTCACCGTCTGTTAAGACTTTTTCTCAGAAACGCATGGAGGTATTAAGTTGAAATTAATATCGATTACTTAAGTCTGTGAACTCTTAAAGTTGTGAAAAAATCAAACTTAAAGGTCAACGCAATCAAAAGATACCGCATATGTCTCAATTTTGCTGAAATTGCTGATATTCGCAAGGGAATCAAAACCTAGAGGGTACTTTACGTTGACCTAGAATCATGAAATTTGGCACGAAGCAAGGTCTTATAGCACAAATAAAGGGAAAAATCTGAAAACTGCAAATTTCTGTCTTTATAAAAAATATTCAATTTCGTTTACATGGATGACATCACACTTTAGTTTTTTATGTGGAAACCTAATTACACGTGTTACGCTCTCCAAGTGTGATCGGAACCCTTGGTGCGCGAGTCCTACTCGCACTTGGCCGGTTATTTTTTGGTGAAAGACAATCTTCCTTGTTTAAGGAACACGGCTGATTTTGCAACTTGCTTCCGCCGCAGGGCCCTAATGCTGCTCTGAGAATTTCATTTATATTTCATTACTATTTCATTACTATTCCATTGAAACACCCAATCAAGGAGGATAAGGAGGATAATAATTTAGGAGAATACCAAATGACGCCATTTTAAAAGAGCAAATTACTGTTTAATGATATTTGCAGAATAATGGTTGATTTTAGATAATTTTAACAGCAACAATTATTTTGCAAATAACATTAAAGGGTGATTTGCTCTTTGTAAATAAATAAATCACTGCATCATTACGATCACACCACTGCTGTTTGATTTCCTTTATAAAAGCTATCGAAGTCACCCTTTTCATTGGTCAACGCGTTAGCCACAGTGATAAAGTGATGCGCTTGGAGTCAGGAGCACCCGCCGCAGGTCGGCTCGGTCTGTCTAGTCTAGACCTCCTCGTTAAGACCGAAGCCACAGTAAGACCCACGGTTCCCGATTTCACACCAGCAAACGCACCAGTCACTACCACCAGCGAAGTAAAGAAGATAATATTCAGCGGATTGAACGAGGAGAGCTGTTGCCCAATACGCTCAGCGAAATAGTTACCCAAGATGGAAACGGATAATTTGATAACTGCAGCCTTCCCTAGCCGAGACGGTGTACCTACTCAGGGTGGTGGACGTAGCCACACGGGGTGGTGTCGTTTAGTCAGTATTTTTGTGTGCTTCGCCACACCAGGGCCCGGTATGTTGAGGACGCAACCTCGAAGTTGCAACTTCTTTTGTACTTTTTTAGGGTTCCGTACCCGAAGGGTGCCAAACGGGACCCTATTACTGAGACTTCGCTGTCCGTCTGTCCGTCCGTCCGTCCGTCCGTCCGTCCGTCCGTCCGTCCGTCTGTCACCAGGCTGTATCTCATGAACCGTGGTAGCTAGACAGTTGAAATTTTCACAGATGTTGCCGCTATAACAACAAATACTAAAAATCAAAAGAAATTTAATATTAAGGGGGGCTCCCATACAACAAACGTGATTTTTTTGCTCATTTTTGCTCGATATTGATAATGGTAGCAGGTAGACGCTTAAAATGTTCACAATATATTGAGTATATTATTTACTTAAAAAATAAATAATTAAATTAAAATTAAATTCATATTTAGGGGGGGGGGGGGGGCTCCCATACATTTTTTTGCTGTTTTTTATAGATAATGGCACGGAACCCTTCGTGCGCGAGTCCGACTCGCACTTGGCCGGTTATTTATTTATGATAAATAAATATACCATAAATAAAAAACGTACAAAAGTAGTTGCAACTTCGAGGTTGCGTCCGCAACACTCTTTTATAGAGTTATCTGTTGTCGTTGACGTAAAATTGCTGCAAAAACAACACCGCTTAGTTTGCAAAGGAACAATATAAAAATGAACCTATAAAACTTTATGAGATCATCGTTGATAAGATAACAGAGGGGTCATAAATATTAAATAAAACACTTAATTATGTAGACATTTTATAAGAAGGAAAAATATAGAAATAGCAAAACATTGTAATTAGCGTGCCGCCTGTAAAAGTACAACACTAGAGAACACTTAATTAGCAACTATAACAGAAGTATACCATAAAATGCATGTGTGTAACAAATGTTCAGCACTTGGTTCAAAGTTCAAGTGTTGGGCGATGTCCACCGCGGTCTCAAAAAAATAATGTTATTCACAATTAATTAATCTAGTATAAGTTTTCAATCGTTACACGATTGGATTAATTTGGCTTTATCATAAATGAACGGTCAAGTGTGAGTAGGACCCCCGGACCAAGGAGGGGCTCTGCGGGCTTATTCGCTAACTCAGTGATGATCCGTAAAAATTAAGTAGTTATTGGTGTCGTTCAATTATCGTGTAACCAAGGATATCAAAATAAGTCGGCTAATAGTAACCGAATGAGCCCGCTGATCACACTTGGAGTTTGTTTAACTGGTGTAACTAGGTTCCCCCATAAAAAATAAAGTACGATGTCATTCATGTAAACCAAATTACTTACATATTTTTGCAGAAAGATAGAAATTTGCAATTTTCAGATTTTCCCTTTACTTTCAATAAAACATGACCAAGGAAGGGTTTCCCACTCATACGTCCATCCTAAGTCTACGGCCCGCAATTTTCAACCTACCCACTACCCACATGGAGATAAAGTTCAAAACCAATGAAAAAACATAACTATAGAAAGTGGAATAGAAAACCACTGGACCTTTGAGTGGACAATACAGGAAAGGGAGGTCTACTTTTGAGCGATTCTGTCATCGTCGGGAGTTAATAAGAGGAAACGCTTAAAAAACTTAAAAAAAAAAACATTTTATTTAAGCTTAAAAGATGTGCTGGTGATTTGAGATTTCACATTTTTGTCAGTCGGATTCTTTGTTTCATATCTTGTTCAATCAGAATGGATATCTTCTGGCAGTGTCAACTCGGTAAGATCCGGGGACTCTGGAAATAATAATAATTAATGTATGCATATTCATGCATGTAACGGACTGTACGTCGCAGAGGGGAGACATTATTTTTGACAAGTTATTAATAGTTTACTAACAAAACAACATCGAATTGAACAGATTTCAACAACGGAGAACTAAAAAAAAATGTTATCAACTATTGTCGTTGGATTGTAGCAGACCATAGAGCAACACGGCCTGCAGACAAATCATTCGTAAGCATGTATGTATTCGTAACAGATTAATCATTAATGATGTAAAGAACATTTTGATAATTATAAAGTGCTTCCTATGTTGATACAACTTACGCAGTCTTTCTGAGGTCATCATTGCCCATCTGCAACGCATCGCCGCGACACGTGTTCAGTAGGATCTGATAATTGTAGCTGCAGCGTCTTCCCCATAGGTGGTTGTAAGTCACAGTGGCGCCAAATAGCTCCCACGCGCGAGCATGGTTGCAAACGTTGGTTAAACAACCAGGCTGCGAGATTCCACCGTTGGGGAAGAAGTCTACTTCCGCGATGGCGCTGCCGATGCCGAGGCCGCCGACGGTGTAGCCACCGTCAGTGTGGATCGCCTCAACGTAGACGCCATCTTGGGGCTTGAGTCGTTGTGCGTTGAAGTTCCAGAGAGGACCGGCCGGGTCGAGGCCTGGGATTAAAATTAAGTAAAAAATAAATGAAAATAGCGTATGATTACATCTGCTAATAAATGTAAAAATTTTGGAATATGATACTCGTATACCTATGATTTTAGCTATCAAAAATATAATGTTAGGAGCCAAAGAACTCGTATAGAGGAAAAGTGAGAACTGGAAATTTTAAAGATAGCGTAAGGGACTTAACGAACAGACCCAGGAAAAAATTGCGTTAAGACTTGCCACATTGGAGGTCTTATTATATTGAGAGCTGACCGTAAAGTAAAACAAAAAGCAAAAATCGGTCAAGGGCGGGTCGGAATCGCACACGAAGAGTACTATCGTATAAGAAAACTTAAGCACTCAAAACAATAAAACAAAACAAAAAATAAATAAATAAAAAAGATTATGCCCTCACGAGGATTTGAACTCACGATCTATGGATTGTGAGCTATATCATACCCGCTGAGCTACCTCAACGATGTAGGTTGACGCGAAATATACCATCATATTGAAATACGTGGGTGTATCAAAACAAGTCTCTTTTATGGGGACCCCCTTTAATTCGTAATATCTCTCGTATTTCAATATGTTTTGTTGTTGCGGCAACAGATAACACATTCTGTGAAAATTTCAACTTTCTAGCTATTACGATTCGTGCTCTAGGACCCGCTGACGGACGGACGGACGGACGGACAGACGGACAGCGGAGTAAAAGGGTCCCGTTTGGCACCCCTCGGGTACGGAACCCTATAAACGAATGATCAAACCTTTGTTTATACCTGTAACACGCGCAACTCTTCCAGCAGTATACCTGCCAGCGTTCCCCACCAAGTGAGCTCCAAGACTGAACCCGATTAGATGCACGTTGTCATACCGAAGACCGAAGGCCTCATTCAGCCAGTTGATGAACCGGCCAGCGCCGCGGCCGACGGCTGGGACTCCGTAGGCCGCGGAGACATAGTCAAGATTGGCTAGGCGGCTCCAGACAATGGTGATGACGTTGACGTCCTTTTTGTTGAGGTAGACTGTTGAAGATTTTTAGGTCAGTGTTAGGTTCTCCAGCTACACTGCTTCAGTGTTGAGAAGAGACAAGAAATTATGATAACAACTAAACAGGTATATGTAAATAGGTACTTACAATAATATATAAATTTTGATATTGAAGAGGATTGGTTGTGGATATGCCATACATTGGTTGTGGCCCCACACAGGGATACCCTGTGTATCTAGTGACAGTGAAACAGTAACGTCACACACATAAACATCCAAGACTTGGAGATTTTTCCGTCCCAGGCCAGGATTAGAACCTGGGACTTCTCTTTTGGGAGTCAGCATCTCGAACCTCAACGTCACAAGGCTGGTCAGCAAAGGTTAAGGAATATCTTACCTGCCCTAACAGTAGGATTGGGCTCCGAGTCACTCTTACTGAGCCAGCCATGAGCGACGAACACGGTCTCCTTGTTGGTATCGAAATTAGAACTTCTTATGGATGCAGGATCATTCATCAATAAGGGCTGAGGTGTGTCCAGGTTGCGCCTGAAAAAAATGGTAGAGAAAGAGTATGAAAATAAAAAATAATCGCTGTCGGAATAGTGAAACTGAAATTCAGAGACCATTCGAAGGGACAATCTAATTCTTGTTTTATATGCTAGGACTGGTTAGCCCAGATTCCGCGAATTGCAAGGCCCGGAAAGAGACGCACCATACGGAAACCAGTACAATTGCACCATTTACACTTTTGTACTTGCGAGAGTTTGGCAATCCCTTCATAATCAACATCTTTTTTCTTATCTGGTCCTGTGCCAATAAAATACAGATTTATCTCGCTATGTTACCGACATCGACCCATCTGGCTGCTCGTCGGCCATTACTTTGGCAACCCATTCCAAGTTTGTAAATCAAGCTTCAAGGGTTTTAAGTTGAAAAATAAATTCAAGGATGTCTCACCTAGTATACAAGAAGAACTGCGTGTTATCCGGATTTCTAAGTGCTGCATTCACGCCCTCATAGTCCACCTGCCCTTCCAGGTCTACGGTGTGACTGACGCCTTCAGCATCAGGAATCTCCAGGTACCGCGGGTAGAGGTCTCTCTCTCTGAGGAGTACGTCTTCGAACTCATCGGAGATCGGGCTTGCATTTGCCGCGAATGCTGTAAAAATGTAAAACGTGGGTAAAACGAATTAAATAACTTTTTTAATAACAACATAGCGTCACGCCTTTTCCCATACAGTGTAAAAGCACTTGTGGATGTTGTGATGCAAGAATCAAATAAATAAATGTTATCAGACGATTGACAAATCGGCAGTACAGTTTACATTACAATCCACTAAGCCCTACATGGATACAAAGCAGTGTAAACTAACCGAATATAAAAACAAAAGCCAGCAAAGCAATCTTCATGTTGAACACACTATCACAAACGACAAAATGACACCTACACTCAGAACCACCTAAGTCTTTATACCTGACCCGTAACCACACAAGCAACTAATAATCGCGCGCAAATAATAAGATTATACTAGAAGCAACTGATTACCGTTGATTGAGTAGCCAGATCCGAGTTACTAATACTGACTGATGGATGGGACCAAAGGTGCATTGATTAATCGTCATATTTTAGTGATAGTAAGAACACGGATATAAAGTACGATATGACAAGCAGTGACAAAGGTTGTTGCAACTGATATTTTGACGACCTCTGTGGCGCAGCGGTTGCGCATTTGCGCACCCCTACCATGCGAGAGGTCCCGGGTTCGAATCCCGACTGGAGACAAAAAAAACCCAGGTCTTGGATGTTTACATGTTTGTGATGTCGCTGTTTCTGGTTCCCACGACACAGGGTATCCTAGAGTGGGGCCAGAAGCAATGTATGTGCTTGTATGTAAATGTTTTATGTTTAAATAGAGCTACTTGGCCCGTTTAGTAAACCATTCTCAAATTTTGAGATATATCTCAGTTATCTCACACACAATGAAGGCTGTCTATGTTAAAATGTCATTTTCACCATGTTTTCACCAAACGATATGAAAATTGAAATTTAAAAGAGCTTTAGATGAGGGGCCTTAGCGCTATTTTAGACATTATATCTACAATCTACAACTGTCATATCACGTGCACCTCACTTTTTTCCAGGTTTCCACGTTTAATTCGAAAACAGACTTAAAACATTATGTACTGTGTATCAATGAACCAGAGAGAACTGACAACGTGCAGACGTGTTTCAACGAACAATGATGATGAATGATGGCAGGATGCTGATGAGGTAAATGAGAATACTCCAGACCATAGAACACCAGCTCAAAATAATGTTGCCGGCATCATTTATTCGACGTACGGACGGACGGACAGACAGCGAAGTCTCAGTAATAGGGTCCCGTTTGGCACCCTTCGGGTACGGAACTCTAAAAAGACTAAAATTGCTACAATTTGAAACCTTAACCAGATTTGTAGGTTCAATACTGACTGATTAAAAGTAAATGCAATCAAATATTAAAAATAATTTTAAAACCTTCCTCAGATTATGCTCTTTCTAACGGTATATCATAATTTTTTTGCAACTCGGCCCTCACACCGCTCAGCCCGCGGGCTGGTGTTTATAACAAGGTGTGTCGCCAAGATCGGCTTATCGGTTACTACTGTATCGAACAAAATACTTAATTGGTTTAAATATGGTGGAGCATACGTTTATTATTGCCGTTGTCTTTCTATCTTGGAGGACTATTGTTCACGTCCACAGAAAATACTTGGATCCCACCAACTACCACTAGACTAAACTCTGGCTGATGCTGAGAGATTGCGATCCTGACACATGTGTATAATGTCCTTCTCTGTCCCGCGCTACTTTTCACTCTATAATATCTCACTTGTGGGAATGAGATAGAGTGAAAAGTAGCACGGGACAGACAGGGACATGTTTCAGGATCGCATCCTCTCAGCGGCCAGAATATAAGCATCCACCCGCCCTAGATTGTTCGAGACGAAGGACCCGATAAACCGATCTTGGAGACACATCTTGATTTTATCCCCAAAAAATTAAGGAACTTGTTTTAAAAGGTAAAAAACAAAATGTAAAAAACGCATAGTTCAGGAGTGATACTGAGTATACCAAAAGACGTGCTAAAATTTCGCGGTTTTTCGAGTGTTACAAAGTTAGCGGAGGTGTTTCGAAGCTGCAAACTTGGATATATACACTATAGGTAGTGGTCCTAACAACATAGTTAAAAATCTGAACAAGCATATATTTTGCGATTTTAGCGCCTTTTCATGTAATGTTTGACTGGCGTAAACTGGTAGTGGTCCTAACAACTTATTTAAAAATCAGAACTAGCATATATTTTTCGAGCTTAGTTAGCGCCTTTTCATGTAATGTTTGACTGGCGTAATAGGTGTACACCATAAAGTGAAACTTTAGGGTATGCAAGTACCCCAGTATCCCAGGCACCATACAAAGATGTTCGATATTCTTTATATTTAGAGAGCTCATGGTAAGGCCTAAAGTGGTTATCGGCTTGACCATTGTTTTCGGGACACCCTGTATTTACTGTATGCTAAAACTAGCTAATTACACTTACGAATAGAAGCTCAATCCTTTTACTGGCAAACTAATACATTAGCAGCAAGTAAGTATTTGAGGCTCGCAATTTGTACTACTTAGGTAATACTACTTCCTCCTATAATTATGAAATGAACAATTAGATTATTCGTCATGTTGTATAGCAACCAAGATTACGTACTACTGTAACAATTGAACGAGCAAACTGACAGCGTGCAGACGTATTTCAACGAAATCCTTGACTGATCCGAAAACGCATTTAGCGATGGCAGGTGATGCTGAAGAGGTAAACGAAAATACTCCAGACCATAGAACACCAGCTCAAAACAATGTTGCCGGCATCATGTACTCTCTCAAATATGCATTCTTAGTGGAAACATTTCTGGGAATATTTCGATTACACAGTGATGGAGTAACGTTCCCACCACCGAATTTTAAGTTCAGAATGAGAAGCTTGTATCCAGTTGTAATTTTGTTGTTATATATTCTCCAGTTCTTGTATTCGCCCATACCCAAAGATAATATAAATGCACCATTGATATTCTTTATTATATTGATTCTGCCCTGCATATTTGCGATCGTATCAACATTTTCCATGCACAAGACAACTGTCAGGTTGATTCAATTACTTTCTGAAATAGATGCTATTCTAGACGTAATCTCTATTAAGAATTTCTACAAAGTTAAGCAAACACGCATTGTCATAAGTCGTATTTTGATATGGTTAATTCTAAGTACACTACTTATCATTTTAGTTGCTTTAGTTGACAATATATCACATCCCAATATTTTGATGATGTTACTCATTAATCCAGATTTGGAGGTAATTATATTTTGTATTTTCGTTATTATGGTAAAACAAAGGCTGGAAATAATAAATGAATGCTTAGCTACAGGTATTTATCACAACGAGGGGAGAAAATCTTTGACACTCGCTTACAACTTAGAGCGTCATATTAACTTCAATTTGAAAAACAATGTTGATTTTAAGTTTCTCACCTTGGCATACGACAAAATAGCTGAGAAATGTAATCTCCTCATCCAAGAGTTCAAATTCCCAGTCATATTCACTCTTACTTTAAAAACTTTGGGCATTGTTAATGATACATGTTCAAGAGTTGTTTTCTTTCGTAATAATAATTTTGATACGGAAATGAAACTAACAGTTATGTTATCTGTTTTTAAAACTACAGTTCATTTATTATCCATAATTAATTTATGTGTCACTTGTGAAGGTCTGCTAAAAGCAAGACAGGAAACAAGTTTAATGGTAAATGAGCTAGTCATGAACTATAGTCTGCCGAGACCGAAGAGGGAACAAGCAAAGGTTTTCAGGAGTCTGATCGACGCCTGCTCACTTCGTGTCCAAGTGTTTAGTTTGTTCCTTTTAGATAACCGCTTTGTTCTTAAATACTTAGGGTTTTTCATTGTTATCACTACTTCGGTTTTAAACTTACAAGCTATTTTTTTAACTCAAGGATGAGAATATTAGAGTCATATCATAAGATTTGTGGGTTAAATCCTTCACTAGGTATATTATAATTTTTGCTTTGATGTAATAGAATATCATGTGTGTGTTTATACTAAGTATTTTTTTGCACTGATTGTCCCTCTCATTAATATTTTTCCCGTCTTGCCTAGTTTTGCTGGAAGAAATATTTATAAGAGATAAGCTCGCCTTTAAATAAGTACATGTTTTACTAAATGTTTTTATAATAATTATGTGTGCAATAAAGTATTAGTGAAATGATAAAATCTGTCATTTTCCATACATATAATTTATCTGTTCAACAGGGCTTATCGAGACGAGAACCATTTGGAAACAGTTGTTGGATTTTCCGATCACACTTAGAGAGCAAATCTAGTGTAATGAGGTTTATTTCTACATTAAAAATATAAGTACGATGTCATCCATGTAAACAAACTTATATACTTTTGAAGACAGATAGAAATTTGCAGTTTTCAGATTTTTCCCCATTACTTGTGCTATAAGACCTTGCTTTGTGCTAAATTTCATGATTGTAGGGTTACGGGAAGTACCCTATAGGTTTTGGGTCTATTGCGATGCGACCGAGCAATTGATAATTTCAGCTTGGTAGGTACGTCCACGCGTCCACGCGTTCCCGTTATTAAAGGTTGTGACACACGGACAGATGGACGAACGGACAACAAAGTGATCCTATACGGGTTCCTTTTTTCCTTTTATGAATCAGAATAATAAAAATGACCAAAAATTTTATAGTTTTTAGGGTACCGTACCCGAAGGGTGCCAAACGGGACCCTATTACTGAGACTTCGCTGTCCGTCTGTCCGTCCGTCCATCCGTCCGTCCTGTCTGTCACCGGGTCCGTCTGCACGAACCGTAATAGCTAGAAAGCTGAAATTTTCACAGAATGTGTATATCTGTTGCCGCACCAACCACAAATACTATACGAGAGATATTGCAAATTAAAGGGGGCCCCGATACAAGAGACGTGTTTAGATACACTTACGTATTTCAAAATGGAGATCTTGACTGAAACTGTTTATTTATTGTCATAGCAACCATGTCATAGACACATATACTACACATTTAAATATGATAGCATATTTCGCGTCAACCCACATGGTTATGGTTAGCCGGTATGATGTAGACTCTCAATCCGGAGGTCGTCGGTTCAAATTTCGTGAAGGCATAAACTTTTTAAATTTTCTTTTTGTTTATTTTTTTATTGTTTTGAGTGCTTTTGATTTGTTGTACGATGGTACGGTACCCTTCGTGTGCGATACCGACCCGCACTTAACCGATTTTTTGGGTACGACACTTGGGAAAATGCAAATGTGGCATTTTAACGCTGGTTTAAGCCCTAACAACATATAAAAAAGATCAGAACGACCTAACCTTATGCAAGCACGGATGTAAATCTTGACTGTCCCTTTAGGGACAGTTTTGATAGTAGGATGAGAGTAGACTAACAATCACACATTCACGCGGCTACTTGAATAAGTCACTGTCATCGATTAGACATTTTGTTACCAGAATCCAGGCTCAGGAGTGATGGTACTTTTATGTTGAATAATTAAGACTGTAAGCGCCTTCCAAAAATCCTTACACATTAATTATTATGACATGGAATCATCTATATATTTTTCTTTACTACAAACAAAATGTCTAGGCAACAAAACTACACAAAATTAAAATTATGTAGTATTTCAGTGGTCGGCTTTTGGTGTTGGTAATCAACTTTCAACATTTTACTTACTAATAATTACTTTGATATCAATTTACTTTGATATCATTGATAATTTATTTTGACATTTGATAATTTGACATTTTATTTTACTTTTATTGATCTTGTAGATATTGTAATAATGGATAATTAATTAATTGATAATTTAAATCTAGATTTAATTTGACAATTATTTATTTTCTATCTTGTCTTGTTTAGGCCGAGTCTTTCAAGAGACGCACAAACAGTCAGATAACTTTATTTGACACTTCTCGTACGTGTGAAATGTCAAATGTCTCATATAAACAGACAGATTAACGCTATCTGAGGAATGAATGTATTTATTAGTAAGTAGTCTATTATTTTAATATTTATCGTTGTGCACTTATGTAGGTCTACCTTTTATTAAATTATCCTCTCCATCCTAGGTTTGCTGGAAGAGATCTCTTATTAGAGATAAGCTCGCCTTTGTACATGTTTTTTCTAATATTAAGTGTCTGTATTATGTTTTCTGTGCAATAAAGTATAAAGTATAAAGTAAGTATAATGAAAGATTTGCACTTAATTGTGTCATTTGTTGATATAGGTATTTATTGATTGATTTATTTGGTATCATTTTATTGCATATTGTTAAACTATGGATCTTATGTCTGATAATAAAATAATAATAATAAATAAAGGAAATTTTGATCTCTTGTGGAATTTCAGTTCAAGGTCCCAGGTTCGAATCCTGGGAGGGGAGGAATAAAATTCCTAGCTCTGTAATATCGCTGTCTCTGGATCCCACGACCCAGGCTATGCAGTATGGGGGCAGAAGCAATAAATATTACTTAAACTCAAACGCGTCCGCGCAGAAACGATGGTCCGCGACTTACAACCTTACACTTTGGTATCTATAAAGTTCAAAACCAATGAAAAAATAGAATAAACAAGTGAATCTGGTTCTTACTTGCCCGTCCAAAGTCCACGGCCCGCGAGATTTTCAACCTTCAGACAGAAATACAGAAAAAAATATCTTGGGCTTTTGTGGACGTTGAACACTTCCCCACCCTATATTTTTGTTTATGTTTGAGCATGTATGGCGTCTCCATACCAAAAATAGTACATAGAACGACCCAACTTCCTATTTTTACAATCTGTCGGCGCGAAACTTTGTCCCTGGCGTATGCGAATGCGGACCAACGTGTGAATGCAGGAGTTCCCGCCTTATTGGAAGCGGACTCAACTCGAATCCCAAAAGCAAATATACTGAGCGGAAACTTGGAGGCTACAGAAATGTGTGGAGCCGCTTAAGGATTACCTTTTTTATTGTCGATGTCATTAGGGTTATTAGTCCAGTAAAATAGGAAATCAGCGGAACTACATAAAACCCCTATATTGCAAATTTCATCGAAAACTACAGTGCCTTTTTCTAGAACACAAAACATAATTATATCGTTACATAAAAATATTCCTCAGTATAGAATCAGTAACCCCCGGTTTCCAGTACTATAACTGGCTGCTAATCGACTGTTAAACGGCTGTCACATTTTTTTCGTTTGCAGTTCTGACAGCTGAAATTGTTATCAGTAGATTAACAGCAGATTATATGTATGGGAGACCAGGCGGTAAGTGTTCCATCCTTTGTTTTTACCAGACCACATCCACATAGGCATATTATACGTTGTGATACTACATCCCTACTGCATCTTCCAGAATAACGTCCATATTTACCAGTTCAGAGCTTTGAATCCCAATTGTATGTGTAACTTAGGACATAAATACCAACTATATCCAGGTCCATCGAGGCCACTGCTGCTGTGTCATCTGGTAACAATAGTCCCCACTGCAGGAGTGGCCTTGTGGGACCTGGAAATAGTAGGTATCTATAGTCCTAAAAGTAGCACTTAAAATTGGTATTCAAAGCTCTAAACTGGTATGGCTCAAAACCTTTTGGACCTGGACGATGTTCTGAAACATGCAGCAACAATCACAACGTATAACTGTGGTAATGTAAAATGTATATGACATGAAAAATTTATTATATATATGATATAATATAATACACGCCCAATCGCGTAAGGACAGAAGAGTCCTTTGAACAATATTGACATTAAAATTATAAAAAAAATACATTAAAATTATTTTGACAGTGGGTACCAAGACGTCAATGAATGTCTAATTTTTGACGTTGGTACCCACTGTCAAACTAATTTTAAAGTCAATATGTTTCCCTTTTCGGCCAGGAGAATGACAATGGCTTGACTTAGGGGGTTAATGTAGCAATAATTATGTTAATATTTCCAATGGTTTCCAAATTACGAGCGAATAGCTGGAAAAAGAGACCTCTAATATACCACCACCGCCCTAGCGAGACAGGTAAATGAAGGAATTTATTTGACTCTTTTCAGGAGAAATGCCCGAAAAAAAAGTGGGCTTCAGTGCGGAAATTCATTAGCCACATTATTTCTTTCATTTTTTTTTACAAATAGGTACATGTAGCCAAAGTCTCCACTGCTTCCCCTTTCCAGAACTATTGCGAATAATACCCCGCGAAGGGAAAAAGAGTGCGAGAACTTTAATTAGACAAGTTCGGTTGAGCTCGAGACTTTTGTAAACGAATAATCGAAACTCGACCGAATCCACCTTCAGTGGGCACCGGTTAGAGATATCGGTCTGTTTGTCTGTTCACCGACAAATATGTTGGCCAACAGAAAATTATTGTGCGGCGGCGACCTCTGTGGTATTGCGGTCGATGTAGAGGCTAACGATCGGTTTCCGAAAGAAAAATTAGCTGTGACAACTTATTAGATTCTTTTCAAACTCATTTCAGTCAACCAAGTGCTGCTATTTTGAATTAATCTTATATCCCTGGGTCTCTAGCCTTATGAGGCCTTAAGTAGTGGACATACATAGGGGGCCTTATGTATGTCCACTACGGCGGTCGAGGTGTATGAGTCTGATTTCTAATTCAGTGCCAAAACGGTTTGCCATAAATAAACAAACATTTGCATTAGTCACATACATTGCTTCTGGCCCCACACTAGGGAACTGGCCTGTGCCGTGGGAACCAGAAACAGCGACATCACAAAATGTGTGTACATCACACTGTAGTAGAGGATAATTAATATCATCGCCATTCTGCGAAGGAGGACAACATAACCCCTCCACGAAATTGCCGAGTTAGCTTTGTAGAGTCAGATAATGCTGTTATACGAGTAAGTAGCGCACAGGGAATGCGAAAGCATTCCTCTTTGAGTAGCATAGAAGTCCCAAAGTCGCGCTCAAAATTGAGTAGCTCAGCTTATTGGCAACATAACAACTTGGGTAACACTTGAATGAGATAGGTACTGAGTTTCTGATTCCCTTGTCGAAGCGTGTTATCCACCAATCACGTGCCTCTATTTGAATTAATCATCGATTATCTAATCGCGTAACCTTTGAACAGCATCTCGGAAACCAGTAGTAACTCTAACTTGAATGAGTACTCGTGTAGAGAGAGCATAAATTACTTTTATCTGTACCTACCTTACGATATGCCCAACATCCTCACAGGTGAAGGGAATGTGATGGGTTACGATATAGTACGAAATAAATATAACAATACTAGCTTTTGCCCGCGTGACTTCGTCTGCGTAGTTACACATAGTGGTCACTCATCTCCTTTTGAGTTTCGTTCTCACAAACATAACTTCAAAGGTATTTTTGATCAACTTAGAATCCTTTCTATTTTTAATTCTACGTCATAAAAGGTATGTACAATTAGCTGCCCTCCAAAGATGTTCGAACATTTTTGTATGGTAATTTTAGGGAATTTCAACTGTAGGTGACCCAGAAAGGTTCGATGGTCTTTCAGCTCTCTAGATTTATCCGTTTGGCCCCGGCCGGCAGCGGAGTTGATGACTCGGTCAGTCAGTCAGTCAGTCAGGACTTGTTTATTTTATATTCGTTGTTATGCGTGACAATGCGATGCGATTGCGCTAACTCACTTAACTGCGCTTGATTTTTAATGCAAACAGGAAAGAAAGTTAAAAATAAATAATATAAGAATAATTTAGGTATAATTTTGGATATTACTTTAGATTTCAGATTTCATTTATTTGCGTAAATGTAGTTACAGTAGGCGCTTTAGTCAAGAAGAATGAAGAAAATAAAGTTTTGAAGCCATTTTGAAACTTTTTCCCAATCGGTGAATCCTGCTTCGGGATTCCTTACACACAGGGACTTGTTAGAGCCGATGTTTGGTTACGGAGTACTATTATCTCTTCTGTGGTTTGGTTTCTAATAAAATTCTCCTATTATAGTTAGAATTAAGGTTAATTCTTTTCGGAATAATATTCTAATTATAATTATAACACATTCTGGAGCCACACGCGGGTAGGTATATTGGATTTTAGGGAAACAAACTTTTGAGTTCGGGCACAGGGTGCTCATGCTCATCCCATACAAATTAGGATTAGTTACCCTTCACAAAAAAAGATAGTGTGAGTAGTAAGATTTGTACTTGTTTCAGTTAACATACTTCTAGGTGGCGCTAATTTTAGAATAAATCCTATATATCTTAGCGCCATCTCGTAGTATTTGCAATTTTTCGATGGTGCTGCACCGAGCAATAATGGCCTCGAACTAAAGAAGCTTCCGTAGCATCTCAGTTTACGCCGGTGTCATATTTTGTTCTAGGTGGTCTATCTGTATTAGTATAATATTATAGTATCTGTGGTTCGGGACAGAAAGTGTGACTGGCTGACAGTCGGCGCAGACTATGTTGCAGTGCGTGAGCATGTCATATTTACATAAAAACATGACACATCGCTCCACTGCAGCCTACTAGCACGGGTTTACAATCCGCGCTACACGGCTGTGGAATGAGCTTCCCTAGACCATCAGGGAAAGTCCGTCACTAAATATCTTCAAAAACCGACTAAAGAAGCACTATCTTTCAATTTAGATATAATGAAATATGGCACATATAACATAACTGGTTAAAGTGCCAACCTCGGCGGAATTCAGTCAACACCCGGTTAGAGTCGATGGCGATCTAACACAGTTCCGGCACACACAGCTGCGTTTGAGTTACAGAAATCAGTGAGTCAACTCAGTTTTCCGCTGAGTTAACCGCGTCTAATACCAGCTAGTGGCGTGATCCTGACATCTGCTCGAATCGCTTTTCCAACTCCGACAAGTTTCCTTATCGTTGGAGCGTTTGATAGAATTTTTATGAAGTTTCGTAAAGTCCGTGAGACCCCTAGTTGAATTTTGGGGCCGTCAGCATTCTACAATGGAAAACTCATCACTTGATTATATGTGCCTGGGGAATACTAAAACAAAAAAAAATACGCGTGTAGCACCGTACACGTGTTAGAAGTAAAACTTCTGTAGCTAGATCATTAAGTGGTACCTATACTATACACCCATACCTACCTATACTAAAAGAGATTTAAATTTCCAATTTTGAGATCCAATCTCTGCTTCAAGTTACTTTTATGTTTCAGACGTCCGATTATTTGAAATTATTTTATACTTGTACTTCCTTTTAATATCTACGTCATGTCATTTATTTCCCACCATTCCTTATCTACAATTTGTCGCGCTCGTGGTGATATACTTAACTCATTCAATAGTGTCACTACTATTTGCATCTCGCTCAGATTATATACCATCTGACGACGTCACGTCTTAAAACCGTCTTGCTCAAATGTATGCATTGCTTTGCTTGTCTCTGTGCCCAGTCCCTTTATTTAATTGATCGAGTACGTATTTTCAACTATTCCAAGTTAATGTGTACCTGCGGGGCTACCATAAGGCTTGCCACTCACCTCAGTCGCGCAGATAAATGACAAAGAAGATGGCTAAATCAATATATGGACGACTGCCCCAGACATGTACAAAGACTTCTCAACAGCCAATAGCATTTAAATATTCATTCATAAATTTAATTTACTGCGTTTGTATTTAGTTTGTAGAACTTGAAGAAAAAAATAATTAAATATAGGTAAATAAGAGTTGTTACTCAATACTCCGTGATTCCAATATGATTCCGTGACCTTTGCCGTCGCTAGAAATAAGCACCATTTTGCAATAACATGCAACATAACGCCATCTAGCCACTCCTCTGGAAACCTCCTGTTTTCAACAGTTTTGCTAGTTGGCAATTATGTTGCATGTTATTTTTAACGATGGCAAAAGTCACTAATCAATGGCGGAATCATAGAGTATGAAGTGACAACTCTTAATTATTTAATCATTTCCTTCAAGTTCTACAAACTAACTAAAGACGCAGTAATTTATGAGAGAATATTTAAATGCTATTAATTGGCTGTTGAGAAGTCTTTGTACATGTCTGGGGCAGTCATTTTGCCAAATTGCCAACTCCTTTCGCGTCTCAATGATGTTTCTCCATAAAATAGCGCGCATTCATTATGATATGACATTAAATTGTGACAAAATGCGTGGCTGGGGTGACTGGCGTGCCTTATGCTACCCCCGCTAACCTATACATACCTACTTTGCTAGGATTTTTTAGGGTATGACGTAACTCTTATTTAATTTTATTCTTGACATTTCCTTAGTCCGCCATACGACATACCTCGATTTTGATATTTTACTTCAACATTATTGACTGGCATGAAGCATTAACTTTAAAATTACAAAAGCTTATTAAAATCAAAATCGTATAATTTCAACAGTTATAACAACAATTCAACTTTAAAATATGTATTACAAAAATTACATACAAACAAATAAGCGAAACAATAAGCCATTAAACTTATGGCTCTGTAAGCTGTAGACCTCGCTTTGGCCGTTTACTACAGATAAACATTAAATAGGTAGGTATAACACGTACTTAGTAGCTAAACTGCTAATTTGTGACTTGAACTGCACTATATAATAAAAAGTGGCTTTAGAACAGTTCTAGGTACCTACCTACTTATTGTTTTCAAGAAGTCTTAATGCAGCCATCCATCACATCGGAATTTGCTTGAAAACTAAATATCACATTTGGATGATTCTAAGTGACTTTATGCGATTACTAGCTGCCCGTTGCGCGACTACGCAGCGCGTTTTAGGTACCTATTCCATAGTTACCGGCCACAAAACGATTCGTTCATCATTTTAGAAATCCATATCGACCCGTGTGACATTGATGAAACTCTTTTCTTACAAACTGTATGGATCGCATCGCACAACTGTCAAACATAAGTTCCGGTTCCAACAAAGAGGTTGAACGAAGTAGTTTTTGGTCACGTCACTGGTTTTGGCCATACCGGAAATCAAGAACTCGTGGAAGAATGCTTAAAATAATTTTTATTTGTTAACGTTTCATCAGGTTTTTCTCTCACTAATTAACATTCTTTATTGTACGAATGTATTATTATCTTATCTGATTAGTTAAAAACCGTATTGAAAATAGTTGCGGTTTTAAAAGTCTTCAGCCGACCCTGACGTCACCGATTCCAATTTCCGTTACATTTCTTAGCCACTCGTGATAGCACCCGGCTAGTAGTAATTGAAAAGCAAATATATGAATAACCCACAGTTGAGAGGTTAAATAAATTTTACCCCCGTGCCCCAAGAAGTTTTACTTCAAAAAGTTTTTAAAATACCTAATCGGCTATTAATTGCTATCAAAAACTTATTAAGGCCCGGTCTCTCAAAAGACTGATAAATAAACAGTCAGATAACTTTATTTGCCACTTCATGTACGTGTGAAATGTCAAATGCCTCAGATAAACAGACAGATAAACGCTATCTGAGGATGGAAAGATCGGCACTTACTCTAATAGAGCGAGTACAGTCTTGTCATCTCATCTCATCAACCTGAGAAATGATAAATTAAAGGTGCCACGTGCCATTATTTGGTGACAGGTTCGTTGCATTAAGTTGCGTACAGTCTTTCAACGATCTTTTGTGACGTTTACACAGCCACACACACACAACACACACCTTTTATTCCTCATTGGCCAATCAGCGTTAGTTCCACCTGTCACCGCGCGCCAAAAAATCTTTGGAAAGCGTAGAGCTGGCGCCCTCTGCAAACGTCACTCGTCAGCCAAGAGATCGTTGGGAAGATGTAGAGCTGGCGCCCTCTGCAAACGTCACTCGTCAGCCAAAAGATCATTGGGAAGCATAGAGCTGGCGCCCTCTGCAAACGTCACTCGTCAGCCAAGAGATCTTTGGGAAGCGTAGAGCTGGCGCCCTCTGCAAACGTGACTCGTCAGCCAAGAGATTGTTGGGACGCTGTAGAGCTCGCGCCCTCTGCAAGCAAACGTCACTCGTCAGCTAAGAGATCGTTTGGAAGCGTAGAGCTGGCACCCCCTTGAAATAATTTGTCATGTAGTTCATTATTCCAGCGGCAACAGTGATAAGTCCGCTGACGGACAGACGCACTGACGGACGGACAGGTATGGGTACGGAACCCTACATATAAAGTTGAATCTATAGTCAAGCCAATTCAAAACTTTGGACCATCCCTAGCCACTTGAATATCGCAAAGCGTCATACCCAGACAACTCAAATGAATGACCTACACTTTCTATGCAAATGTGAAGAGAGAATTTTCTTATCTCCGAAACAATAAAAGGCGAGGAATTTCCTAAACATATTAATCACGGGCGATCGTAAACTAGCGGTTATCGCGCCTGGCCCCACGCTAGGGTACACAACAATGGTGTCCGGCGTCGTCGTCCAGTCAAACAATGTAACATTACCAACACTGTGACAACCCTGCTGACAAAACCCCGTGTGAGTTTACTGCAGAGGATTTGGAATGGAGATGACAGCTCTGCGCTTACCACGCGGCCAAATTCGGAGTACGCAAAATACCTTTTTGTTTTTAGCCGCAGCACTTCTCGTCTCGACGCCCCGCGCTTCCCGCCGCCATGCGATAGGCGTGCAGAATTACGGCCCAAAATACGAAGTTTCTTTTGTACGCGCATAAAAATACAAATTAACGTTTGTAACGTTTTCGCGACAAGAATGGAATATTTTTAGAACAATCTTTCCTAGTTTAAGCTATTTAAGTAGAATATTGTAATTTTTTAAGAAAGTAAATAATTTTCAAAAGAAAAAATAATACATTCATAGCTTTTTTTCCCAAAATTAAATAGATAATTGAAGACTTAGAACCTTCTTGTTATTTCTCTGGTGTATGTGGTAAATATGGCTAAGACGTCATATTCTCTAACTCCGCCATCCACCCATTAAAAAAAAACCAAGACAAAAAGTGTCGCATTAGTTGTATTGTTGTTGAACAACCAGTTTATTGCATCAATTCTGGGGTTCGGTGTACACAGTTGTCATTCAATGCTCTTGTGATTCTCTTACCTAAGCGCGAACATAACCAATTCGCTTGTTACAATGGCCGTTCACGAGCCGCAATATTGGAGGCAGTTATTCTCGTATACAATGGCGGCGTAGATCAAATAGCTGAATGCCAATGTTAAGGCTTGATGACGTTCGATCGTTGTAATAGTGTCAGCATCGTGATTATTAACTAAATATTACGCAAATCTTAGCCCTGTTCATGTGTAATTTACCTGGTGCCCCGTACATTCCAGACTTTTGTCTATCCCACAGCGCTTCCACTCCCAATTACCCCAAGGAGTTTACCCCTACACGCATGCGCGCAGCATCTGTGTTGCTTATCCTATCTCGCTTTCCCGCGCTTTGGAATAGAGTTCAAATTACGATGGTTTTCTCGGTAATGTGGAATGGTAAGTGGTTCCCGGATTCTTGTTTTCAGATGTGCTCCGTCCGCCCGATCACAAAGACGTGTATTCGTCTCAGTTCAGAAGGCGGTTTCGTAAAGTTTACGGGCGCGAAATCTGTTCGGGAATTTCAGTGAACATCTCCGACTTAGGTTGCCGTGATTTGTGGTTCTGTTTGTACGTTTCTGGCCGGTTCGTAGGTTTTAGGAAGTGGTTGTGTTTTGGGACTAATAAAAAGGTGAGTTTTGTATTTTTTTTAGATTTGGTGTACAGAGAGATTGTGATTTGGTGTACAATTTTTAGGGTTCCGTACCCGAAGGGTGCCAAACGGGACCCTATTACTGAGACTTCGCTGTCCGTCCGTCCGTCCGTCCGTCCGTCCGTCTGTCACCGGGTCCGCCTGCACGAACCGTAATAGCTAGAAAGCTGAAATTTTCACAGAATGTGTATATCTGTTGCCGCACCAACCACAAATACTGAAATACGAGAGATATTACAAATTGAAAGTGGTCTCGATACAAGATACGTCTTCACAACACGCTTGAAAAGTTTATACCAAGGCCATTTTGTTTTGGTAGGTAAGCCTTCTTTTAATGAAACTAAATTTAAATGATATGGCAATGTCGTCCCCGGACTTCTACAAAGACTTTAAATATTAATTGATGAATTACGACGTCTCTATTTATTATGTAGAACTTTTAGAAAAGAATTATAAAATTAATAGTTTTTAATTACTTTTGTTGTCATACAAATCTCAGAGCACAGAAATTATTTTTTTCCTTTTGGCCACTTCAAGTTTGGCTGCCAGTGATGTTTTAATTAAATACTCTTTGGTGCGTTGAAATGATGTTTTGCAGTCTGCATGACATTGACATAATGAGTGAGTGAACCTCATTGTACGGAAATTGTAGATGGGTGTCTCACGTTTTCCAGTAGGAGTAGGTTGTAGACAGTGCTGCTTACGGCGGCGTTTAGTAGGTACTAAAGGCCCTAAAAGCGCGGCAAGCTTTGAATCAATTCAAATGTTATTTTTCAACTAGCTACAAAGTTATTCTGACATAAGATGATAATTTGAACAAAACTTTTTGGGTATTTCATGAAAAATACAGTTACAGATCACACATATACAGGGTGGAACAAACGAATGGGCCCTGGAGGGAAAGTACCTTAAAATCTCAAGATATCCGTCCGTCCGTCTGTCTGTCACCAGGCCGTATCTCATGAACCGTGGTAGCTAGACAGTTGATATTTTCACAGATGACGTATTTCTGTTCCCGCTATAACAACAAATACTAAAAACAAAATAAATTTAATATAAAGGGGGCTCCCATACAATTAACGTGTTTTTTTGCGGTTTTTTTAACCGACTTCCCAAAGGAGGAGGTTTACAATTCGTCCGGATGTTTGTTTCTTTTTTATTTATTTTTTTATGTATGTGCCTCGATAGCGCCTAAACGGATGGACCGATTTGGAAAATTAGACCGATTAGACCTATAGTGATTTTTGTGTTTTTCATAATAGCTCGTGCAAATGCACATGGTAAGCATAATATTGTGATGCGGAACTGCTGAAGAAGACCACATATGGCCACCAGATCTGCTCAATACTAGGTACAAATACAATGCGTGGCTGACGGGCGGGCAACGCATAGCCTAAACCGATGGACCTAGAGCCATGAAACTTTGTACAGGGGTTCCTTAGTAGCGTGGGGTAGCACTGATATGGGATTTGACAAAATTAATTCCCCTGGGGGGGGGGATAAGGGGTTACAGTTTGTATTAAACTCAATCTAATCAAATAGGGTTTGTGGAAGTCGGTTTTTTCTAAAGTTTACTTTTTGTTCCAATTATATAAATAATGGTACGGAACCCTTCGTGCGCGAGTCTGACTCGCACTTGGCCGGTTTTATTTTAATAGTTTTTTTTTTAGTTCAGGCAAATCTAGTCAAAGAAAAACTTCGTAAAGCGCAGAAAATTCTTATTCTTGTATTACCCGTGCTATTAAAGAAAAAAATAGATGGCGTCGATCATCATGCTATCGCACTTGCACACAAAAAAAAAACAAAAAAAAACTACCACTATCACTATCTTTACTCACATACGGCCGTAATGGTTGCAAAACAAGTAGTAATCAGTCTGGGTTTGTTCTCACGTTGCAGCTCTTTTGCTTTACGCGCTCCAATTCTCGTTATACATTTTGTTACTGATAATGTACGGTTTTCTACTTGCAGTGTGTTGAATCGTCATTTTTCTACCGATTTAACACTACTTAGATGGATCGACAGAAAATGTTTAAAATGCTGTTTTTGTTGACCCTATCAGTTGTTACTGCAAGTATAAGACGCTATCTAAGATTTTTTCTTTAATGACCGTGGTAATGACGTTTTAAAAAACATTTGAAGGAACACTATCTTTTTCTACCTACCTCGTCGTTTGAGGAACCGAGATTTTGGCAACCGCTCCGGGGCTTTCCTGGCCCAGAGGATTTCGCTCGCCGTGCAGCGCGGTAACGCAGCCAGCGTTATGGGCACCTTTGGTCCGGGCGATTCTTGGGGCGGTTTGTTTGTATAATTTTATATTTATAATTGGACTTAGATATAAAAACAACTTTTGTCCTAACTAATCCGTGAATTCACCATATACCTCAGTATCTATGTATATATTATATTTTATTTTTATCTGTATTTATGTATTTATTAGTAAGTAGTCTATTATTTTAATATTTATCGTTGTGCACTTATGTAGGTCTATCTTTTATTAAATTATCCTCTCCATCCTAGATTTGCTGGAAGAGATCTCTTATTAGAGATAACATCGCCTTTGTGCATGTTTTTTCTAATATTAAGTGTCTGTATTATGTTTTCTGTGCAATAAAGTATAAAGTATTAAGTAATAACACCGTGTACGGTACATGGCTGGTTTATGTTACCTGAAGCCTGCGACGTGATTCATGGATTTCTGTCAAGAATCGTTCATACCTGCTGTAGCGAACGACGAAGCCCGAAACGGACGCAAGCATCCGAAGAAAACGCTTCTGAACCGACTCTATGGATGGATATGGACTTTGTACATTGCTGACCATAATCAGACGCATACTCCAACCTACAACGGACAAGTGCATTGTACAGTAATATTATTTTTGCTGGACTTTTAAACGACAGAGCCATTTGTACCAAAAGCTTAATTACGATTAGCGTCCTAATTCTATTTAGCAGCTGTCAAAATGTATGAAATGTGTCAAACTTAATTGAGATTAACGCGCTAATCATAATAAGTGTTTTGGTGCAAATGGACCTTAGTGACTCGTAAGATAACCAAGTAAATGGTTACATTTCTTGACGAGGGCGGAGCAATGCTGGTTGAATGAAGTGAAGCTTAGCTTCCCGTCGAATATAACTCCCCAGGTCGCGCAATTCGGATTTTCTCTGCAATGTGACATCATCTAAGGTGTTATTAAATTGGACTGGGTTATGGTTACAAGTCATTCAAGTGTTATCACAAAGCACTTGTCCGCAGTAACACCAATGTGACGGTGTACTCAGATCTTCCTAAAGGGCTGTGCAGTCGTGTTGCCTACGGATACAAGTAAAGATTTTGAGATCATTGGCATACAATAAACTTTGGCTTTTGAGTCTATACACCAGGTCGTTTATAAAAATTATGAAAAATAAAGGCCCTAATAGGGATCCTTGCGAAATACCCAAAAGGATTTCAGCTAGCCTCGACAAGTGTCCTTTCAGTGCTATGATTTGACAAAATTAACGTGTACGTACACCGTGCACAGATTAATAAACACCGTGTAAGGACAGTTTGGTACATAGGAGGCGATGGTTAACTTTATCAAAGGCCTTCCGGAAGTCGGTATAAATTGAATTAGCTTGGCAGCATCGTTTGAAGTCTTAAATATGTAGTTGGTGTATATATAAGCAGATTGGACACTGGATTTTCACCTTAAAAAAACCGTGCTGCTCAGGAACAATTACCAGATTGACATGATTGTAGACTTCTTCAAAGATGAAAGACTCGAACACCTCAGATAAACACGATAATATATGCTAATAGGTCGGCAATGGGGATCCACAGGCAAAACGAATCCGCCGATGGCGCTAGTAATAGCGGTCCGGCCATGTCAATGTCAAACTTTGTTTATGTTTTCGCTAAGAACAGATTTGTAGTTAATTTTAGTTTTATAGGGGTTTAATTTTAGTTTTATTGGTCTCTGCTTATCCTCGAGTGCATTGTTGCAACGAAGTTTTTTCTTCGAATTGCTTTTTCCCATCGCATTTTCAGGTCGGGATTTTTGGGAAATAGATGAACCCTATTTCACACACACACATCACATCCTGGTATGGCACAAAGAGGCATATTAGTGAAATCTATTGAAAATTTATCAAAAACCACAGAAAACGGATCAATTGTACGGGAATGACAGTTGATGACAGTTCAGCCTGGCCGTACCGATGATGCGCCCTCTACAGGGATAAAGTGGCAGTGTGGATCCCCATTGCCGCATTCTTCAGTTTAATTTTATTCTCAGTAAATTATTTCTAGATGAGACTCAATTATAACAGGCATTTTTTTAACCACTGAACCTATATTTCAAAGAAAACTCGATGCAACATGATATGGTAATGATAATAAACAAATTTAGTCCATTAATTTCCCCACCGAGTGGTGCGGGTTATTACTCAGATACGGAGAAAGACTGTGCTCCACTGTTCTGTATCAGTGCGGGTTGATGGAGGCGTGTCGGGTGTCACCCCGACTATCAGAAGTTATCATGCTACCCTGTTATACTACTTCAACCACCGAGTAGCGATACTAGCAAGGATCTACAGGAAATTCAACCGGAAAGTTAATAAAATATATGACACAAGGGGCGATATTGGAAAAGTTAAAGAGAAAACTAAGAAACAAAGTGAAGTAGCATTACGTCTGTCGCCATAGTACATGTGCAAATGTTATCTGGGTTTCTAAGGGGTCAGTGCAAGCATTGAATATAATACATATTATTATGTACAGATACCTACATACAACGTGAAAGCGGTACGGTGAAAATAAATTCTATCATTTTGTTTATTTTGGGGAGTCTCAAACGAAAAAAATATTTGCATCTTCTGTAATAACTAAAAGTAATCTATAACAAGCTGATGAGGTCAATTATGAGGGTCGAAATCTTGTTTTTTCTTAACCTTATGTTTCTCGGGGAAAGTTGTTCATATTGATGCGTACCATACCAAGTGAATAAAATTTCACCGTGCATGTTTCGTATCCGGGTAAAGGCCTTCGCCCCTCGGCGGGACACAAATGGGCTAAATTCACTTTACTTTAAGCCTGCACCGAGCTTTTTATTCACAATAACACGTTTTTATAACCCTTGTTTGAAGTGATAAACAATTAAATTAAATTTTTTCCAAATATATTAGTACTATTGGGGATATATCTCAGCCGGTATATACGATGGAAACACGATTTGATTAAGTTGGCTCGATAGAATTAATTCGCAAAGTTATCTCTAAAAAATAAAATAAACCCTTAGTACGGCCTGAATAATTACGGAAAGTTGTCAGTTTTGAATAATAACAAACTACTACATGTTTTCTATAACGTATACACTTTACATTTTCAAAATGTGGGTTTGTTTATCAATACGAAGGAAATACCTAAATTCATGCGCGTTCCGGCCATCCTAAACCCGACCTGCCTCTCCTCCCCCATATCCGCTTTAGTAGTGCTTCAGCTGTCGGACGGGGAGCTTGTGTCGCTTCCACTGAGACGCCCGGATTTGAAAACGTACGAAGAGTTTTGTCAAAAATCACTTCATTCGAGATGGGGAACAAAGTAAATAAATCAAAGGAAAGAAGGGGTTGGCGAAAAAAGAACGCTAAACGCTTGCATGAGGAAATGAAGTAAGTGTAACTCGTATACCTACCTACCTACTTGCATATATATAAATAATTTGGACAAGTGCGAGTCGCACTCGTACTCGCTCAGAGGGTTCCGTACCACCACACAATACGGGTACGGAATCCTAAAAATATTGTGGTAAATAACACTGTAAATTATCTGTTTTCAATAAAGAAATTCATATGAAACAAGGCTTAGTTATAGGGTCCCGTTTGGCACCCTTCGGCACGGAACCCTAAACGACAATTTAATTTATCCTTCTAGAGCACGACGCTTACAGCTTACAGGCCGAGAATTTTGAAGACAAACAGAATGTACCTGTTGCTTCGTAAGTATACTCAATACCTACCTACCTACTTGTAGTTTGTGGTTTGTTTGACTAAATTAATTCCACTAATATTTTTCACATTTTTTCTCACATTCCATTCTCTGTCATTCTTTTTCTTTTATAGGGTAAATGTACCAGTTGTTGACATTTCACTGCAAAACAATTATGAACCATCTGCTGACGGGATGAGAGAAAGACAACTAATACAGAACTTTGAAGACAAAGAGAATACTGTTGCTTCGTAAGTATAATCCTCCTACCTCCCGATTATACCTACTTATTAAAAGTGGTTTGCACTTACCTATCTACCTACTTACGATATTTGAACAAATATTTATACTGGAAAATTATTTATCTTTTTCTATTTTTAGGGTAAATGTACCAGCTGTTGGCACTTCACTACAAAACAAAGAGTCATCGGATAAACTGTAAGCGTAGAAATAGTAGGGTGTATAGGAAAACATTATAATAAATTAAGTATGAATGACCACTATATCTATTTTTCGATTTACAGGGTAAATTTCTTGGATGACACCGATTCTAAAATTTATCTCACTCTGGAATCGTAAGTTCAAAAAATAATTATTTTTATGTAATAAGTCTTACAAATTTCATCCGAACACCAATTTTGTCGATAAATAAAGTAATTACAATTAAATAAAATATTCTGTTTTATTACAGGGTACCAATTACGTGGAAACAAAATTCTTGTCTTCCAGTGGATGGAGAAATAGACAATGAAATTACTTACTTACTACTTAAAGTAACAGGTAAAAATATCCAGATGATGAAAAAATTGGTTGCCTGTAAAGTCGGTGTACGGGCGAAAGTTTTAAGTGACAACGACTTTGAGTGGTAAAATAATTTTAATGTGAATATTCATTCGTATAGTAGGAAGAAGGATGAAATAATAGTAACAATTTAAAACTCGGTCTGTCTCTCTCGCTCTTAGGCGGGCTAACTGTGCTCGAGTGGAAGGGACGCGTGCCTTTCACTTTTTATGTCTGTCTCTCTCGCTCTTAGGTGGGCTAACCATGCCCGAGTGGAAGGGACGCGTGCCTCTCACTCGCTCTCATTGTGAGCGCATAACGTGAGCGGAGCGAAACGCAGTTTCTTGAATCGTGTCACCCGGCAAACCAATTTATAAGACGTTGTCACGTCAAAATTAAACGCTAAAAATTTAGACACGGTCGCGCTGTAGGCTTTGAAGTCAAAACATGTTTTGTGTGGTAATTTTTCGTGTGTTCCTTGCCATAAGACCAAATTACCTGTGCCTGTAGACAAGTGACATCGCTAAGGATAGCGAGTCGAAACGATAACTTTTTATGTATGCGATTTGATATTTGGAATCGCTAAGGTGACGTCACCTAGCGATGTCACTTGTCTAGGCCCCCTGATCATGCAACTTCACTCAGTCTTGATTGTCATTCAGAATTTATTTTGAAGAATAAATCATTTGAATTTTAAATTAAAGGGTCGATAACTGGGACTCTCACCTTATTTAGCCGTTATGTTATTTTACGTTATTCAGTAAGTAGTGCAATAGAAACTCATAAGTTCACTTTATGAGTTTCTATTGCACTACTTACTGTTACTTAGAATATTATCATAAAAGGTAATAAGGTATTATTCAATTTATAATTATCAGGGATCGGATCGAAGGTGTGAATTTACCTAAAGTTTGTAGTCGGACATGACAAGGAGCAGTTACAACCACTTGAGTTGAGTTGAAAAAATGACTGCACCTTTCAATTACAATCTGTATGAATGTTTTATTTACCTCGCTTGAATGATGTAAAGTACATTACTCAGTAAATTTTACGAAAAATTTAAAAATAAAAAAGTTATATTTTTTTGGGAATCAGCAGTTTGAAAATGTTTATAGTTCGGTGTTTCAAATGTAAGGAACATGTAAAACTAATAAAAACAAAAATTAACAGGTTAGACAAAAACCCGAAATTTAACAGGTTAAATTCAAACCGGTTCAACTCAAGTGGTTGTAACTGCTCCTTGTTATGTCAACTTTAGGTAAATTCACACCTTCGTTCGTTCCGATCCCTGATAATTATGGTCTACCTCCACCAAGCGGACGGCACGGCATATCGGACTAAATCGGATTTTACAATCTTGAAACGAAAATAAATCTTGCATGCAGTGTTTAGATAGTTTAGAGCAGCGCTGCAGATGCGCGGCTGTCGCGCGTTCGCATCGATACAGTCGCGAAGCGGTCGCTAGCTGTGTACCCTCGCCCACGTAACCAAAAATCAGTCGCGATGCTAACGCGCGTTAGTAGCGATGCTGTCGCGTGTTTGCATCGCTACAGTCGCGATGCTGCCGCGCGTTAGCATCGCTTCTGAAGCGCGTAGCAAATGCGACTAACGCGCGTAAGTAGCGATGCTGCCGCGCGTTTACGAAACGCGCGTCTGCAGCGCTGCAAAAAGTCGTCGTGGGCGAGGGCTCTTAGAGTCTATATTGCCAAATCAATAACAGCCGCCGCCGCCGCACGCGCCCGCCGATATGCTGCTGTTATTGATTTGGATGCAGTGTTTAGAGTCTATAATAGACTGTAAACACTGCATGCAAGATTTATTTTCGTTACAAAATTGTAAAATCCGATTCCGTCCGATGCCGTGCCGTCCGCTTGGTGGAGATAGACCATTACACCTCAATATTTTTTATAGAAAAAATATCATGTTCCTATATTCCATAATAAATAAAATTGTGTAAAATCTGGAAAAAGGTTTCTAACCGTAAATATTTGTAATAAAACTATTTGAAATCGATTTTTTGTTTTATTTTGTAAATAGGTATTGGTAATAGATAGGTATAGTAGAACCCACGAGTCCTGTAGTTTGATCATGATCATAGAGTGGGCTTTTTAGATAGCAACAAAGTCGAAGTTGTCAAAACTGTCAAAATCCAATAAAGGTGCTCAGACCCATCGGTGCCGAGCGATTAGTGTAAGATGTGATAGACAAGTGTGCGTTCTCCTTAATTCAGGTCGTAAACATACAGTTGCCATGACGAGACTTTTTTTGAATTTGCCGGCTTTTCAAACGACGCTACTCGTGGGTTCTACTATACCAACCAACCAACTCGCGAGTGACGACACGGGGTGGCGGCGCAGGGCTCGTCACGCGCGGCGCGGCGGGCGGCGCAGGGCTCTTGCTAGCCTTTCGCATGCTTTCGCTCTTGCCGCCGCCGCCGCCGGTTTGCCTCACGCACACATACACGAAGCGCAAGAATACCCAAAATCGATTAGCGCTAGAAGCTCGGTGCACTCTTAATACTTATTCCATTCATTAACATGTCCGCGGGGTCGGGCTGATATGGAAATTTAAAATCCATTTTGCTTTCTCAGAACAGTTGCCTGAGGATTTAAAATTCGGGAGACGCGGGTTGGATTCTTGGTATTAGTGGTATTATCATGACACGAACGCATAGTGAGGAAACAAAGTATCTACCTATTACTTTCTGTGCCATGAGATCTTTTTTTTTTTAAAGGACTTGGTACACAAAATAACATACAGTGACCATGTCGTCCTAGTAAGTCTAGGTACAAAATATTCTAACACCAATAACAATAGTCTTAATTATATCCTAGCCTTTAAACCAAATCTAACTAATTTATACAATGTTTTAGCGTCTTCTGAGTGAGATGAGAACTGTCAAGACATCACTTTCTAAGCTTACCACATGTATAACCCTCGAGGACGAATAAGAAGGTAGGTACAATACCCTTTTCAACCCGTCTGTCTCTATACAGGGTGACATTTAATTAGCTAACCATATTTTGGGGAATGATAGTACCACATAGTACCCATCATTATGAAAGAACTTTCCCCAAGGAACATTATGGTCGCAAACAAAAATTTTTTTTGGGTCGCCCATAGTAAATTAAAATCAGCTGATTGGGGCAATGTACTGGGAGACGATTTTTTTTTCCCTTGCGACTATAATTATGTTTCTTGGGGAAAGTTGTTCATAATGATGGGTACTATCATTCCCAAAAATATGGTCAGCTAATTAAATGTCACTCAGTATTTGTGTACATCCATTGTAGTTTGTAGTATAAATCTAGTGTTAAAAAAATGTGGCTCGAATGTTATGAGATTTGGTAAGTAGCTACTGTTATCGGAGTTTGACGAGATAGTTATTTAGGATGTAGTATGAATGATTATATCAACAAAAAGCACCATGCAGAAAAAATGCTGTAAGACCTACCTACACTACCCCCTGAAATTGACACCTTTTTCTACAACCTGTTTTATCCTCGCATTGCATTATTTTTATGTAAAATTTACGTAGCCATTATAGCGGATGCCATAAAAACTAAACGAGCGTTAAAATATTTTCTTCAGAGAAACAAGAGAGCAACGAAAAATGGCCGAGATATACAATACTTAAACTCAAACGTAGACTTGTGATTTTATTTTTATCTTTTCGGTGTGATGTGTGATACTAATACTAGTACCTATTTAGGCTGGATTTTACCAAAAAAAGGAATGCGAAAATAACTATCCCGGAGATAATTTGTATGAAAATGACAGTTCAAAATGAGGTCATTCTATGAACTAGTAGAAGATAATATCGAGTAAAAAGTTACTCTTCGTTGGTAAAATTCGCTTAGAGACAAGGTAGACGTCGATATCATTTATCTGGTATAATTTTCAGGAGCTCTGTTACCGCGAAAAATATTGTAAATGTAGCAATCTAATATTTGATTATGGACATTAAAATAATTTTAATTCAAAACAGAATAAGATTCTATATTATTCTGTTTTAAATTAAAATTGTTAAAATTATTATTCTGTTTTATATTAAAATTGTCAGACGTCAATGAGAATCTAAGTAGGTAAAAAAAAGTAAATGTAGCTCGAGGGTCACAGGCCTTTACTCGGATCCGAGTAAGATTGAGCCATACTCCACCACGCTGGCTCAGTGCGGGTCGGTGCAGGGGTTGTACGACTACATAATACCAAGTAGTGATAGGTGTGTACTGTGTAGCTGCATTATATTAATATTTAATTACGATTAATTTTTGAAACGTGAGTGAAAGAGTGAGCTTCTACCACCCATAGAAAAAATGTTTTGGATTTTTGTTACATTTCAAATTTAGTTCAGTATTTTAGCTAGTACCTACCTCCAGTATCGACCTGAATAGAAGGACATAGGTAACGCAAATTGATGAAGTATCTAAAAAATCATATACAGCCAGAGCCTCAAAATATACATTTTCGGATATTATCGCCCATCTGGCAACCAGGAAAAGTTTGCCTCACGACGACTGTCTCAACTTTTTCAATTAACCTAACGAGGTCGTAGTAACTATCGTAAGGTTTAAGGTTTAAGATATTTATTTCTCAAAAAGAATACAATATTCACTTACTTGAGAAACACCACAAATAAATAATTACACAAATAGATTTCTTCCATCGCGCGAGACATTAAAGTAGGGTAGTCCTTGAAAAATGTAAATATTTATGTTAAGAATGTGGTGACTTTGAGATGTATATTTTTAAAAGTTTTTTTATAAATTGGTGTGATCTCGCCTCTTTTATATCTTTCGGTAGTTTGTTATACAGTCGCGCCCCATCGTATCGTAATATACCGTGAAAATTAAACTCTACATACAGGGTTAAACAGAAACGTGTAGTCATATATCAGGAGTTCTCAGGGACATTTTATTTAACCTCTGCAACACCTATTTGTTTGTACAAACAAAAAATATGTATGAGTTCATCAGAACGATGGTTCATGATAATCAATTTATAAACGGTGATCTTTCATTATACTTACATTCAAAGTAATTACTTACATAAATACTCCCCCATACAAACACACAAACATGTAGATGTAGAGTCACTTCGATCTTGGAGCCTAAAGATTTTCCCATTCCGAACGATCAGCAAAAAGCAGCTAAAGTATCTCAAAGGAAAGTTAAGATAAAAGAGACAGATAAAAGGTAGTTAGGCCCAGTAATAAAATTAATTAACCAATCGTGTGTTACGTCTGTCCTCCGAGAGATGTGCCATTCGTCATCAATTATGACGTCAAACGCGACTCCCAAGAGAGGTGTAAGTATAAAATTGAATTGTGTAATTACTAATTACGCTGTTAATTCTGAGCACGTTTTAATGTTATTTTTGGGATTTCGGAGCCATTAGAGCAGCCCGCGTGTGATCAAATTTACATTCGGTTTGGTTATTGGATTAATGTTTAATGCCCGATTTTAAGGAACATTTGCCACGATACCCTGAGTTCCTTTGGTCCGTCCTGCATGAAACTTTGATAGCATATCCTAGCATCACAACAAACGACAATCCTACGAGATGTGACAACTGTAAATTTCAAAATTATTTCGTTTTGTGCAACTCAGGGTAAAAGAAGTATGCCTCTGCCATCCCTCACGAGAAAAAGCGTGACGCTATGATATTTTGTTAAAGAACATCCATCCACTATCGGTTTTTATCTATAGTTTGCGCGCGTAACATGGCAATAGCCCCTGCATGGAACTGCTGATGCGCCGCCTCACGTCTAAAGTCGCATACATTTTCTTAGCGGGTCAATGACCGCTTTTGCCATGTTATCGCGTGCAAACTATAGCTGCTTTTACTTAGAAATGGGAAAGTAGTTTGTTACTGGGCCTATTAGACTACGCTGTCGGCAGGGCCCTGTCTCACTCACTGTCTCTTTCTAGTCGTTCCATCAGAGTGAGACGTCTATACAAATCGTGCCCTGCAGACAGCTTACATCAAACTGGTCGACCTCTGTGGCGCAGCGGTTGCGCATCTGCCTACCATGCGAGATGTCCCGGGTTCGAATCCCGGCTGGGGATAAAAAAAACCCCAGGTCTTGGATGTTTGTGATGTCGCTGTTTCTGGTTCCCACGACACCCCTGTGTCGTGGGTATCCTGGTGTGGGGCCAGAATTAATGTATGTGCTTGTTCCTGTATGTAAATGTTTGTTTATTTGTTTGTTTATGAACCTCTTTCAAAAATTCTTTCTCCCATTTTTTTAAATCAGGAATCGGTCCACTAGTTCGTTTCTACATGAAAAACCTGTGAAGTTGAATCAGTTTTTACCTTGATGACATTATACATCCAGTCATTGTCACGAGATATATTCTGGCTAAAAGAACCGTATATTCGTTTATTCTATGTAATGTTTGGACTTCACTGTCAGGAGACAGATTTCGTAGGCTCGTTTTCGGGTATTAGACGACATTATTATTAAAGTCTTCACAAAATAAAAAGCCAACTGTTGCGTATAAGCAAAGCGTACAAGTTGCCTAGGAAAACCGCGTCTATTACCTACGCGTTAGGGGTTAACACTTCATGGCGTGAACTGTCAAAACAGGCCTTTTATTTTGTGAAGACTTTGAATAATAGGTTATGAAGTCAGTTTTTTTAAGATTTTAACTTGGTGAATTATTAAGAAACCTACTGCGGGGTGGCAGGGCGCAGTTGAATTGCTCTTACGTCAAATTAGTAAACTAACACCCAGTTTCCTGGGCGCTGATTATAGTTAACAGGTTGGTTAAATCAGTTTCGGCCAATCATGTTCCGCCATTTTGAATAATAGCGGTTCGTGATTGGCTGAAGCTGATTTAACCAACCTGTTAACTTTAATCAGCGCCCAGGAAACCGGGCTTAAAGATCGCAGGCTAGGCATATTAAAATTTTATTTTCATCACCCGACAATAACTTAGAATTTTCGCTAACAAGGCCCACAAAATAAAACCTTTTAGTCAACAACAACAAAATTCATGTGAATGAGCTAATAATTTGTCACGTGACGACGCGACAGCCGAGGCGAGGGTTTGACAAAAAACTAAATCATCGCGCAGCAGAAAAACATTTTAATCTCGAAAAATATTAATCTTAAGTATAATGTAATGCAATCTGGGCAACGAATTCGCGAGCAAATTTGCGAGATTTGTGCGAAGCGAGGCTAAGAATTTAATTTTCATGTTGGTGTTGTTAAGAGGTACACTAAGCCCGGGTCTCTCAAGGGACGGATAAAAAGTCAGATAACTTTTAAACAGACAGATAAACACTATCTAGAATGAGAGAACGGCACTAAAGTCTATTCGTGATAAGAATGCAGTAAAGTCCGCACGCCCCGTAACCAATCAAATTGTTTCCAGTTATCAAGTTCACAGTGACCAGTTGAAGGCAAACTTTCGAACGCGAATGTCCTGTCCTGTGAGTGTGTGTTAACAGATTTAAATTTAAATTTCACTGCATTCTTAATGAATGCAGAACTAAACAGGAAATGGAATAAATCTGCTACGAAGACCTCTGTGGTTTTGCAGTTGAGGCTGTGCTTCTCAAGCGAGAGGGATCCCCGGTTCGAATCCCGGCAGGGGAGGAAAAAAAAACCCAGGTCTTGGATGTTTCAATTGTGACGTTGCTGTGTCTGGTTCCCATGCAGCACAGGTCATCACAGTAATAGTAATAGTAATCTTAAATCATAGTAAAAATATAAACAACTAGGAGATAGTTTTGTCGACTACTATCATAACTAGGCTCACAGGTAGCCTGTATTTATGAAGTAGGCCCGCGCCTCTTACAAGGATCGTACACTATAGGGCCATAATCAATGTATGTAAATGTTTTGTTTTAAAAAACAAATTCATGACTAACTCACTGACTGATATATACAATAAACGCTCAGCCTTAAGAAACCGCTGCACTGGTCCTGGAGACTGGAACGTTGTGCATGCGTTCCTTATACAGGGTGTAACAGAAATGCGTGTACAAGCCGAAAGAGGGTTGTTAGGGACATTATTCTGAACAACTTTCACTATGGGACCGACTTGATTAGAGCAACTTTATTTTTATTAACTCAGTACGTTTCGGGCCTAGCGCTCAGCTGATCTGTATGGTTGGTGGAGTGAAAAATAAAGTTGCTCTGATCAAGTCGATCCCAGAGCAAAAATGAGCAAAAAAATCACGTTTGTTGTATGGGAGCCCCCCTTAATATTAAATTTCTTTTGATTTTTAGTATTTGTTGTTATAGCGGCAACAGAAATACATCATCTGTGAAAATTTCAACTGTCTAGCTACCGCGGTTCATGAGATACAGCCTGGTGACAGACAGACGGACGGACGGACGGACGGACAGACAGCGAAGTCTCAGTAATAGGGTCCCGTTTGGCACCCTACGGAACCCTAAAAAAGTGGCCGACTGCGAGTCGGACTCGCCCATGAAGGGTTCCGTAGTAGCAAGTAATTATAAGACTGGATGTTTGTGTTGTAACTTTGGTTTTCATACTGTTTGTATGAATAACAAAGTTATCTTTGCGGTTTTTAATAAATGTTTTAAAAAAATCTCTTGTAGGATCACTTTGTTGTCCGTCCGTCCGTCTGTCCGTATATCCGTCTGTCCGTCTGCCCGTCTGTCCGTCTGTCCGTGTGTCACGACCTTTATATCAAGAACGCGTGGGCGTATCAAGCTGTTTATATCAATTGCTCAAGTCTGTGGTCGCATAGAACTGGTAAAAAAACAAACTTCTAGGTCAACGCAATCGAACGCTACGACCGTTTGTGCTGTAAAATTGTTGTTGTAATCGCAAAGGACCCAAAACCTATACTTACGGGTACTTCCCGTAGGCCTACAATCATGCAATTTGGCACAAAGCACAGCTCTTATAGCACAATTGAAGGGAAAAATCTGAAAACTATCTTTCTTCAAAACTATGTAATATTTTTTTAGGGATAACATCAAACTTTAGTTTTTTACGTATTACGCTCTCCAAGTGTGACCGGAAACCTTGGTGTGCGAGTCCTACTCGCACTTGACCGATTTTTTCATCACAGGCACCTTGCTCATAGCCACAACCACCCACGAAAAGCCACCTATTTCCAAGATTACATTCCCATTCATTTATTTACGTACGTACATAACTAAATAAATGTATCGTTAATGAGTACCTAACCTACCTACGTGTGGTGGTTCAGTTAATTCTCTACGTGTAGGGTGATTTGCAATATTTATTAGGCAGACCGACTGTGGTTCCTAATTACATTTCCTAATTTGCTGAATACGGATGCTCGAATCAATCTAATTCATTAATCTTTGTCTGCTTTGTGATTGTTCGTTTTATTCACTTCTGTGGCTGCATCTGCTCTATCTCTTTTCTAATTATGCCAGTCCGTTCGACTCGGAGTTAATGGAATAACTCTATAATAATTAATAAGATATTTGATTAAGTTGCAAAAATATAATATTGCAGTTATTTATTGCATAGAGTTCTAAGAATCGTCAAGTTAAAATTACCGAATCGATATATTCAGGATTTGTGTGTGTAATAAATAGGAAATTTTAATTCAAAATAATATGACGTATAACATTAAATACGTATAACATTACCATTACAATTACCAACGCATGTATTGCAACATTTTCAAGTAAGTCTTTTCATAACGTCATAAACTTTTGTCCGCATAGAAACTTTTTCGATGGGATACTACATCCCTGCTGCATGTTCCAGAACATCTTCCAGGGCCAAGAGGTTTTGGGCCATACCCGTGCAGGGCTTTGAATACAAAATTTTGAGATATGGCCGAAAACCTAGACCGAACGTCAACCAACCCGTTTTCTGAACGGAACGTAGATATCATGGTCTTTGTGGATAAGCCGCAGTTTCAAAGCTGCGGTTGTCGTGACTAATGGAAAACCAGCCAATACTGTGTTATTCCTGCTGCGGCGACCCGGCGAAACGGAACAATATTGTGTTAAGTGTTGTTGGACGGTTTCCGTAACATGCCGTAACTCTACTATACCCTAATTACTATAAAAACAAAGTAAACTGACAACATCAAACGTCACTTCTTGAAATAATGTTGCCATGTTCAGTTTGATCGTGATGTTATCATTCATTCTAAATAGAATGAAAATGAATAGAGTAATTCTTTACAATTAGGATTTGTAATAAATATTTGTCACAAATTAATATGACCTTGAAAGCATTACGCTTTTTCCCATTTAAGGTGGCAGAAGCAAATTGTGTCCACTTTTTGTGAGTTATTCTATTGCAAATGCTTAATTTTTCTTGCTTATTATTCGCAAACAAAGGAGGGGGCGCGTCATTCCAGTTTGAACAAGATATAGTACTACTAGCTCTCTTATCATTTATATCAATATCATTCTAAATATATTGAGACATTAGAATGATCTAAATTATTCTTGACTCCATCAGTACCTATTTATTTTCTACCGTAATTCTACTTCGTTATTATAATAATGAGGGTATAGAGTGTGTCCACTGCGCGTATACTGCGCGCGGAGAACGTGCGTTGTGCGTTATGATCAAAAGACCAGGCCTAGAGGCGGTAATACTAATTTGACAGGTAGCCATTTTGTCGTTCCATGGTATTGCCAATAAAAATACTGGCAGTACCATAGAACGACTCGCACACTACCGTCGCTACCGTCACGCCACCCTTCATGCGCACCATAATCCCGGACGCACTCTATTTCCTATTTTCAAACAGATGGAAAGTCAAAGTATTTTTCTGTAAATATTAACAAAATATATTTAGAACACGTATTTTTTACCTCTTCTCTTAGTTGGACCACTGTGGGACAAGAAGGGCAATGAAACTCCCACAGATCATTTTTCTGATCTCTATTTACAAGATTAAAAAATATAGTGACGGAATTCATTGACAGGAAGATGTAGATTTCTCGTGGAATGTATTTTATTACTAATTATTTTATTTCTTATATTTGACATTGGTTTGATTTAATGGATTTCGTTTTACTTGACTATACATGATGATATGGTACTGTATGTACATATCTAATATGATGACATTGTTTTGACGTTTTAATCTAATGAATTATTATCACTTAGTATTTTAATTATTTCGTGACTTTTAATTTATGTTTTTGACATTGAATTATTTATGGTTATGATTTATTTTTAATACAAAACTGACATGTAATGTATGATTATCAATAAATAATCTTATCTTATCTTATCTTATAGAAAATACGTATATGCATTATTATCAATTTATACGTTGGAATAAAAATAATCGTAGCAGCGAGTTCTGTGAGATTAACACCATGCACTCTTGTCATGGATCCGAGTAAAGGCCTGTGCCCCTCGGTGGGGACATTAATGGGCTACATTTACTTTACTTACTCTTGTCATAGTTATAAATTGTATTTGGTAGTATCCCTTTTTGCTATAACGTCATTATTACGCACGTAGAATATGTAATAGAAATAGGTATGTATTTTAAACTGCTACGATAGAGTTACGTTACACGAGTAGACGAGCGTTAGGAAATACGAAGTTTTGAAGGAGTGTTAGGTTAGGTTGCCTCTGCTATGTCATAATGACGGTTTCTTAATCTCAATCTCATTTTCACGCTCCTAAGATAGCTCTGAAAGTGAGAGCGGTTTATTATTAGGGGCCTTAGTTTACACTTCCCGAAGATGTCAACAACTCAGTTGAAGGCATGTGTCACTCTCAAACCCTTCTCTTTAGGCGATGATCATGAACTCTATTGATGTCATGAGGAATAACGTTCGTTTCGGATAACGTTTCTCCGAATGCAACAGTGAATGTCGCTCAAATATAGTGTCGTTGTCATGATGTATAGTAAGAGACAGTGGCTTTAAGATTCAGTCAAACGTTGAGTCGTTGTTATCCGTGCTCTGTAATACGACGATGGAATTTCAAAAGCGTAACAGTTGCGCGCCATAACTATTAACGTGCTAGCGCCACTGTAAACAGATGTCCGCTTGGCGACGACTATAAAGAGTTAATTATCTATCTGTCTAAAAATATCACCCTCCCCATCCAGAATAGCTCCCTTGGGAACCGCGTCTCCTGTTACTTTTTATTTTTATTCTCGCTCCCCGTAGTAGGATAATAAATAAAGTTGCGTATTTCGTAATATGTAGATGAGTCAGCTGCGCCACTCGGGACTCGCTTGTCGGGTTGTGTTGTGAAAAAATCCCGTTCGATTGCAGGCACGGTTGACAGTGATTGCGCGCTGGCACATCGGCGAATGGTTCGTGCCATTTGGAATAGGATTTTATTGCATCTCCGTTTTACTTTTTTTTGGGCCTGAGGATGGAGGCAAAATGCGAGTCGGACTCGCCCATGAAGGTTTCCGTAGTAGCAAGTAATTAAAAGCCTGGATGTTTGTGTTGTAACTTTGTTTTTCATAGTGTTTGTATGAATGACAAAGTTATCTTTGCGGTTTTTAATAAATGTTTTATATCTTAAAACTACTTAAAAGTATTATAAATTGCTCAAACCAATTTTCGTTGAAAGTTTGTATTGAGATATACGGCATATTTTTTTTTAGATTTTTATTCTCTTACTTTAAAAGTTAGAGGGCGGAGGGGGACACAATTTTTCCACTTTGGAAGGGTCTGTCTCTTTAACGATTGACTTTGAGGAAAAAATACGCGTGTAGCACCGTACACGTGTTAGAAGTAAAACTTCTGTAGCTAGATCATTAAGTGGTACCTATACTATACACCGATACCTACCTATACTAAAAGAGATTTAAATTTCCAATTTTGAGATCCAATCTCTGCTTCAAGTTACTTTTAAGTTTCAGACGTCCGATTATTCGAAATTATTTTATACTTGTACTTACTTTTAATACGTCATGTCATTTATTTCCCACCATTCCTTATATACAATTTGTCGCGCTCGTGGTGATATACTTAACTCATTCAATAGTGTCACTACTATTTGCATCTCGCTCAGATTATATACCATCTGACGTCACGTCTTTAAGCCGTCTCGCTCAAATGTATGCATTGCTTTGCTTGTCTCTGTGCCCAGTCCCTTTATTTAATTGATCGAGTACGTATTTTCAACTATTCCAAGTTAATGTGTACCTGCGGGGCTACCATAAGGCTTGCCACTCACCTCAGTCGCGCAGATAAATGACAAAGAAGATGGCTAAATCAATATATGGACGACTGCCCCAGACATGTACAAAGAGACTTCTCAACAGCCAATAGCATTTAAATATTCATTCATAAATTTAATTTAGTTTGTAGAATTTGAAGAAAAAAATAATTAAATATAGGTAAATAAGAGTTGTTACTCAATACTCCGTGATTCCAATATGATTCCGTGACCTTTGCCGTCGCTAGAAATAAGCACCATTTTGCAATAACATGCAACATAACGCCATCTAGCCACTCCTCTGGAAACCTCCTGTTTTCAACAGTTTTGCTAGTTGGAAATTATGTTGCATGTTATTTTTAACGATGGCAAAAGTCACTAATCAATGGCGGAATCATAGAGTATGAAGTGACAACTCTTAATTATTTAATCATTTCCTTCAAGTTCTACAAACTAACTAAAGACGCAGTAATTTATGAGAGAATATTTAAATGCTATTAATTGGCTGTTGAGAAGTCTTTGTACATGTCTGGGGCAGTCATTTTGCCAAATTGCCAACTCCTTTCGCGTCTCAATGATGTTTCTCCATAAAATAGCGCGCATTCATTATGATATGACATTAAATTGTGACAAAATGCGTGGCTAGGGTGACTGGCGTGCCTTATGCTACCCCCACTAACCTATACATACCTACTTTGCTAGGATATTTTAGGGTTACTTCATCGCGAAGCGATGACGTAACTCTTATTTAATTTTATTCTTGACATTTCCTTAGTCCGCCATACGACATACCTCGATTTTGATATTTTACTTCAACATTATTGACTGGCATGAAGCATTAACTTTAATATTACAAAAGCTTATTAAAATCAAAATCGTATAATTTCAACAGTTATAACAACAATTCAACTTTAAAATATGTATTACAAAAATTACATACAAACACATAAGCGAAACAATAAGCCATTAAACTTATGGCTCTGTAAGCTGTAGACCTCGCTTTGGCCGTTTACTACAGATAAACATTAAATAGGTAGGTATAACACGTACTTAGTAGCTTAACTGCTAATTTGTGACTTGAACTGCACTATATAATAAAAAGTGGCTTTAGAACAGTTCTAGGTACCTACTTATTGTTTTCAAGAAGTCTTAATGCAGCCATCCATCACATCGGAATTTGCTTGAAAACTAAATATCACATTTGGATGATTCTAAGTGACTTTATGCGATTACTAGCTGCCCGTTGCGCGACTACGCAGCGCGTTTTAGGTACCTATTCCATAGTTACCGGCCACAAAACGATTCGTTCATCATTTTAGAAATCCATATCGACCCGTGTGACATTGATGAAACTCTTTTCTTACAAACTGTATGGATCGCATCGCACAACTGTCAAACATAAGTTCCGGTTCCAACAAAGAGGTTGAACGAAGTAGTTTTTGGTCACGTCACTGGTTTTGGCCATACCGGAAATCAAGAACTCGTGGAAGAATGCTTAAAATAATTTTTATTTGTTAAAGTTTCATCAGGTTTTTCTCTCACTAATTAACATTCTTTATTGTAGGTACGAATGTATTATTATCTTATCTGATTAGTTAAAAACCGTATTGAAAATAGTTGCGGTTTTAAAAGTCTTCAGCCGACCCTGACGTCACCGATTCCAATTTCCGTTACATTTCTTAGCCACTCGTGATAGCACCCGGCTAGTAGCAGTTGAAAAGCAAATATATGAATAACCCACAGTTGAGAGGTTAAATAAATTTTACCCCCGTGCCCCAAGAAGTTTTACTTCAAAAACGGTTTTAGGAACCTCATTTTCAAAGACCTATCTGTAAATACCCACACATAAAGGTTTGATGTTTTTTTTTTTGTTTCAGTTCCATGTATGGGGAGCCCCCCCCCGCCCCCTTATTATTTTATTTTTTTAAATTTTTGTATAAATGTTGTAAAACGGTTCACAGAATACATCTACGTTCCAAGTTTCAACTGTGTAGTCTAGTTTTGGAATAAAGTTGCTGTGACATACGGACAGACAGACAGACAGACTTGACGAAACTATAAAGGTTCCTTGTCCTAACGGAACCATAAAAATAATAAAATATTATAATTAAGTTTATTGAGGGCCGATCTCTCACTCACAGACTGTGATTATACCTATGTTTATTTGTCAACATTTCAGAGGTACTTGAAAAGTCAAATAAAGTTCTCTGACTGTTTATCTGGGTCTTTTAAGTCCACCCCTAAGTTTCACAGGTTATCTATAGATGCACGTTCCATTAGTTGGTGATGGATGATACTAAAGGGTTAACATGATACCGATCATGGCTATTATTCGGTTGGTTGGAAACGATAGAGCGGATAGTAACGTCTGGCCAAGGCGGGCACTGGATGGTTTAGTTCCGGCACAGAAGAGATAATAGTACTCCGTACAGAACGGCCACTCCCTTCCCCTCGCTGATTCAGATGCCGCACCCCACCCCTGGCGTCAAAGGATTTGGTTAGAGGATTATTAGACAGGGCTGAACGACGGACGAGTGACGACGCGTATACTTAATATCGCTGCATTCGCCGCGCCACCAGCCCTAGCAAAGTTTACGCACACATTTGCACGTATACAAACATCATTTGGTTATGTAGTAGTAATAGGTGATTATTTTACGAGCGTCCTGTGGAGTGTCCGAGGTGTGGTTTCGGTTGACATATTATAATTAAAGCTAAGATCCTGGCTCTATAGGTACTTGTCAGGGAGCACTTATCCAGTGGAGAGCGCATAGATACATTTTCCTTTGAAACACAACTCACTTCGCAGAGCTGTGATGATACAGCCGCTGCGAAACTGTCTGGCGGCCCGTCATCGTACAAAGGTTGCGTACGTTGAATACAACTAATGTTTGGCGAGCCGCATTTCCCCGCAGGCGCAGTCAATTGGATATATAGTCTCTGGTACTTGTGGAAGTAGCCGTAAGCTGTGTCAGAGGGCCTAATAGGGTAGCTTTATTATGTTAGGCCAGTAACCTGACAACCCTCTATTTAGAGTGGTAGAGTATGGCTCAGCCTTACTCGTTTTTGGATAAAGGCTCGTGCCTCTCGGTGGGGATTTTAATGGGCTGCATTTATTATTATTTATGTTTATTATTTTATTATCTATGATAGTTTATTTAAATCTGTTTAAACCTGTATAGACGTATTTATTTGCTTTGAGCGAATGGCAATCCCAAAATAGTTTGCAATTACTCAATTGGACAGACAAATTGTAAATATACAAACTTACTTAAATATATAGGCACTCAAAGTTGTTTTAATACCCTGTACTTGGAAATAAAATATCCATAAAATATTTAGTTGTGTATTTATTTGGTAGTGGCGCCAAGCTATTAGAAGCGTGTTTTGAAAATAAACATTAAAAAAGGTACAATAGCAATTTATTTAATTTCCACCTACAGAAGTTACGAGAATTTCTATTTCATTCCGATGAAACGAGTGGTTTAGACAAAACAGATTCACTTCAATGGTATTGGAAAGGAAAGATCTAAAGTTAGTGTTACCTTGATAAAGGACATGTATTTCAGAAACAGTTTTAATCATTGTGTCGTCTACTTTGACATTTTGACATTTCATTCAAAATGCATGGAATTTCAAGCTACTGTTCATTGACTGTTCTATGGGTTAAGCATGCTGAGAATACGATAGTGTTACATTCTACTAAATGACTTTCTGCCTAGTTACGAACGCACCACCACTTAATAATCTGAATCACTTTAACAAATCCATAAGAATAAGGGATAAGGAAGAATGAAAAATTGTCGAACAAAGTTCGAAATAACTTTGTAAGTAAGCACAGTAAACAGTAAAAAACATGAGGATGCCACGATACCAAAAATCACTAGAAATACATAACCAGCTCAATTAGCTTATCATAACATAAACGTTGTATTCAATAAACATTCATACAAAATAAGAATTCCTCGCGGACTCGTTGTAAGTGACGGTACCAAATTGGGATTCCTAAAGCGTGGAGCACGCAGGCAGAGACTCTCTCGCCCGCCCAAGCCACCTCGCCGCCCTACAGCCGTAAATCTCCACAAATGAAAATGTTTTCACAGGCACAATAAGCCTGCTCTCAAAAAAAATTACATTACGTTTCATCCTCGCAGAATGAAAACATCATTGTGCTAATCACCCAATTTTCTCCTTGTTTCAGGTGCGACAAAAAGGCAAAAGGACCCAGCCTTATCGTGATGTGACTTAAAATAATTTTGAGTACGATCGTAAAACAAAAAAAGTGTTTTTGGCGTTCCGTTTACGGCACAAGACTTTCCTCCTTTGTTTCCCCGCAACAAAGTGATACATTTTGTGATGTTGCCGCCGGTTGCGGCAGTAACGGGCTTCGTCGCCGAAAATTGTCGAGAGGATGAGAGGGGGACATAAAACAGAGTCGTTGAGCCACAAGATGCTGCTCACTCTGTACGTGGCGGTCCTCCTCTGGAGATTCGACTGTACTCTCGTGGAGAGCACTAAAGGTGAGTACTTTGCTTGCTGACTCTTTACCCGACTGAGCGAAATGGAGGTTTTCGATTTATGCATGATTATTATACATTTTTTATTTATTTATATAACAACTAATAAAAACTTAACTACTACCACAGAAGAGATAATAGTACTCCGTACAGAACGGCCACTCGCTTCCCCGCGCTGATTCAGATACCGCACCCCACCCTTGGCGTCAAAAGATTGGTTAGGATCAATAGACAGGGCTGAACGCCTGACGAGTGACGACGACGCGTAGATATACTAAATATCGCTGCATTTGCCGCGCCACCAGCCCTAGCAAAGTTTACGTACACATTTGCACGTATAAAAACATCATTTGGTTATGTAGCAGTAATATGTGATTATTTTACAAGCGTTCTATGGAGTGTCCGAGGTGTGACAAAAATCATTTACGGTTTGTCTAGGCACTGGATGTTCCTTACCAAAGGATGTGTATTAAACATACATACTAACATGAGTACAAATTATAAATGTCTCCTAACCTAATTCCAAATCTATGTTTATTATTAATATAAGACTGTGGATAGCCGTTACATAGGTAGGTATCTACTTGGATAGATCTGTGTTGTTGTTGTTGATTGAGCCGTGTAGCTCGGTGGGCGCGTGAGCGTGAATCATGCATGCTGTCCGATGATCATGTCATTTTTCCTTCGGGCGTGAGCAACTGCCTCCCCAAAAACTTTCTTGCTCAGTTTTCTTGATTACTGTCATGGCACTTGGATATAAAGTCGTTGTTTTTTTATTTAATTATCACACGCAATATTAAAATATCTTGTTAAATTGATACCTAAATACAGCACTTTAAGGGTCAACTTTGAAAATAACGCTTTTATACGTGAAAACAGAAGTAAAAACCGAGGGAATTTTTGAAAACAGCTTATTCACGTTTTAAACCTGCTAAAGCACAAAAGTAGAAATAAACAGTTACGCAGCATCATCAGGCAGTAACAGGTAATTAACATAATTTTGTGTTTTACCCGAAAACAGGAATGGATGGAATTTCGGACTAACACGGGTTGCTACGAATCTACATAACCCTTTATTAACCTAGAATATACTCAGACTTAGAGAATGTACGCAATGATGGGTTATTTCAATTACAAATGTACCATCTAACCCATTTCTGTGTCCGAAAGGGCAAATAGAATTGTTTGTATAATAAATGTGTTTGTTCTTTACATTATATTCAACTATTCAATAGCTCAGTGGCGCCATTTTTTCGGTTCTGTTTAATACAATGATAAAATCTTGAAAATACTCAATCATTGAAACATTTTAAACTAGTTTTTTAAAATAAAAGTTACGGAGAGAATCACATTGTTTACAATTTTTGCAAAAAGTTTGCTCATAGATGGATAACTAAGATAAAAACATCGAAAAAATAAATATAAATTGTACAGAATTTTTCATTTGTAAAGAACAAATCGTATTAGTAACAGCACAAAGATTATAGACAAAATTCTCACATGAATAATTCCAAGTTTTCATTTCAATTAATTACTCAATATTAGTCTATTTACCATTCAATTGGGATTCATTTAGACATACATAACACTTGATTGCTTCTACGATAACTTAAATACACAATTGGGACGCGTATTTCACCTCACCCTTTGTACGTTGAGGTCTTGAGGTTGAGATACGGACGAAATGTCACGATAAGGTCTTTCTAATTGAGTTAAACAACATTAAACATTAACTACCTACTATTTTGCCCTGACTGAACACAACAACGTACCTACAGCTTTCCAAAAATCTTTTGGCTTGCGGTGACAGGTGGACCTAACGCTTTTTGACAGGTTCATTGCATAGAGTTGCGTAGAAGTGGCGCTCTCCTGTAAACGCGCCAAAATATCGCTTGAAGACTGTATATCGCCTTCCATAGACTTTTAATAGGGTTATAAACATTGAAAAAACAGTACGTTAAAGGTTCCATTTGTGTTGACATTTAGCAGATCCACAAAATACCCACAGAAACAGGGTGTTATTCAAAAGACAATGATTTCTATAAAATAAATTGATTTTTTTTATTGACAGATAACATGGTTTACACAAGTTCTACTTACAAAAATTACATTAGAAACATTTTTCGTAAAATAGGAGGGATCAGTGAAAATACTGTAAATCGCTTTAAATCAAAATGGTAAATGGTAAGAATATCTTCACTTTCCCTCTAATATGTAGTCTCCATACTTCACTTACGTACAAAGAACGAAACTCCCACAGGACATCTCGATTGTCCTCAAAGATTCGCCTGCGCCTTTAAGCTATCCCCAAAAAGACAAAAGCCCAACTTAACCTTGAACCAGCGGCCAAGTGATACAATAAACACGGTTTTACTGCCTCCTAGGAGACACAATACAGGGCGTGTGCAAATCAAACTTGTGACGGTGTGTATAAAACATTCATGCTGTACAGTCGGCTAAGTCACTCCCGTGGGACCAACAAAACGTAACGAACCACCGTCCCGGGGAGTCTCACCATCCTTTTATGTCTACAAAGACGTTTTCCGCCTGCCAAGCACGGCACAGATAGATTATTTATGTTTTCGCACCGCGACCTTTTGTGATTCGGATGTGGAAGACTCGGATAACGCAAGCGTTTGATGTTATCTTTTTGAGTTTATCGGAACTCGTGGTAATACTTTACCACGTGTGTTAAAAACACTACATTTGTCAGATTTAAACGCTATCCAGTTCCACGGAGTTACTCGTAGTCCTAACTAACAAATCAGGTGCAGATTTACACGCATTTACGAAATCATCATCAAAGTATAATATTAAAGTATCTGTGATCAAACCTTCTATCTGTCTGGCAGGAAAATTAAGCAACGAAACGAGTTGGAAAACTCTTTTGGCCGAAATTCCAACTGCGGGCAAAACGTCAAGTCGCTAATTCTGAATTTAAATGCATGAGATCGAATGGGTTTCACGCAGTGAGTGGATCCTGCGCTGAGGATTCCGATTGCCACTGCTTATGTATTTAGAGAAAAATGCGAGCTTAGACCGTACCTCACCGTACACAAAAGACGGCGCTATCAAAAGAATCTTTCGCTCGGATTTACTCTCCTTTGGGGATACACTCCTAAAAGATTTCCAGTTACTCGTTTAGTCGTTTATCATTCGGTGTGTGCTTTATTTTTATATTTTTTTATCCACAAGCTATTAAGATTCGGTGTGAATCGGCAGATGTCGAGTGCAGTCGTGAGGTAGGGTCTGCATAGAAATGGGGATAGTAGGCGCGCGGTCGAGAACTGTCGACGAGTGTCATTGTCAGGGAAGGGGAGGGTGCACAAAAAGAGCGCCGCCTAATTGTTTGCACATTTCACGTCTCCCCTGGGCATTGGGCACGTGCCTTCGGAATAAACCCCTTGAGTGAGGGGACCTGCGATTTATTGGAACTAAATTATTCAATCGATACTGCTCAAAGGTCGTTGAAAACAAAAGATGTATGAGGGTAATATGCGCACATGTAGAGCTGCACATAAGTGAACCCTTTTTATGGACTTCAAATACGTTGACATTGGTGTAAGAAGGGTTTTGTTGGTGTTGTTTTATGTATGAACCGATTAAGAACACTGTTTATATTACGTATTTGGTATGTTTATTAGTTGATAATCGATACCTAAGTACACCTGTCTTATAATCTTAAAAATCTGGTTAAAGCGAAATTGAGCCATAAATTATGAAACACATTTAATTGGGACAAAACTTACTAAACTACTCATACGAGTATCAACATCAGCAACCCAGTTTCTAGACCCCGCACTTTCCCCTATAGCAAGGGTAAAGTAAGTCGGCACCTTATCCCTGTCATATCAAGGCTCTCTATTGTGTTTTTAAATCGGCATTGTTACCCCGCAAGGCAATCCGGGCATCGTTTTATCATAAGGTACACAAAGGGTTGGTCAATCTATGAGAAAATTGCTTTTCAAGAACCCTCCTTTTTTCCGTGCAATACGAAATTAGTCCGGTATGTAATCGTGTTTAGATCAAACACAGCTTGGTTTCATTTTTGAGACACGTGTGTACTTTTTACTTTTAGTAAAACAGTGTTTGCTATGACTTTTGAATAGAAGTGAAACAACTAAGTTATTATCATGCGGAATGAATAAAGAAAACACGTGTAATCTTGTTCTTCCAATAACTAAGGAAAAAAACATTTCATTCATCATTATTCATAGATTAGGCTGTTTTATGTTTAGACGATGTTTAAACATAAAATAAATAACGATATATTCTACATATCGTTGTTTATATTTTCTGCAAGGACTACTGCTGTCAAGTAATTTGTCAAGAAATGCTAGTCATTAAACGATGGTAACATTGGAAGACTACTGCGTTTTTTCTTAAAATATTAATAATATATTTGGTTTGTCAATCAAAATACGCAGTGTTGGCTTATTATACACTTCTGTTGCCATTATTTTTTTCTAGCATTTCTTGACAAAAAATATGAATTAATAAGGAGTATATATGAATTAGTATATAATAGGCTTGGGTAAAGTTGGCGTCGTTTTGACTTTTTCTTAGAGTTTTGTCGATTTTGAGTTTTGGCGGCCATTCATGAACGTTGTAAATTAGTTGATTTTATGGATTTCAGAGTTTGGGTGTTACATCAAGAGCGGAAATGTATTTGTTTCGACTTCCCACCTGAGTGTTTTGTTTGTGAACTCAACTCCTTTGAGAACAAAGCAAGAGCATGCAGCATGCAGCATACAGCGAAGTGATTTATGTGTCAATATTACTAATGGAATACATATGAGTACCTAGATAATACTCAAGTTAGTGTGTGGAATACACCTCGGTTTTGAATTTTTGATAGTAGAGGCACTGTCTGTACTGTCTTTTATTTACCACCAGGAAAGCCAGTCGCGGTTTTTTACAGTCGAGTTCATAGTATGTGAGCAAAACCAAAGCTTCAAATCAAATATAAATGTACCTATACATGGAATTGTACATAACTATCTGAGCAGATTCACATTTGTTTTATTAATCCAAGTTTTTCACTTCAAAAGCCCTCTGGATCACAATTAAAAACTTGATTTACCCATTGAGTGTCCTAGGCGCAGGGCTTGTTTACCGGTTTATTTAAAGAGCGTAATCAGCTCAGGTACATGAGGAGCGTTTCATAAAGGTTTGGCTCTACCTTAACCCCAAAAATAAAGGTTTTACTCAAAGAGCAAAATTATAAAGGTTTTGTTCAATAAATCGGTTTTTAACCTGTAAAACGGGTTTTTTCGAACTCTTTTTGATGTTTGCCGCCAGTGGCCGCCCACCACCAATGTTGCGATTGGAAATTACACAATTTTAAAAGCTTTTATTTAACTTGCACTGTATGTATGTATGTTTGTTTGTATGTTTGTGGGTATCACGGTTCGCGTCAAAAATGTCGGCTTGAATTTGACCCACTTCCCGTTATCCGATTGAGCTGAAATTTCGCATACGTGTATAAGTCGGATGACAATGCAATATATTTCTGACTTAAAGCTGATCTGATAATGGAGACGGAAGACGGTCATGGGAACTCTGTCATAAAACATCGCAAGCCCGTCGAATTTGGGCTCGTTCGATTCGTCTTGACGAATACTTTGGTCCTAGAATATTTTTTTATGACATGGAGCTGATCTGATGCTGGAGACGGAAGACGGTCATGGGAACTCTGTCATAAAACATCGCAAGCCCGTCGAATTTGGGCTCGTTCGATTCGTCTTGACGAATACTTTGGTCCTAGAATATTTTTTTATGACATGGAGCTGATCTGATGCTGGAGATGGAAGACGGTCATGGGAACTCTGTCATAAAACATCGCAAGCCCGTCGAATTTGGGCTCGTTCGATTCGTCTTGACGAATACTTTGGTCCTAGAATTTTTTTTTATGACATGGAGCTGATCTGATGCTGGAGACGGAAGACGGTCATGGGAACTCTGTCATAAAACATCGCAAGCCCGTCGAATTTGGGCTCGTTCGATTCGTCTTGACGAATACTTTAGTCCTAGAATATTTTTTATGACATGGAGCTGAGCTGATGCTGAGACTAAAAAGTTAAAAATAAATTAAAAGTAAAAAAACATTTTTAAACAAAGCTTTTATTTAATGCCCTAAAAAGAAGAAAATAAAATTTCAATTCAATCAAATGCGTCATTTTATTACATTACACAATTTATACGATATAAAAGCTTTTTGCGAGATTTACTTGTGTAGACTTAATTAGGTGGGTAGGCACCTATTTGCACAGACTTGGAGATAAATCCCGCAACAAGCTTTTATATCGTATAAATTGTGTAATGTAATAAAATGACGCATTTGATTGAATTGAAATTTTATTTTCTTCTTTTTAGGGCATTAAATAAAAGCTTTGTTTAAAAATGTTTTTTTAATTTTAATTTATTTTTTTATGTTCACTACACTGGTGCTACGTGCTGCCGTGCCGACACTGCCAGCCGTGTCTTCTTTTGCCACTGGCAACTAACAAACAACAATGGGTAAGTTTTTAGTTTTTTGGTTACATTGACCCTGTAGAAGGAATACTGATCCTTCTTATTTTTATCTTTTTAAGCTATAAGTTTGATGATCAATCTCATAAACTCAGAAATCCTTGTTAAATAGTGTTTTACAGAAATAGTGTTTAACATGCTCTATTCAATTTATTCTATCCCTAGTTCTCGAGAATTCCCGGAAAATCCAGCTCGAGAAATATCGAGAACTAGAGAGAGAAGGTAGGTATAGGTACTTTCGTTTCTGGGCCCTCTTTGTACGGTTTGTACCAAATTGCATACACAGGTTGTCAGTCTCTGTTGGTATTATTTAATATTTTTATAAAGGACAATGCTACGAATGTATGAAAAAAATACCCAGGCCCGGCACAAACGAAACTTAACTGAAATAATTGGTATGATTGAGTAATAAAATAATCCATGGGAGACATGATCGAAATCGATGGCGCGAAATTGCTATTCGAATTTTCACAGGAGTCATACTAATATTTTAATAGAACTAACAATACTTTTACCATAATTATATTAAAAATCAGCTCTGATTAGGTCAGTGCAGTTGTCACATGTCGTGCTCTGATAAAAAAAAAACACTCACCTAAAACCATGTCGTTAAGTCAAAGTCCACGCGGCCCGCGATTTTCAATCTACCCACATCAAGATGAAGGTATGAAAAAACATAAGTATGGAAAATGGGTATGTTCGTCCGTTGGGCGGTTGAGTGGGCATCAATTATTGTACGAATCATACCTTGCCCCTTGCTCCCGTAACTATTAGACAGACGTAATAGTAATAGTAACCTTACGACAAATAGACCGAGTCTACTTAGAACAGAGCGAGAGACATTTACGAGCTCCAAAAAATGTATGAGCGAGACATGGAAACTTACAGCATGCGATAGTAATAATCACTTCATAGAAGGGCTACCTTACGCTTTTAAACTGCAATATTATATTAATTAAATAAATATTAGTATGACGCCTGTAAAAACTCGAATAGCAATTTCGCGCACTTAGCCATCGATTTCGATCATGTCTCCCTTGGGTTATTTTATTACTCAATTATACCAATTATTTGAGTTATGTTTCGTTTGCGCCGGGCCTGGGTTTTTTTTTAACATTCTCCTTTATATTTATTTACAGATCCAGACGTAGAAAATGATACCGAATCGACTCAGGACGATTGTGAAATATCACAATCCCTACTGCGAGCACTGAAAAAGCGTCGTATGTTGAAAACGGTAGATTCAGATGCAGCTCTACCAAATTGCAGCACGCGAGTTATGAAAGGTGATGCTGAGCCTACTGATGAAGCTAATCAGTCCGAACCTGACGTAGAACAGCAACAAGAATATACTAGCACATGTAACAGGGATGGAGAAATGAGAACTCGTAAAATTAAATGTACTGATTGTATTGTGGCGTCACCTATCAGGCGATCCACATACAAGATGAATGGCGCTAGCAAAAAGGAACTCAGCAGTTGGCAGAAGTCACGACAGATGTCATAGCAGTAAAACAGAACGCACAACAATGCAAAAACAACTGACAATCGATCCTACGTCGCTTCACTGGTGACCCTCGACATTGAACACGCAGCAACCTTTTTCTACCTTCCGAAGACTTCTTCCGCAGCCATCTGAAGACGCATTCCTGCAACCACCTCGGAGCCAACTTCTCATTCATCCTCCCTCATCAGCAGCAGAGCACCTATGGCTTGGCCGTTTCGTTACTTGCATTTTCTAATTTAAGCTCATCTGACGGTAGTGAAACGGCCAAGCCACATATTTTGAGTAAGGTGTTATAGTTTGTGAAGTTAGGGCTGTACAGTTAAGGCGTGTAGAGTTAGAAGCTTGGCTCTACTTGAAATCTGATAACTTTTTATTTCCCTCTTCTTGGCTACATTTTTTACATGAAAAATGTAGCCAAGAAACTCTAAACCCCCTTTTTGTTACACCATATTATCGTCATATTACGGCTTACCTAATTAAACAGTTTTACAATATTTTGGTCGGAGTCCACGTAAGAAAAAATTGTTGTTTTTTTAACCGACCTCCCAAAGGAGGAGGTTTACAATTCGTCCGGATGTTGTTTTTTTTTATGGATGTGCCCCGGTAGCGCCTAGACGGATGGACCGATTTGGTTTTTTTTTGTTTGAAAGGGTTTACCTTCCCATTGGTCCCATTGACACCAGGTCAGGATCTGATGATGGGATCCTGGAGAAATCGAGGGAACTCTTCAAATATTATAGGCAGACCTATAGTGATTTTTGTGGTTTTAATAATAACTCGTGCATTTACTCACGGTAAGCATAATATTGTGATGCGGAACTGCTGATGGCCACATATGGCCACCAGAACTGCTCAATACTAGGTACAAATACAATGCGCGGCTGACGGGCAGGCAACGCATAGCCTGAACCGGTGGCCCTAGAGCCATGAAACTTTGTACAGAGGTTCCTTAGTAGCGTGAGGGGGTAGCACTGATATGAGATTTGACAAAATTAATTCCCCAAGGGGGGGGGATAAGGGGTTACAGTTTGTATTAAACTCAATCTAATCAAATAGGTTTTATGGAAGTCATTTTTTTCTAAAGTTTACTTTTTGTTTCAATTATAATTATGAACAATGCCAAAAAACAAAGAAAGAAAGGTAATTGCCACTTTTAAAATTCGAGAAAATCTCGAGATTGAGCAAATTTTGACGTCATTTTTAAGCAAAATTAGTTTAATTTCGAATCGTAAAAGTGGACATTATACATATATATGTATGTAGTACGAGATATCATATACATATAACAAATTATAGTAATATTGATTTCATTGATTAAATTGTTATGATTTAAATAAATCGTTTTATTTTTCACTTATTTATTATATAGTGTATTATTTCTAAACAACAATATATCCTCATTTAACGATAACCTTAAATTATTGAGCACGAATTTAAATGAAGAAAATAGTCTTTCGACGCTGACTTATGTTGGGGGGTGGCTAATGATAATATGTTTGAAAGAAAATATAGTTGTGGGTCACTAATTTTCTTTTTTTCCATAATTCGAGACGAAACACTAGATTCAATTACTAACGCTTCAAAAAAAGTTCAAGTGCAAATTGCACGCGTTTAAACAAGTTGAAACCTGCCCTTCCCCTATCCCCTGCCTGCTCTGCGTGTGTGCGTGCCGTACCTTTCGCAGTTTTGGCTTAAACCGGTTTATTTGGGTTTTTTAACCGCTCTCTTCTCAATTACGCTCCGAGCGATTTTTTTTCTAAAAACCTCTATAAACCTCTATTAACCGGTATTTTTTAAACCGGTTTCAAGCCCTGCCTAGGCGCAACCGAGCGACATCTGCGTTGAGTCAAATGGCGAATCTTTTGTTCTCAAAAACGCAGGCATACAACCGGTTAAAACAATGTATGTACCCTTCCATGTACATTTATATTTGAAGCCTTGGTTTTGCTCATATATTAATGAACTCGACTGTACTTAGGATTTTTTAGGGTTCTATAAGGGTTCCATACCTACAGGTTGCCTTATGTGATTCGTAATTCGTAATTTCTTTAGTATACTCTGCAAACAAAACAGACATATGGAAAACTCCCATTACTAAACCTTCGCTGTCGTCTGTCCGTCTGTCTATCTGTAAAATAGGTATTTGGTACTGATACTTCCACCGTCCACAAAAGACCACGATCTTAGTTCTGTTTTTTCATAGGTTTCAAACTTTATCTCGTTGTGGGTAGGTTGAAAATCCCAAGCCGTGGTCTTTAGACGGACGTACGAGTACATAGAGTGGCATACATTTTTTTCGTCTTTAGTTTTTAGGGTTTCATATATTAGAATCCCTTTGTTGACCATCCTGTCCGTATTACATCTACTTCCCGTTGGCAAATAATGATGAATGGTAGGCACCTATAAATACCCTTATTATTATAATAACGAAGTAAAATGACAGTTCCGATGTTACCGCTTTTTGGTAGAAAATAAATAGTGATGGGGTCCCGGTTTTTTAATATCGTTATCCATCATCCCTCAACTCATACCGAGTTATGGTTCTGTCTATAGATAAACTACTTTATCTTTATCCAAAATGTCTCATAAAATGATGATCCTCTAATTTACTGTTTTCTTGCAAATAAAATTAATTTAATTTCGTATCAATGGTTAGAGAATGACATTTAATAAAATATTATTTCATACAAAGTGATCTATCTACCCATTCTACGGGCTTTTTGATGTCAGTGAATGGAGTGAGCTTAGTAACAAACGCATCTGTCTTTCCAAAAATATTTTTTTTTTATCGATATAAAATACGCATTCCGAATCATACCGAACTATCCTTCGAACTATTTTAGTACCAACAAATGTTGTTGACGTTTCCCGTAAAATAAGCAACTTCTGTCACTATGAATATGGAGATGAAGGTTTCCTCACGCGGTTTTCAATCACCTTTTGAACATAAGTTTAGCGTATAAAGAAATACTTACCCTATTGATATGTATGTATGTGCTGTTTATTCTCTAATCCCTTAAGCTGTATCATGACAACACCCACACATATGCAAGTACGCATAAGTTCTCTTGGTAGTAATTCAGATAAAAACCTGGGTTACACTAGTCACCAGTATATAATAATTGTAGAATACAAAGAAGCATTTTGTATAAAATATCACCTGTGTTGTAATTCATAAAGAAATCAGTCCGACAGATGAAACGTGAGCTAACATTTGAACAGAGTTAAATGGAATTTCAAACCGATACCTAATTATCGTGCGAGAGCAACACACTTTTAATTACAGTACAGGGCCATTGTTTTGGCACGTCGTCGGGCCGGGACCCGACGTGTCCCGAGTATGTAACTCGGCGTTTGACTTGGTGGGAGAGAGAGAGAGAGAGAGAGACGAGACCCGACGTTCCAAAAAAATGGCCTCGTACTGACCTGATGTCATCACTGTTTATCTGACATCGCTCTCTATACAAAGGGGTCCAGCCGTGTGCCGATGTAAGGGTGATTCATAACGCCTTAAACGGATCGCCGCCCACTGCAGGCTCCCTATATCGTTACACTAATGTTGGACCATTGCAGTGTTCTCTCGAGGGGAGGGAGATTGAGCTGTTGCTAGTTTTTGCACGTCATCACATTTTCTGAGGGCTAAATTAGATTAAACAGCCTTTAGCAAAATTCAAATTACGCACAATAATCAGTATGAATGCTGTTGGTTTCTTTAATAGCTTGTTAATCATGATGAGTGTCAGCCATTCATTCGCTGCATAGAAACATAATTAATTATGTTTGATAGAAAAATTTCCTATAAAGAGCGAATTGGTGATTTACTAGTAAAGGGCCAAAGAGAAAGTACCGTAACCAGCGAGCATGTATGAATAGACTTCTGAATTTTGATTACCGACACGCCCCGCGGCGGTGTGTTTCAACCTTTATGGCCGATTTCGCCAACAACCTATCTATTAGGGGACAGTTTATTTATTTTTAGGGACCACCTAAGGTTTGTTACACTCTGCCATAAGTCAAATGGTCACCTAGTCTACTAAGGAACCTCCTAAATTTAAGAAGCCGGCCTTCGAAATAATCTCTAGACGGCTAAGAAAAAGAGCTAATTAAGTGTTCCCTAACTGTTGGTGAAATTGTGCATTACGCAACAACCGTATTTCATCCGAGATATCCATTTACGGATGCTCGGATTAACTCTATTTATTGTCCTGATTCCTATTGGGAAAGAATTGTTAGGATTCCGTCCCTTTAATGCCAGTCCCTTGATTGGATTAATAATTTGATCCGGGAGGAGACCGAACTTGAAAGATTTACAGACAGCGGGCAAGAAGGTTTATGAATGGAAAAGCCATCTTTGCACTTACCTACGTGTGCCTGCCTACGCCTAGAAGATTTTTGTACCGCAACTGTTTTTATTCACCTTTAACGGCGAGTTTATTGAGCGTTTGTTGAAACTTGTTGTTTGTTTAAACGAAGTCTTATACACTGCTAGACTTTTATGATGCTGAAACTTGGTATGTTTTTTGTATGCAAATAATAACAACGTTTTTTGTAGGGGTTTTTAACCGCCTCTAATCCTTATTATTCTGAGGCCCTCTGTCTTGCGATTCCGTAAATACTCTTGACATTCCCCTTTATTTAGACACGAGCTTTATTGGATTCTAAACAAAGACTGACTGAGTAACAAGAGTGAAAGAAATACGATAACAAGGATTTAAATACATTTATCAGTATACTATACTATAATACAGTATAATATACAGTCTTTTCAGTGCCTGTAGACAATGATAAACGCTAAGGATAGCGAAACGAAACGATAACTTTTTATGTATGCTATTTGACATTTGGAATCGCTACGTGACGTCACCTTAGCGAAGCCAAAAGTCTAATCGCATACATAAAAGTTATCGTTTCGTTTCGCTAGCGTTAGCGTTTAACTTTGTCTAGGGGGGCAGGAGCATTTAGGTCAAGATATACTTATTTGCTGTATTAGGAAATAATAAACTTGTCATGAAAAGTATCATGGTGTACATTTTGGTCTTATGTGATTTCAGTTAACCCTAAATATAATTTACATTATGATTTCAGTTTCATATTGATAAGACCAAATACAAGGTAAGGCAATATTTATCTGGAGGTCTGGGGGCTCGGAAGTACCCCCGCCAAGACGAGCCATGCGAAGCAAAAGGGCACTACCTACCTTTTCTTGAAACACTTCGTCGATTTTCTGAACCCTCAGAACTTGGGTTTCGATTATGCAAGATAAACAAAATTCTCGGAATATGATGTCAATAGTGGACTTAATAACTTAGCTTAGCTGTTTATGTGGTCAGGCAAATGCGATGGACTGAGTCATTACGTCTCTCTACGGTGTATTTCCTTAGACTTAAGTAGAAATACATAACATTGTATTTTTAAGGCTCTGACATTTTAAAAGAGGTACGAGGGAGTTCTTTGCCCTTTTTTGCTCCATCCCTAAGCCCACAACTTCCGAACGGGGCGGTATTATACAAAAATATTATTATTATATTGACGTTGACTAAGTAATCCGTATGATTTTATGGTAATTTTTTTTTTTAACTTGAACTTGAATTATAACCATTTAAAGTTTAACTTCATAATCAATAAGACAACTTTCTCTCAACAAGTTCACAGATGGGATTCACAGATGGGTCATTTGAGCAAAATATTATTTGTTCTGGCAAGCTCCGCGGACGTGACCGTTCGGGTCTAAGTCACCCAAAATCCTCGGAATTATGTGTGTCAGTTATCTCGTTTCACATTATAAAGCAAAAGAACGAAACGGCATACGTCAAAGTCAAACAATGCCGCCAAACCCAAACAGTCGCCAAAACAACAACGATCTCAGAGTTTCATTGATCTGAGGGTCTCAACTTCTAACAAAAATGCCACTGTGCAGTACAGTCACTTTACGCAACCTGAATTGCTTCCTAAAATTTTACGATACAAGTGTTTTCGTCATTTGAGTGGATCCGAACGTTCTGATTGTATGATATTTTTTGAGAGTGCAGCCATGCATTTGGCTGTTAGATCTGTTAAAAAATAATATGTTAGGTCAACGCAATCAAACGCTACGACTGTTTATGCTGTTAAATTGTTGGATTTTCATAATAATAGCAAAGGACTCAAAACCTATATAATATACTTCCCGTTGACCTAGAAACATGTGCCATAAAGCTAGTTCTTATAGCACAAGTAAAAGAAAAAATCTGAAAACTGGAAAGTTTTGTTTTTTTGTGATAATATTAATTTGATTTTTCATGGATGATTTTATTATGTTAAGTAATTCAATTTTATATGTAGAATCCTAATTACACCTATTATGACGTAACAATCTTCAAGTGTGATAGGAACCCTTGGTACAAGAGTCCTACTCACACTTGACCGTTTTTGTTGTTTGTTTGCTAGGGGCAAGGCAGATCTTCAAATGGGTTAATCATATTACAGACAGGGCAAGATCGGACTGAGCAAGCCAAAATTTTATACCTTAACTAAGTATCTCCCCGAATTCCACAGACTACAAAGTGATCCATATAAGGACTACCCTAAAATGCCACATTACAATTACAAGCCTAACGACTTGTAATGATCCAGAGAATGATAGTAGTGGGCCACTCTAATTAATGGAGCCCAATTCCTCTAACATCTGACCATTTAGCTAACGACTGTTTGGTAGTGAAACCAGCTGTCTAGTCTTTAATCCTAAATCCTTGTTAATTTTCGGTGTTAACTCTGAGTCGGGTCCAAAGGGTCTTAGAGACAGTATGGCGAGAGTTCAAATATAGAGTTCATATATAGAGTTCATATAGGAGATCGCTTACGCACGTGATTACGATAATCATATAGGCTGGCGGTAAGAGCTCACAGTAATGTCATATATTAGGTAAAGTAAAAGTTTATTGTTCCCTCGCAATTGTTAAGTAGCTTAGAGTTTTGTTGTCAATAAAGGTAAAGTCAAAGTTTTTCGTCTAACCGTCGTTGCCTTTAAATTTTTACTGAGTTTATTTATAATCAATTTTAACTCAGATATATTTTTATCAACTCTTCCTTATTATACAGCAATTGAAAACAAACTTATAACACCTCCAAAATAGACTTATGATCTAATTTTCATAAGTAGTTGTTGTAGAAATGAGGGTGTGCTCAGAACTTACGCCACTAACAGGCGTCATCTATTGAAAAAAGAGGTCACCATTTTTACAATTGTGTCAATTCGATTCAATTAAAATATTTTATTATGGTCGTTATCCTCGCGTAAGGACACAGGCTGAACAAACTAACACCAGCGAACAATAGATGTGGGAGCGAGAGGGTTACACAGATCCCTAATAATATACAAGACAGACATAAAACAAAGAATAACACATAATCATACAACAGACGATATACTACAAGGCAGGGGGATATGATGTTCAAGTCAAGGTCAACAGTTGAAAAATAGTAATATCCTCTGAAGGGCTTTGAGAGAAGGGTGGTATACGGCTGTGCCCTTCCTTGACTTGGCGGGGGCACTACCGTGCCAAGAGGTTAGACACACACACCATCAATTACGAAGAAGAAGCTTAAGTGCAGTTTTTCCTTCCCTGAATTACATACTACTCTAGTTTAGGCGATTGACAGGCATGCTGATGGCTTGAATGGCTTAGATGTCATGCGCCTGTAGTTCCTCCAAGCCTGTAGCGGTCGAATAGTGTACCTATAGCATTCAAGTATTTGCACACTTCTTTCTCTCTGAGCTAGTTGTGTGACTTCTCTCAACCCAACTTACCCTATGCTAGAAAGAAAGGTCGCTCAGAGCCAAAGAGAATTGGCGCGCCCCAGTGGCATCGTTGGACCATCCTAGCCCGGAACGTTACACACAGACGATAGCTATAAATCCACGCTTCGCTGGGTCCAATGTACCAACAGCAAAAAATACTCCGCTCCTCTTCTCAACCCTATTCCCCCGGAATAAGGAAAAAAATGAGTCATGTGCGAGTCGGACTCTCACACGAAGGGTTCCGCACCATCATACAAGAAAAAGTACAAAAAACACGTTTCTCGTATGGGGAATTGGGGACACACTTGATTTTTTATTAATTCGTGTTGTTCATTAATTTTTGCTTGCGGCAACAGATGTAGGTGTCAAAATTTCAACTATCTTGCTATTACGGTTCGTGAGATAGAGCCCGCTGACGGACAGACGGACGGACAGACAGAGTCCGTTTAGGATTCCCCCCTTCGGGTACGGAACCCTAAAAACTAGGTTAGATATTCCCGATATGGAGTCCGCTCATTACCCGCTGAAAGCGCTCTCCTGATAGACGAATGGCTCATCGAGAATAATGGTTTCACACCGACTGTGCAAATTATTTACGCGGCCTCGTCACAAAACCATACGAAATTTAGACAGTTTCGCGACATAAATTCCCCGGCCATTATTGCAAAAGCGGTTTTATTGCCCTTTAAAACAATTTACGTTTATAGCCGACATGAATATTTCGACTGCCATTATCTGTACGTGTACGGGTAATAGATTTCATTTCATAAGCACCCTCTTACATTGGCAAAAGTTGGTAATATCTAGGTTGCATAATGTTACAGCTCTCCCAACTCTAATAATACATTTGCAAACGATGACGTACTTTGTGTGAGTTAAGTTTTAGGTTTTGATAATTCAGTAATAAGCAGAACAAGCAGGGACGGGCTGACAGGCTTGGCTGAATTTGGAAGCTCAGCAAGAATTTATAATGTATCATTCAAGCGTCATTAGCGATCCATTTAATCATTAGCGTCACGAATTTTCCTTGTCAAGATGATGTTTTATTGATTTATCTGTCTGAACGTGAGCGCCACGGTTCTCTGTCACCCGAATGGGAAAAAAAACATGGCGCTATTTGTTTTTAAAACTCCTGCGAAAATATTTGAACTTCATTTCATATCGATCACAACTACTTAATCGCGAGGGTATACTTATATGAAGGCTCTTAGGAGGGAGAAAAGACATACGCAACAAAGCCACAAAGTGGCACATCGCAACAAGCGACCTTTGGCCGGCAACAATTCACACGAGGCCATAGAAAGACGTAATGGCGTCGTAAAAATTGTGAGAAACGTCTGGCAATCAGAGGTGAGATTAGAACGCAGCGCGGCCCTTCGCAATCGACGCCCTTTACCGAAATAGTTTCGGGAGCCCAAGATAAAAAGGGTCAACAATTTATAAAAAGAAAAGAACAGTGGCTGAGAGTTAAATTCTTCCCATCCATTGCGTTTGTAATGACGTCGTAAATGAAGGACTGTGAAGCTAAGGCGTGGCTGATATAAAATAATTCCGCTTGAAGCATCTCACGGAGAGGGTTTAGGATTTATCTTTGTTACCGGAATCGTCGTTGTTGCAGGACGACGATCAACGGTTTAAAAATCCCTTTGTTTTTATTAGCAATAGATTACTAATGGCGAGGCTGGTTGTTTTCTGTTCAAGCCGCTTTCTTTTTCGTTATGTTTTTTTTTGCAGAGGCCAAATGTCTTTCCAGTCATAAAAAGACATGTCGCTTTCTGAATCTTTAAAATTAGATACACAGATTGTAATACTTATAAAAAGATGATGAGGAGATTGATGATGATGATTAATACGATGTCGTGTTGTTGTCATAGTTACGGAAATGATCTCGTAAGGTTCCGTTAGGAGAATATAAAACCGTAGCGTAGCTGCAAGTTTTTGGTCAAGGTCAGTACAAAATACTCAAAATATTTTCTCTCCTACAGATCGATACAAAGTTTGGATGTTTATGTCACGCAAAACTTTTTTTATATCCACCCATATTATTTGATATGGTGACGCAAAATGGTATATTTACCTTATCTAAGAGGGTACTGTTGAAGAAGGGATACCGGTCACAAGTCAGTATTCAAGAGTCATGAAATTGGCAAACTTCGGTGGGTATTTGGAAACAAAACTTGGGGATGTTTGATCCGACTCTGATCCTAACTCGATTGTCAAGATTTTATGTAAACAGTATATTTCGGAAGTTACCAAAGTGGATGGAAGTTTCAACAATAACAGTAAAGTTAATATGATCTAGCTGAGATTGCTTTGTTGGTTTACTTTGTAACTTTACCTAATATAATATCTATCAATTTAAATTGATCGGCTTTAACGAGTCTTTCTAAACTGGTGCTAGATATAGATATGCATAACTGTTATATATTTAGATAGAAATTTCGACAATCAGACCAAATAATTCGTGTCGTTTTGAAAATTGGTGCAAATATACTTTGAGGTGTCCAGATTAACATACTAAAAGTCTTTTTCGGCTTTACCAGAAGTAATTTAATGCTGACAATTAACGAAGAAGTGACTAAAGAGATATCTTCTAAAGTTTTCGAGAAACGAGCAAAATAAATCTTTCCCCCCTCCCCTGCCGCCAGTTTACCTCCCACCCTCGGGGACACGAACAATCCGGTATGATTTACCTATTAACTGAAATTGTATAAAAAAAATTTAGAGAATTTTATGATGATTATTAATGTAGAAGTGACCTAAGAGATATCTCTAATGGTTTTCGAGATACGAGCAAAATAAAACGTTCCCTACCTCCCCCGCCACCGGCTCACCTCCCACCTTCGGGGACTTTTAGAATGTCAAAGTAATATTTGTACCAATTGTCAAAACTACACGAAATATTTGGTCTGATTTCTTTAAAGTAGCTGGTTTGAGTGCTTCCACCGCCGCCGCCTCTACAGCCCTGCATAGACCCATCAACACAATTTCCAAGTACATACTACTCGTATTTTCAGTAAAAGAGACAAAACTGAACTGTTCTTTTGAGAACCTGCCCAAATCCAAAGTTAAATCTTATAAACCACGTTATAATGGAAAAATTGAAACTGTCAACAATAAACAAAAGACAAGGGCAGGATCATATCTCATCTTGCTAAGGCGTCTATGAAAACCACTTATACCAAAGAAAACCATCAATTTCAACACAACATAAAACATATTCTATAAATTGGAAATTCAAATTACTTTCTTTTGGTATTATTCCGAGTAAAAATGCATTATAGGCTTTTCTCACAGAGTCCACTTTTGTTTATTTGACATCATCAGATGTAGGTTGTTTCCAGCCAGTATTATTATAATCTTTGGTTGTTTCGTTAGAATTTTTATTTGCCTGCACGATTTTTCTTTGAAAATATTTTCCAATACCTTTAAAAGGTCACAATGGCGTAAAGCATAACCATATCAACTTCCCATATCAGTTCCTTCATAGCGTCTACCACGGCGATGTCGACCGAGCTGCTACGAGTTACGACACCTACTACTAGAACCCGACACGCTCTCTCTACACTCCTACATATACCCTTCGCCCACACAACTACGCGGCCAATTCTCCCAGCTGCCGCCTCCCAAGAACTTATAACACCCACTTCGCAGACCTGGACATCTTCCACCTGTCACGCGGCCAGTTCAGGGGGCACTTATTGCTCCAGCTCAAAGAACTCTGTAATAAAGACAGCAAACAATAGATGTTGCTAAGATTTCTCTCTCATTATACAGTCGCCACTATATTTTTGTATCTATCACTCACACATTGACATCATGCACACACAAACACACCCCTATACAGATTCCCACCCCATCCCCATATAAACTTTGTACCCACTTTTTATTTTACTTTCTTTGTTTATGTAAGTTCACTGCCTTATGTTTGGCCTACAAAATAGAAGCCTTTAATTGGCCTATGTATAGTATAAGTTTTCTGCTTATATTATCTTGAATTGTGCTGTAGGCTTTGGTAAATAAATAAATAAATAAATAAACTTTTGATCACATTTCCCATCCATCCAACTCTGCAATAGCCTTCAAAAATATGAGGCAAATTTTGTGTGTATTTTCTATCGGGCTTAAGACGGCGCCCTAGGCAAAAACAGCCTTTAGCAAAACACAAATCGCTCGGAATGATGAGTATTATTGCTGTAATTTTTTCACTATAGTGTATCCAATGTAACAGGCAACTTGACAGATGTCATTCTTAGCCTGCTAGTGAGGGGATATTGCTCATCAAAATCAATTAATCAAAAGATTAATTTTTTAATTTTAATTTAATTAATTAAAACCCTTTAAACATTTGTGAATCGGAAAGATATCTAACATTTCGTTCTTGGTTCTTCAGTTACCTTAAATATGGTTAAAATTGAAATAATAATATCTTTAAGTGATGGCGATGACAACTCTTCTGTTAGTTCAACTGACTAAACAATTTCGATTCTTTTCGATTGTTTTGATATCTAACATCCCTGGTGTTTAAAAAGTGGATTTTATGAAGTTTTAGGTTGGCTTTCAAGTTGTTGCTTCTAAGCATGGATAGAGTATAGCTTGTTTATCACGAGTGTCAGCGTGGCTTCGCTTTTCCATAAACGTAATTTTTTTTTGATTTTGCTCGATAGAAAAGTCTTCTGAAGTTGCCAAAAAATCTGTCTGTCACAATGTTTTATTTTACAATTCCGCACCGCATCTGAATTTGTGTTCTTGTTATTTATCTAATCATTATAAAAATGGCACAGTATGTTCTTCAGTTAGACTTGCTTACCTTGGTTTTAGCCTTTTTTATTTAATTTCCTCTAAAAATAAGTTAAGGATGAAATTCTGAGTTCTGATTGCCTAGGGCCCGCCCTTAATCGTGCGACAGAAACGACATTCAGAGATATGAAATAGTGCCGAAAGGGGCTTGGGTAACCTACTATGGACCATTAGATATCTTTATCATTATTTGGTAGCGGTATCATAATGAATTATATTGAAACTTTGCTTAAAACCATTTCAAAGCTCAGATAAATAGTACTTCAATGAAACTTTTTGTACTCAAAAAACTATAAAGTGCGATATCTCATCCCCGAAATGATTTAGCTATTTGTACTCCATAGTAAGATTAGCTTATTTTTAATTGCTCTTTCATAATTTACAACTGTCACGAGTGGCCGCCAATACTCAAAATCGACCTAACTCTAAGGAAACGTCAAAACGACGCAGCTTTACCCAAAGCCGTAAAGGAATTGGCGTGGAAGCATTAATATATCGTTGGGTATAATTTGAATAAACGTGAAGGCTCGGGTTTGCCTCTCACACTCGACTGAGGGCTGACAATGTTTCGTATATTCCTATTTTATGTGTCCGTTTCCTATATCTTTGAGGGTCACACGAGATAGACTGAAATAGTAAGTATACAGAATGTAACAGAGAGGTTTAGTCATGTTTTAGGGGGTTATTAAGGAGACCGTTCTGAGCAACTTTTAGTTTGAAACCGAATTATTCAGAGCAACGTTAATTTTTCTTCCAAAATGTACTGGGAAGAGAAAAATTAAGTTGCTCTCATTAGTATACCCAAGATACACTATCTCCTACAAATCTAAGTCTCAAATGTGTCCCATCGCTAAGTTACATGTGTGTGCGTTTACTAAGGCAAATCTAAAACGCATAATGTACTTAAGAACATTTCAATTTTCCTTTTATGCAACCTTATATAAATAAAATTAAGGTGGGATTTCGATTGCGCGCGATGGGCTGTTATGACATTACAAAATTAGACCATCGCGCAAGTCGTAAAATTTTATTGCTGTCAGCCGTAGGTAAGATTATTTTAAACTATACTATTCCTTAAATCAATGACTTTTAAGTAGAATTCAGTTTACGCAGCGTGACAATCATAACAAATGTTTACTTTGGAACAGAGGAATAATGGAGTGGTCTTGAAACTGTACTCAGTACTAAACTTAAAACTTCATTAAAATAATAAAACAGGTTGAGGTGGTTAAAATTAACTTATTTTTAAAAGCTTTTATTTAACTTGCACTGTATGTATATATGTGGGTGGGTGTGTATCATGGTTCGCGTCAAAAATGTCGGCTTGAATTTGACCCACTTCCCGTTATCCGATTGAGCCGAAATTTTGCATACGTATGTAAGTTGGATGACAATGCAATATTTTTTTGACTTGGAGCTGATCTGATGATGGAGACGGAAGACGACCATAGGAACTCTGTCATAACACATCACAAGCCCGTCGAATTTGGGCCCGTTACATTCGTCTTGACAAAAACTTTGGCCTTAAAATATTTTTTATGACATGGAGCTGATCTGATGCTGAAGCCGGAAGGTGGACAGGGGAACTCTGTAATAAAATGACGCAACCCCATCATATTTGGGCTAGTTCGATTTGTTTTGACGAATACTATGGTCCTACAATATTTTTTGATGCTGATCTGATGCTGAATACGGAAGGTGGAAATATTTTTTTACTTTTAATTTATTATTTTATTTATTTGGAAAGCAATCAAAAAAAGTGAATAGACACAAATACAGACTAAGGACATTCATTTATTTCCCTGATAAGTATTAACATGTGTACGTATGTTGTGTACTCACTAGATCACAATACTTTATGTAAAAACTTACTGCAATACATGGTATGACCCCTTTCTTAACTTTCCGAAAGCCTTTCTTCGTGTAATACATGTCATTTTCTGAGAAGTGACAAGAGCAAACCTCACTAGAATCATTTGGTTTAAAAAAATCTTCACTCCTCTCATTAGCTATAATTTTCCGCCATTTTTCCCTTTCAATTTAATTTTTAGGAAATCTGGAATAATAAATAAAAACATATTTAACTATAATAAAAAACACCAATCACCATTCGAATAAATGTTGTCCTTCTCTGGACCGGCTATAGTTATTTAATATTAATTCCATATTATTGAAATACCGCAGAAAGAAAAAAAAAAATAAGCGACTCTATTCATTTAGTATTTGACTTTGTTCCACTTCATACTGCGTCGTTGGGTCAAATGAAGAGACGTTGAAATCAATTTAAAACAATTATGTTTTTAATGATTTTGAAGGCATATTTTGCCACAAATTCACTTCATTATAAAAATATTATCTAGTACTTACCGAAAATACGATATGCCATCCTTTTTCAACGTGGTTAAGGTATTATTTTTGCACTTTTTCACGGAGCACTTTGGCATGTTCACCCGACAACGAAGCGCGCGTTACTGAGAGCGCAACTGTGCTTAGAAGTAATTTAAGCACAGTTTTATCGAGACACCTTTCAAGCGTTGACGTTGTATCTTTGGTTGCTCTGGTCACATCTGTTTCATAGTGAAAGTTGCTCAGAATGGTGTCGCCAAGAAGGGGGCTGTCCTTCTGTTACACCCTGTATGTATGCACGTACATTGCGACTGAAAACTCAAGTGTTTGTTACAAAAGTCCTCTCAAGATTTCGTGATTGACCAGACATTCAGAAAAGTTGGATCCCTTGATAGAACTTAGTTCGAATTTATTTGAGCCTAGTTTTCTATCACAAAAGGCTGAGTTAGACGTTTTCGGTAAAATAACATTGTTTAAAGAGCGTTTTCTTGTCGAAAATCTGTCAGTCCTGCTTTTTAGTCCTTTCTAACCGACTTCACAAAAGGAGGAGGTTTACAATTTAGAAAGACGGTTGTTAAGGATAATATTCTGAACAACTTTCACTAAGGGACCGACTTGATCAGAGCAACTTGAACTGTGTCGTGGGAACTGTGTCGTGAACTGTGTCATGGGAACCAGAAACAGTGACATCACAAATATATAAACATCCAAGACCTGGGGTTTTCTTTGTACCCAGCCGGGATTCAAACCCAGGATGGATTAGATGTCTAATTGGAGATATGTTAGATGTCCTTTTTAAGTCGAAAATGGCCCGACGGGTATAAATATTATGCGAGCCGACTTTATTTAATCTCCTTAGTCTTGTGGAGGTTATGATAAAACTGTGTCCAACAGCGAACAAAGGCTGTGATCCCCTATAACTGTGAAAAAATCAACATTCTAGGTCAACGCAATCGAACGCTACGACCGTTTATGTTTTAAAATTGTTTGATTATCATAGAAATCGCAAGGGATAGTCCTACTCTCAATATTTTTAATAGCCGCCGTGTGAAGAAGCATTACCTTTCTTAATTTTCTTTATAGAATTAAGTATAGGTAGTATGTATAGTATTTACTAGTTTATATATATTACATAAATATATTTCATGCGCGTCTACGATGTTCGCGGAGGCACGGCTGCCGTGCGCTGACGCAGTGATAAGACACAGGGTGGCTAATTTCAGACATAACCTGCATAATAATCTTGCTAGTGATAGCATTGTGAAGAAGGTCTATGAAGTTAGTCACGGCCTGCTCGGGTTTTGGTCGGATTTACTTCGACCACAACTTTCTAAATAATTGTTAATGTTCTTGTATATCTTTATTTTTTTCTGTGTATTATTTTGTGATTTTTGTAATTTTTATGGACTTGTGTCTGAAATAAAGATATATTATTATTATTATTTATTTATATAAATATGCACTAGTTTATGTAGTCTATTGATTTGTAAGTAACAATTATATGTATTGTACACATGGGTCTACCTACTCCTACTCAGCAATTCACCTGTCTCATCCCTATTTGGTTTGCTAGATGAGATCTCATATTAGAGATAAGCTCGCCTTTGTACACGTTTTCTATGTTTTTTATTGTCCTATGTAACTGTTTGTGTGCAATAAAGAACTTATGAATTATGAATTATGACTCCCGCTGGCTTACAATCATGAAATTTGGCACAAAGCAAGGTCTTATGACACAAATAAAGGGTAACTTAAGGCCCTTGCATATTATCTGCACCCGTTGCGAAGCCGCGCCACCAAAAGCTAGTCTAAGCATAAAATAAATAATATAATAATATTGTTATTGTTACAGTGGTCAAAGGCAGTATGCGGCACCAAACCACGGCCCCACTGAACCGGATGGGACCGACCGTGTCCCAGCGGGACGTGGAGCCCGACTTCGCTGGCCCCATCAACAACGTCACAGTCCCACTGGGACGGGAGGCTGTGCTGACGTGCTCTGTGTCGGATTTAGGGGATTATAAGGTAGGAGTATTTGCAGTTTTAACCCTCTCGTTGACACATCTTATCTATCTTTCTATTGTTCTCCATTGTTCGTTTATTCGACCGGTGTGCTTCTGAGCCAGGCAATGAGTCAGTTTATATGGTAAAGGCATCTGGCCCTCGGTGGGGACATTAATGGCTATTTGTCAATCGTATTAGTATATTATTTTTTAGGTTAACTCTATGATCGTCGTATGCGTCGACAGCGTCTTCTGCTATCTTCTTTCTGTTCTCTGGTGTGGCTGGCAAATCCGAACTTGCTTTACATATTCTAATGGACGGGGCGCAGTAAATTAAGGGGTAACATAGACACACAGTCCATGACTCTTTTCATATGGCACTGAAGTACAATATGCAACAACACCTAAATTAAACTTATTTGATTTTAGCCCGGGTCTCTCAAGAGATGGATAGACAGTAAGATAACTTTTTTTGACACTTTTTGTGCGTGTGAAATGTCAAAAGCCCCAGAATGAGTAAATAATAAAATAAAATAAATTAAAATGAGACAACGGCATAGGTCTCTCGAATATTAACTTAATTTTTCTTGTAAATAAAACCAACATGTACCTACTTGTACTTCAAAATATTAAGGAAGTCAAAATGCAAGCATGCATTTGGCCCCACACTAGGATACCCTATGTCGTGGGAACCAGAAACAGAGACATCACAAACATGTAAACATCCAAGACCTTTTTTTTGTCCCCAGCCGGGATTCGAACCCGGGACCTCTCCCATGGTCGGCAGATGCACAACCGCTACAGAGGTCGATTCAATTCAATTCAATTCAAAAAAAATTATTGACCATAAAATCATACATATTACTTAGTCAACGTCAATATAATATTAATATTTTTGTATACTACCGCCCGTTCGGAAGTTGTGGGCTTAGGGATGGAGCAAAGAAGGGCAAGAAACCTCCCCCGTACCTCTTTTAAAATATCAGAGCCTTAAAAATACAATGTTATGTATTTCTACTTAAGTCTAAGGAAATACACCGACGAGAGACGTACTGACTCAGTCCATCGCCCCTCTTTGGATTTCTGTGCGCTGAGGTGGTAAAGACCATGCAGTTTTGTCATCTAAATATTCTTTTACACTGTAATTAATAAGACTTCTTCAATAGGCCGTTTTTGACATAGTTTTTGAACCTCCTTTCTGGTAGGTCCGTTGCTTCATTAGGTATTTTATTATAAAAACTAACACATACTCCCATAAAAGAGTGAGCAACCTTACTGAGTCTGAACGCGGGCATAGCAATCTTATTTCTATTTCTAGTGCTAATACTATGATTATGACCTAAAGTCTTAAATAAACCTATGTTTTTTCTGGTATACATGATATTTTCATAAATGTATTGACAGGCAACAGTAAGTATATTGATATTGTCACAATTAAATGCTCAATTTCGGACATCGCTCGCGTAAGCTGCGCAGGAGCTCCACAAACAAACACCTACGCCCGCCGCCGTTCGGTTGTGCGACGCACGCACACTGACTGGCTTTCCGTTCGGAATTCCCGCATGTGTGGTGCGACTCGTACAATATGTATTGAAGAGTTGCGTCCGGAATGGATTTTTTCCGAATCAGGATTCCGGACGCACAGGCTATCATTCGGAATTCTGAATCGGAAAAAACCTTAAACGGAAAACTACTGTGTGTGTGTGGTAGGTCCATAGATTTATATGGATTTAACTGCGTCCGGAATCCTGATTCGGAAACCCTACACGGGATTCCGAATCAGATTTCCGGCTGTATGTGGCCGGCCTTACACACGTATACAAGCATAACAAGAGGTCACTAAACATCGAGTAACAGATTAACGTGTCAGCATTAGCAATGCAATAACGGCTCACATAAACCACCACATATACCTACACAATATACATATATAGCTAGATAGTAGCTGTTATACTGACCTTACGTGTTTTATGCCCCATTACAGGGATTAGGGCCAGATGTACCTAAAGGGCTTAGAGCCTTGCAAAGTAAATAGAACCTGTAGCAATGTTATCTTTAAAACAGTTTCCTACACACAGTTACGAATTGTAAGAATATTTGTATATTTACTGTTTGCCCTTTTATTTCATGATTTGTTTTTTTTTTAGTTTAGTAACTAGGTATCTTCTTACCGCATAAATACTTTAGTTGTTCATTAGGAGATAATTTTTGTCCATCATTTATCCTGTTAGTGGGATACCCTAAGGGAAAAGTTAGATTTTAATTGAATGTGTATTTGTCTTCTGGTTGTTTTTGTAATGTAACATGTTCTGTTTGTAACCCCTGAATAAATAAAAGTAAAACTTGGAGATAATTTACGATTTTGTAGTGAAAATGACAAACGTATAATCACATAAGTGTCCAGATATTGTCCATTACGGAGAGGCGGAGCACAATTTACACAAAGCCCATCGCCGAAAATATTATAATTGTAAAGATATCCTCACGATGTTTTCTAATGCTGGTATTACAGCTTAATTAAAAGATACATTCAATTGAACTAAAAGTTAACTTAAAAGTATTCATTTTCAAATCGGTACAGACGTCTCCTAGACGTCTCCCGAGGAATCGGTGAACATCGATAAAAAAATATTTAAGATCCCATTAAACTGACAACCTCGTTTGAAAAATAAATAAATTCTAATTCGCTATTTTATTTTAAGTAAGGAGTAAAGGCTTCTGATAAGCTTCCTCCCCAATTCCAGATTCAATTGCGGCATCCCAAATCTCTGGGATAAGCGAGCATGATAAATGCCCTAGCCAGTCAATCGCGGGTAAAACATACAAAATTAACGATCTCTCAATCCTATGCTGCTCCAAACATTTTATCTGTCGGATTTGGTATTTTCACATCTTTTTGCCGCGAGTGGTCGGGGACGTAAATAACCGTCGTTTATTGAGAATCCATTTAGTTTCTTGGGGCAATGACAAACGAGCGCGCGATCCTTTCGCCGATCATCGATCACGGGTAATGACGTAGAGAGTGCTACCTGCGCTTCCTCCCTCATGATGAGACGAACCCATCGTGTTCTTGTTCCACCTGCGTTTTAAGCGCTGTGGGCTTAGCACGGACGTTTCCGCATCGGAAGTGGACTGCAGCGAAATAAAAGGAAATCAGAGATTTTTTTTCAAGTTTCTTAGCTGAAGCTCTGGTTTCGTAGGGTAGCGGTACCGTCTTTTGGCGGCCGTAATACAGCAGTGAATGACGTCACAAAATCGTTGTAGACAAAGATCGGTATCGTTACGGCGGCGGCGTGGACAGACGATGACGTGCCCGCTCCTTCGCCGCTCTACGCCCGCTCCGACGACGCCGCTAAACCTCTCTCTCACCGCCTTGCACCAATTTGTGTCTTAATGCTCATAATAAGTCTCTTAATACATCAGCGGCGTTTGTTCCATGATGACTAGGCGCATGACAGCTGCTACGAAAACAAAAAATATCCGGCCAAGTGCGAGTCGGACTCGCGCACGAAGAGTTCCATTATCTATAAAAAACCGCAAAAAAAAACACGTTAATTGTATGGGAGCCCCCCTCAATATCAAGTTTATTTTGTTTTTTAGTTTTTTGTTATAGCGGCAACAGAAATACATCATCTGTGAAAATTTCAACTGTCTAGCTACCACGGTTCAGGCAGGCAGGCAGGCAGGCAGGCAGGCAGGCAGTACTTAAGTCTAAGGAAATACACCGAGGATATAATAAAGCCTATTATGATAAAGATCGTTGGAAATCTGTACTTTAAATTATCCAAGTCAAAACACTCACATTATTACCTATACTTGACATGTGTAATTGTGCATTGTTTGTCAGACAATGACCTCTTAAATTGCATTGAACTGCAAAGCTGACTCTTAATGACTGAATATTTCCAATACGAAAGTTTCTTTACTCCATGATAAAAACAATTTGAACATTTTTATTGCTGTTTAACTATAACTATTTCATTAATAAAGTTTTTCTGTGATACGTTTGGTACAATTACAAAGTATACCTGGACTGTACTGGATGAAATAAATACATGACTGTATTTACATGCTGTGGATTGTAAATAGAAATGAAATAAGGTACATTTTGACAACTGACTTGATTTGAATTTATTATGTACCCTTAAGATTCTGTAGGCTGGTTGTCCTTTGGTATCGAAGACCCAAAAGTTTACGCAATAAAAAGGTATTAAAAATTGACGAACACACTTTTCCTTTTAGCTGAATTCAGAACAGTATTTTTATTTCAGCGTCTTGATTATTTAACAGAGGATTGTTTTTTTTTGCTCTACTTATGCTTTTACGCTTTTACCAACAAAAGAGAAACTTTTAATCGAGAGTATCTTCTACTTTTTCATAGACACTAGTGACACGCAGATCAGATCACGGTACCTCATTTTGAAACGTCATTGTCATACAAGTTATCCCCGGGATAGCTATTCCCGTATAACTTTTTGTTGGTAAAATCCAGCCTTAGTGTGAGGGAAATAAAAAAAATAAGAAACTTTATTTGCTTGCATATCACGTTACGATACATTTACGTTGTACATTTTGAAGGTTAGATATAAAAGCTTAATAATAAATTATTAGCGAGCCATGTACCAACAGTTTGATCAATACTTCGCGACTTTTTTCCCACAATCTTGATGATTTTTGACCTTCATTTTAATTCCACTGATTGCCCTTTTTGTCTCAATCTGCTTAGATTATTAGCACACATACGATGATTCTTATACTTCTGTATTCTCAGAAATCAATGCTAACAGCTATTTGATATCAGTCGATTTTCCACATCACCTTCAATGTTCCTTCCCTTCTCCCCCCTCCACCTCTCGCTTCCCCCTTACCTCCTCTCAGTCCTCAGCCGCACTGAGCCGTGAAATTCATTTGCTTTCATCTGAGCCTTATCTCATTACGATATGCTGATTTTTCCTGTTGCTTATTGTCTTTGTTTTAAAGGTGGTATTTGTTTTTAGCGATTTTTGATATATTATCGTCGTTTCGGCAAAGATTATACGTATAAAACTGTTGTTTAGGTTGAATTTCTCACCTTGTAACCAGCAGACCTTTGAGTGGTTATAATGCCATCGAGCTGGTCTGATTGATGGGGCTCAAAGGTGGGAGCTGTAACTTTAGGACTTACCTGGAAACCTATCAAGATTAGATTTGTTATTGTTATGACAAGACCTTTGAGAATATTGTATCTTCGAGCTGCTTTGATAATGGAACTCGAAGGTAGGGGCTGGAACTCTGGGATGCTAACTAGAATACCAATCGAGTTTCAATCCCTTTGCAAATAATGTGTGAACTGAGGTCCACAACGGCTCCATCGAGTGTTGTTCCCTGTAGCTTATGTACAGTTAAAGCCCAGGAAAGTATCAGAGGCAACATTCTCCGTTCAATTTCTGTGCAATGATAGTGACTTTCGTTAAAGGTTTTACCTTTACATTGAAACTAAAACTGCAAGTTATAGGTATATTTGGAATTGCTATTAAAAACCCTTAATTTTGATACCCCACTCGATAGGTTTTGTGAAAAACATTTTTTTGAACTCACAATTACGTCAATTACGTCTAAAATCTTCCCTTTTGTGTTTTATTATTTAGTACCCAGTGAAAAATCTAACCACCGACACCTCAAACGTTAATTTCCTCCTCCAGTCCATTCAACTCATTAACACAACATAGCGTGGCATACGAGGTGACAGAGAGGCACAATAGGCTACGTCCTGCTAGTCAAAAAAGAAACTTTTTATGAACTGTCAAAACGTAACTTTTGTTCCTGAGTTCTATGAAATAACTACAGAGTGACGTCATGTAAAAGTGCCATCAAATGCTATTATTTTTTTTGCACAACATTTACGTTTTATAAAATATATCTGCTGGAAATATGCAATTCTGAGAATCTCTGCATTGGATTACCTCGGACGCAAGCCTATTGTAACCGCTTTTAGCCAATTATTTAATACTTCATTCTGCACAGGGGGGCCTTCGCGATAAGAGTAATTTATTTATTTTGTAATGAAGGTTTCCTCACGATGTTTTCTATAACCGTTATAACTTTGATATTTACTTGATTGGTGTACATTAAGCACCGAATTTCGAACCTTTATCTCTGGCGTGAGAAGCAAGCGTACTAAACCACGCTTATCATGCCAATCCCCAGATATATTAGTAAACGACAGCTAAGTATGTAGACGCCAAACAACTTGAGCAAAATGTGACGTGGTGGGGGAAAGTTTGCGCATGTACACTTATGTGCAAAAAAAAACGACACACTTAAAATTCTCAAAACAAATCGTACCTACAGTATACTGCATGAATCTTAGTGCACAATACTATATACTTACTTAGTTCAATCGATAGAAAATGAGAAAATATACTGTACCATTTGCATGAGGGACTGAGCGGTAACAGGTGCACAATAACTGTTTGAGACACGCGAAGTAGGTACATTTGCTGCGAACTATACAGATTTAATGGTATGTGGATATGACTATCAAAATAAAACTGTAAATTATTTAGCGACATTTGTCGTCTTTATTGGTGTCTATTAACAAAGAATAATGATTTGACAAAAGACAAGATTTTTTATGGGATACCTACGATTGAAATTCCCTAAAAATACGTTTTTCCACGTACACCTATAAAACATAACAATATCTCCATCGATAGAAAACTCATCATATACCATCTTTCTGGCTTGCCTTTTTAAAACTACGTTCGGACGTCGAGGCATTTTTTATCCGTGATTTCACTGCACGCAAGTGTATTGGGCAGCGACGAGACGTGAACTCAAAGCGGGAAACGATGGTTGACCAATAGCGTGGCTAGGCGCGCTCGATGCGATGCTCCTTCCGCACGCAGCGTCCCGCACCCCATACCGTGGTGCGCAGTTTCATATATCAGATGGTTTCTGCGCATGCAAGGTCATTTGTTCAAGTTGTTTGGCGTCTACTATAACTAACTATATAATGACTGTTTAGCTACACATACACACACAAGTTCATGGCACACGCAAACACCACATTATGTAAGTAGGTATACGAGCGTTGCAGCTGGTCAGACAATACAAGGAGATGGTAGGACGGTTTGAAATTCATGTATTCGATTATTCGAATCGATTCCAGTAACACACAAGATACTACTTGCAACCATTGTTTGTGCTTTTGCGTGATAAGACGACGGCCTACGTAATTATTAAGTGCTACTCGCTGGGTTGCGAATGAATAAGACTGTAAAAGCGTAATAAATTTTACCTTTTAGTAATGAAAATACATGAAAAATGGGCTTATCTCCAGCTTTTCTTCTTTTCGTAATTAATTAAAATTGTTTCTGTTTGAGCCAACTAAGAGCCGAATTCTCGATTTTTAAAACGTCTGTCTAATAGCACCCAGCCCGACGAGGAAGCGACGTTTACTTTAATTGTTTATCACCTAATTAACTATACCTACAATCGTATTTCAGTAGTCCCCTCCAAAGATAATTTGGAATAGGTAGAGCTAAAATGCGTAAACCATATGGAACAGAGGCATAAAGTGGTGTCGTCGATTTTTTAAGACAATAACTTTACCCCAATTTTGGGGAAAAGTTTGAATGGATTTAAATACATGTCATAACGTGCTAAGATAGTTTTTTGAGAGTATATGTTATAAAGAAGATCGATATTATTTATTTACTCATATTTCATCAAATATGAAACTGAATTACTTTGACAAAGAATAGTTATTGTTTTTTAGTTACATTCCCGGTCGATGGACATCCGTTTTATAGGTGTACACGACAAATGCACCATTTTACGGAATTTCAACTTTAGGTAACCCAGAATACTCTTTATTCTTACATATTCTCTCAAAAAACTATCTTAGCACGGACATGTATTAATACATTCAAACTTTGCCCTAAAATTGAGATTAAATTATTATCCCAAAAAATAAAAATTGAATTGATTGATGATGACTCCACTTTTCGCCTCTGTTTCACATAGTTAAGGCATTTTAGCTCTACCTATAATACCGATCACTGATAATTATATTGTAATGGTTCACACATTGAGTACAAGAGTCAGTTCATTTAACGCTTGGGTCATCGAGAAATTCGAAGTAATTTGGCAAGAAACAACTGTGAACAACAATGGATTTCGGGGAAAAGAAGTCGGGTCAGGTTTTTTTGTCGCATTCCTGCGAAATGTGTACGGATCAGAGCCGATTTGGCTGCGCGCTGAATAAATTATTGATAACTAAATAATGGAAGTTTCTTATGGAACTATGCGGAGAAAGCTAATGTGTTGACTGCAAATATACAGTTGCGATTGATTATTACGTTGTGGTGAGTCTGACATCACGGGTTAGCATATCTTTCCAGTGATCTTTGTCTAAGACGCTAGCGGTCGGGTAGTCAAGCTTTATTAATTGCAACCGCTTTATAGCCAGCGATCGTCAAATTTTGTGTATCAACAATACCAAATGACTTAAGTTATAACCGATGATGGTTGATTATAGAAATTATACATACACAAAATTGTAGACAGCGGGCGTGCATGGAATGTTTGATTGAAACTAGACCCTGTGTTGATAGTAATAAGGAGCTTGCGCTTGGGCAGTATTTGCGGGGGGGTCGCCGTCTTGCCAATGTGTGGCCCATATAAATACGTTGACGGGGGTGGAAATGGGATTCAGTCCGTACGTCAAACCACTGTGGTGCACGTGTCTTTGTTAAATCTGATCAGTTCTGTCAGCTGTTTTACGCGTCTGGAACTGGAAGATTTGTGATTGTGTGCTACAGTGGCATTTCGTGTGAGTCTGAAGAGCCGAGATCGGTTCCTATCCTTTAAATCAACCTTCCCAAATTCCAAAACTATCCATGGGTCGTTAGATAAGAACTTTTAGGTAATTTTTAATCTGAGTCTGAGTCTGGGCTTGGAGCGACCCTAATTTCCCTTTTCCTTCACCATAGGATTCCTGGATTAGCTCTTAGGAAATTCGCGAGTTGATCCTTTCCTCATCCCTTTCGTGTAGTGAGTTAGAAAATCCCATACACAAGTCGTTGAACACACAAACACATTCAATTCACACACAACCATCTTCGAGTGGTGTCGATGATGGACATGGTAAAAACACTAGGACTTTAGACTAGGCTAGACAGGAGTTTAGTTGCGGCTAAACCTAGGTTGTCTAGGGCATAGGAAGACTGTTTGATCAATGGGGTTCCGCGGATGTAAATAACAAATTCAGAAGAAAGTATAAACGTTGTCAACTCAGGTAACTTATCCTGTTGATATTTTTGACATTTGAGTGTTGTCGGGGACGCGCGAAGAGATCAAATTACAGTCTAAAGTTCATTGTTTACAGACGGGTAGATGTTTTGGCTTGCCTTGGATCGTTTTGATTCAAGTTGCATCTTTAAATTAAATGTCAATTTCGCTGGGAGACCTAAAGTGTAGATTGTGTCACGCATTTATTTTGCTGGGCTCAGTCGAGGCGAGCTGTGGTAACGAGGTACCTAAATCGGTATTTTCCGAAGTACGTAACTCGTTGTGGAGAGGGTTAGGTCTCTAAAGCGCTAAAGAAAACGTTTCGATAACATCCAGCTCGAATTGCGCAGAGTTGAAGGTTTCAAAACGTTACGTTCCTATCGAGGAAAACCGTTAGTTCAGACCCATTTCGGAAAATCAAATCGCAATTGTGTAAACCCGGTCTATTTGGATCGTTATTGCCGTGAACTAATTATATAATTGGAGCCACAAAAGCCGCTATTAGCGAGCACATAAAATATCATTGAGTACTCACGTCGTAACACTACGACGAATAACCAAACAAATATTATAAATTGTGGTCGACCACGTAAAAGAAGCTCCAAGCGCCCATATATACAAAAATAACTGGTACCAGTACACAAATTATAACAAAGATCGATCTGGCGCAAAACACCGCTAACTGATGTGAATTACCGGCTTGCAGACATATGTACATGGCTTTCTCTGTTTAACTTGAAACTTTAACTTCCTAAACCAATCTTCCGTAAATTGTTGCATATCTAATGGATTCTCAATAAACGAAAATTTCAGATTTTTCATACTGGACTTGTAATTAACACAGCTGAATTGGGACATCTCTTTGGGGGTAGATAGAATAGACGATCATAGCTTTCTGACAGCGGTGGCTCGGCCTTAGCCATTTATGCCGTTACAGAATTTTTGGTGCCGAGACCGAAGGATATTCTAGAGTATAATACCTAGATATTCTAAAAGAATCAAGGTCTAATTTAAAAATAACACAACGTAGAAACGATTTTAAACAGTTCAGTTTTGTAAAAGTAAGACAAATAAGCAACTACAAAAAAAAGGGGCATTGGTTTCACAATTCATCGAACAAAGACGAGGGTTTAGTATCGAGAAACAATGGGGCGACTTAAAAGAAATGTTAGTCGGGTTGTACAAGACCATACAGACAGACTTTCGCAGACGAGTGGACTTAATAATGGAATTGCGTCAGGACAGGTGACTCAATTGTTATCTGAAATAGTGAGCAGATTAGACAGTTTGGAACGGAGTTCTAGTTCAAACAATAGCGGGGAAAATTGTAGTAATGCTAGTAGGACTTCGGACAGACAGACAGACAGACAGGAACTAGAGACGTTTGAACAATCGGTAGAAAAACGTCAAACATGCATAGTGAAAATGACACAGAAGTTGCCGACATTCGATGGGCGGAGTTCGGAAAATCCGATGATTTTCTTAAGAGATCTGAAGGCTTATATTAAGGTCTCGGGAGATAACTCAAGGGCTTTGATATGGGCAACTGATAGTTTGGTAGGAATTGCAAAAGTTCGAATGAGCATATACAGAGATTCATGGCGTACCTATTCAGATTTTGAAAAAGATTTCAGAGAGGTATTCTGGGGAGATAATGAACAGGAATTAATTAAACAAAGATTCCTAACCACGAAGTTCGATTCTAAGAAAGGTCAAAGCATGGAAGAATTCTTTGCCTCTCAATTGAATAGCATATATGAGCTAACGATACCGTTTACTGATACGGAGAAGATCAACACGATTTTCAGACAGTTGCCGCGCGATATTCAGGTAGCGTATTTTGCTAGGAAAGACCCAATGACGATACGAGACGCGGTCGAGTTTCTTCGACAATTAGAACGGAATATTGATAGAGGATTAAATGCGTTGCATAGATCGGAGACAATAAATACGAACAATGAAAATCGGAATAGCTACATGCGAGGGCAACATCGTGCTTTGCGAGTAAATACGATGCGGTATAACGCGGTGAGTCGTAGGAATAATTATAACGTGGGAACAAAGACTCAAAACGAATTTGGGACGCGCGCTCATGGTTATTTTCGAGGTAGAGGTAGACAGCCTCAGGCTAGTTTCAAGGCAATAGAGTTCCAAAAGGGCAATGATAGTTCCGGTAATACAGAGGCAGGGCAAAGTTCAAGTGACAGGATTAATGCGATAAATCAGAATTCAAAAAAACTAGTGGACTCGCGCGGGTCGTTCGCGCTCAGATATTTATTACGCTTTGGGTGGACAGTCGATCAAATTGAAAGAGATCATAGACTGTATGATTTGTGTAATTTGGATTCGAACGTAGGTGTGAATGAATTTATACAATTACTAGCGCATAAAGCGCATGGATATGCCGTATGTTTAGATGGAAAAACGAGTTTGGATTGTAGAGACCGGAATGACAGGCGATTACATACGATATTCAGAGACGATAATTCGACTGAATGTGGACGCGATTTATGTAGTACATTGACATTACCTGAGATAGATGTGTGTATTGGAAATACTGTTGTGAGGAGTTTGATTGATTCGGGGAGCGAAGTCAGTGTAATAAGTCGGGGTGTGTATGATGAAGTATGCAGGCAATTGGGAAAACCAACGGAAATACCGATCCCAAGTTTGAGAATCACAGGTGCGTTTGGGGTCAGCAAAGAGAAGGTGGATAAGTTAGTCACGTTACCATTAACAATAGGTGAATGCGTTATCGATACTCCAATGCTAGTATTAACAAGGGTGCCTAAAGATTTAATTTTAGGGTTTGATTTTATACAGCAGACGCGAGCCAGTTTAATGTGTGAGGGAAATAAAAGGCTAATTATACGAAGCGCCGGGCGGATGTGTGAAATACCACTAGGTACGGGGCCCGATCAGGAAGCTTGTTGTTGTACGATGGAAGTACAGGACCAAGATACCAGTAGAAATATGATAGAGGAATATGTAAATAATTCATCAATACCTGTTGAACACAAAACAAAGTTATTGCCGGTGTTAAATAAACATGCAGAGTTGTTTAGCGATAGGGTAGGTCGGACAAATAAATATATACATGAGATAAAAATGAGAGATGAAACGCCTTTCGTAAAACGAAGCTATCCCATACCGTTTGCGCATCGCGATAAAGTAACAAAACGGTTGGAGGAAATGGAACAGATAGGTATTATTAGCAGGCAATCTACGGATTTCAGCAGTCCATTGACTTGTGCACTAAAGAAGTCAGGGGAGGTTCGGATATTACTCGATGCGCGACAATTAAACACGGGAATGGTTGGGGAAGTTGAAACTACACCTTTAATGAGTGAGATATTGCAGTCGGGTCACAGGATAAATTACATAGCGGTCATCGATGTCAAAGATGCGTACTTTGCTATACCGTTATCAGACGAATCTAAACGATACACGGGTTTTGTATATCAAGGCAGAAGTTACGTTTACAATGTTTTACCTCAGGGGTTGAAAACCAGTGTGGGTTCATTTTCGAGGGCGATGGACTTAATCCTAGGGCCAGAGGTTAGGTCATATTGTTTAAATTTTGTTGACGATTTGGCAATTTTAACTGAGGGTGACATCGACGAGCATTTGTCTCAAGTGGACACGGTTCTGAGTAAATTGAAAGACGCGGGCTTCACATGCAAGCTAAAGAAATGCGAGTTCGTACAAAAAAGGGTCAAGTTGTTGGGGCACATATTGTTTACAGATGGTTTAGAAATGGACCCGGACAAAGTCGAAACACTCAAATTATATCCATCACCCAAAAGTATCAGACAATTGAGAGCGTTTTTGGGGTTCATAAATTACTTTCGGAGATTCATAAAAAAAATTTGGAACACTAACGCAACCATTGTACAATTTATTACGGTCTGGAGTCCAGTTTCATTTGGAGTGCACATGTGCAGAGTGCTTTTGACGAGATAAAGAGAAGTTTTTCAGAAAGTATAATATTGAGTCAGCCATTGGCGGGAAAGACGTATTATGTTCAATGCGACGCCAGCGCTATAGGAATTGGGGGTTACGTTTATCAATTAGATGATTTGGGCCATGAACGAATTATAGGTTTTTGTTCACAAGCATTTCGGGGAGCTCAGACGAGATGGTCTGTAAGCGAACAGGAAATGTATGCGGTCATATATACCTTAAAGCGATTTGAGATATATTTGCGAGGAGAAAAAGTTGTTATTAGAACAGATCATAAGAGTTTGACGTTCATTAAGTCGTGGACTTTATTGGGGGCACGCGTAACTAGGTGGATTATGTTTTTGGAGCAATTCGATTACAATATAGAACATGTGCGTGGGGTTGACAATCAAATTGCCGACACGCTAAGCAGGCACACAGCGGGTCATGGAAGTATGAATATCAGTATAAATGTTCAGCCGGGAATATTCTGGTTTCAGGCATCGAATACCGCAAGTGTTATTTCGAGTCTACGGGACATTGCGAGATTACAAAGCGAAGATGAGCGGTTAAATCGAATTAGCGATTGTATCAGACGTGGGGTGGTAGATGCGGGCACGAGAGGATTTGATAATTACAAGCTAGTAGGTGATACGTTATATTTTCACGTGCCGAAGCGGAACGTACGGTTGTTAGTGATTCCGGAATCATTACAGGAGGAACTAATATTACACATACATGAAGAAATAGGTAGGTGTTATACTTTAGTAGATCCGATTTCAAATGAGATATTGGGTAACTACAATACTATAAATATAGCCAGGTATTATGTGAGGACGAATAAGGGGGTAGACAAATAAGATAGTGTATAAATGCGATAAGTAAGCTATAGTCTGTAAATTTGAGTAACTACTTTATAGATTTAATGATTTTGCATGGTTTGAAATAATAAAAAAAAAACACAAAAAAAAAAAAACCAAAAATATTAATACGAATTAGGATAAGGTGCGGGTGTGCGAGGTTGTATAGGTAGGATAGGATAAATAAGATAAGAAAGGAGAGAGCTCAATCGAGTTGTGTAAATATTATACGCATAATTGATAGATTCTTCGGTCTGTGTACATGATTTGAGATGTCCGTGCATATAGAGAAGATATGGACAAAGCATGGGTTAGCATTGTGGTAATGAGATCCTTGCGCCATGTTTAACTGAGATAAACAGTGTCTCAAGGTCTGGGAGGGGGCTGTAATGGTTCACACATTGAGTACAAGAGTCAGTTCATTTAACGCTTGGGTCATCGAGAAATTCGAAGTAATTTGGCAAGAAACAACTGTGAACAACAATGGATTTCGGGGAAAAGAAGTCGGGTCAGGTTTTTTTGTCGCATTCCTGCGAAATGTGTACGGATCAGAGCCGATTTGGCTGCGCGCTGAATAAATTATTGATAACTAAATAATGGAAGTTTCTTATGGAACTATGCGGAGAAAGCTAATGTGTTGACTGCAAATATACAGTTGCGATTGATTATTACGTTGTGGTGAGTCTGACATCACGGGTTAGCATATCTTTCCAGTGATCTTTGTCTAAGACGCTAGCGGTCGGGTAGTCAAGCTTTATTAATTGCAACCGCTTTATAGCCAGCGATCGTCAAATTTTGTGTATCAACAATACCAAATGACTTAAGTTATAACCGATGATGGTTGATTATAGAAATTATACATACACAAAATTGTAGACAGCGGGCGTGCATGGAATGTTTGATTGAAACTAGACCCTGTGTTGATAGTAATAAGGAGCTTGCGCTTGGGCAGTATTTGCGGGGGGGTCGCCGTCTTGCCAATGTGTGGCCCATATAAATACGTTGACGGGGGTGGAAATGGGATTCAGTCCGTACGTCAAACCACTGTGGTGCACGTGTCTTTGTTAAATCTGATCAGTTCTGTCAGCTGTTTTACGCGTCTGGAACTGGAAGATTTGTGATTGTGTGCTACAGTGGCATTTCGTGTGAGTCTGAAGAGCCGAGATCGGTTCCTATCCTTTAAATCAACCTTCCCAAATTCCAAAACTATCCATGGGTCGTTAGATAAGAACTTTTAGGTAATTTTTAATCTGAGTCTGAGTCTGGGCTTGGAGCGACCCTAATTTCCCTTTTCCTTCACCATAGGATTCCTGGATTAGCTCTTAGGAAATTCGCGAGTTGATCCTTTCCTCATCCCTTTCGTGTAGTGAGTTAGAAAATCCCATACACAAGTCGTTGAACACACAAACACATTCAATTCACACACAACCATCTTCGAGTGGTGTCGATGATGGACATGGTAAAAACACTAGGACTTTAGACTAGGCTAGACAGGAGTTTAGTTGCGGCTAAACCTAGGTTGTCTAGGGCATAGGAAGACTGTTTGATCGATGGGGTTCCGCGGATGTAAATAACAAATTCAGAAGAAAGTATAAACGTTGTCAACTCAGGTAACTTATCCTGTTGATATTTTTGACATTTGAGTGTTGTCGGGGACGCGCGAAGAGATCAAATTACAGTCTAAAGTTCATTGTTTACAGACGGGTAGATGTTTTGGCTTGCCTTGGATCGATTTGATTCAAGTTGCATCTTTAAATTAAATGTCAATTTCGCTGGGAGACCTAAAGTGTAGATTGTGTCACGCATTTATTTTGCTGGGCTCAGTCGAGGCGAGCTGTGGTAACGAGGTACCTAAATCGGTATTTTCCGAAGTACGTAACTCGTTGTGGAGAGGGTTAGGTCTCTAAAGCGCTAAAGAAAACGTTTCGATAACATCCAGCTCGAATTGCGCAGAGTTGAAGGTTTCAAAACGTTACGTTCCTATCGAGGAAAACCGTTAGTTCAGACCCATTTCGGAAAATCAAATCGCAATTGTGTAAACCCGGTCTATTTGGATCGTTATTGCCGTGAACTAATTATATAATTGGAGCCACAAAAGCCGCTATTAGCGAGCACATAAAATATCATTGAGTACTCACGTCGTAACACTACGACGAATAACCAAACAAATATTATAAATTGTGGTCGACCACGTAAAAGAAGCTCCAAGCGCCCATATATACAAAAATAACTGGTACCAGTACACAAATTATAACAAAGATCGATCTGGCGCAAAACACCGCTAACTGATGTGAATTACCGGCTTGCAGACATATGTACATGGCTTTCTCTGTTTAACTTGAAACTTTAACTTCCTAAACCAATCTTCCGTAAATTGTTGCATATCTAATGGATTCTCAATAAACGAAAATTTCAGATTTTTCATACTGGACTTGTAATTAACACAGCTGAATTGGGACATCTCTTTGGGGGTAGATAGAATAGACGATCATAGCTTTCTGACAGCGGTGGCTCGGCCTTAGCCATTTATGCCGTTACAATATACGGTCCCCTAAACTCTTAATTTGACAGTTGACTCTACTAACTCAAGGCCGCTGGTTGTGAAAATCCCTGTTGGTACCAGTCCTTCCTCGTAGAGTAGGGATCCTGGTGCGGTCTTCAATAAAAGATTGGACTGCATTTCACGTAGGTTGTATTCAAAAAGATAATGATGTGGGACACGAGGTTTAACAGAAAGATAGCCGATGCAGAGTGACAGATAGGATGACAGATGTCAAAGGCGTTTGGTTTCACCAATCCCACTGATATTGTCTTCAATTATATCCGTAATAAACAGTAGATTTGGAAAAGCAAACATTAATTGTAACAATGAATATCCCCCATTTTTTTATTTGTTTTGGGATTTGGAACCTTTGTCTTTATTCTCTTCATTATTCTTAATGTTCATTTAGCAAAAAACAAATGACCCTATACTTGGCAGAGTGCATTTAAATGCACACTAACTTTGCCAAAATCCAGAGAGAAAATAAAACACTTTTTCTTAGTTTTCATTATTGATAACTATAGTTGGTACAATGAATAATTGATAGAAAAATACTACTCCGTTACTGGCTTCACAAAAACACGTGTAAACCGCAAGATGGCGAGCTGAGCAGATGCGTCTGCGCGCAGCAAGGAAAATATTGCAATAAAGTACTTTTTGACTGAAAATGTGATAGGAAGTAGTTTATACAATAAGTGTGATAGTCGTACTATACAGAAACGCAATTTTTCATAACAATAACCCACTACAATACTCTGTTATCATACAATTTATTTCGCAGTATCTGGAAATGCACACTGCCAGCTTATTGGCATTTATTTTTCAATCATATTTTTGCTTATTTTACCGAATTTCACAACTGCAACAGAAAAAACCTAATCTTCCCTAGAAATGGACCTGGGCTAGCCCGGAAGGTAGGACAAAAATTCAATAAAAGTCCACATTATGACTCAAATAGTTACGAATTCTTGAAAATGGAAGAGAACCAGAATGTGGTCTCACTAAAAAACGCGCTGTGCCCTACCCTAAAATACCACCACGAAGCACGTAGGAGGGGTTAGACTACCCAAAGAGGCAAAACTGACACCCGAAATGCTGTATATCTACTATCTCGACGAAGAGGAATAAAAACTAGCTCCACTTTAGGTCTAAGAGAGCGTATTACCATGAATAAGGTAGTAAACTATTAACAAAATTGATTTGTTGTCATAATTAAGATACAAAAACTTTTTCTTGTTTTTGATACAGATTTCGGTATCTCAAAATCGACATTTCAACCATGGAGATGATCTCGCTAGCGCCAGAATTTCCCCCCAGTCTTTGAAGATCTCCTTAGTCCAGTTCTTCTTCTCCATCGATGCGGCTATGGCCCAAGATGATTGCACATGAGTTTTACTTAACACATTTTCACGTATATATGTAATTTCATTTTGTGAGAAAATGCGTAGTTTTTGCGGAAAATTAAGTTGACATTTTCAAAATATTTGTCACCAAAACGCAAAAATTGGCTTTTTTATACACAAGCTCATTTTGCATATAATTGTCTAGTATTGTCAGCAAATTACGTTTTGTTCACCAAAATGAAATAACTATTTTCGTTTTAGATTTTCAGATAAACTACGCATTTCTTGGCAGAAGAATGAAAAGATTGGTATGAAAAGTGATTGCCAGCTATCCATCAAACACCTTTTTATAGTAAAATTAGGGATGAACGATATAAAAGCCATCCCCCATTATTGCCTACGACATCTAGGTGACGAATTTGAAACTACAGAAATTGTTTTTTTAAATCTCCAATTGTGCCTTTTGTCACCTCTGAGACGCTTCTTATTTGTCTTAAATGGTCTTTATTCTTCCCACCAGGTGGCATGGATCAGGGCTGACGACCAGACAATCCTGACGCTCCACACTCGTCTGGTGACACACAGCTCCAGGTAGGTAACTTAAAACAAAGATCATATTACTCGATTTATTGAAGAAACTCATCTAAAACGTTGTTCTTTATCAAGCTTTCGTTACACACACACGGCCGTACTGCTTGCAAAATATGTAATCAGTCTGAATTTGCTTTATCGTGTGAATGAGCACTTCTGAGTCACATACAATTCAAATACTTTTCCGATGTGCAATTTTTCCTGCAATACCCACACAGTTGAGTGTTCCTCGATTAATCGAAAACAGCTGGATAATGAAACGGTGCTTTTTGAGTTTGAAAAGGGTCCATCACTGTTACAGTTCAGGTGGACCCATTGTGAATTTGAGGGAAATTTCCAAATATTATTTAAGATTAGATGAGCCAGAAAATATTGGGTCCCTTCCAGGGAATAATGAGTTATTTATTACTTATAGGATTTTACTTGAAGTATTTTTTATCATCTTGGAGGGTTTTTGCGAACTCTTACACCAGCCAGCCTCCTCTGCTTTTGCCGCTACAGTTATTTATTTTTAGGGTTCCGATCCTTAAAAAAAGAACCCATAAATAATCACTACGTTGTCTGTCTGTCTGTGTGTCTGTGTGTCTGTCTGTCTTTCCGTCTTTCCGACTGTCAAGACCTTTTTAGCGTTCAAGCGTGGAGGTATCCAGTTGCAATTTATATCAATTGCTTAGGTCTGTGGTCCCATATCTGTTCCCTATAGATACGAGGTAATAATCAAAAAGTTGATCGGAACCCTTGGTGCGCGAGTCCTAATCACACTTGTCCGTTTATTTATCGTCTTGTTTGTTTCATTTTATTTTTCATGTTGTTTTTTTATGTTCCATATTTTACGATGTTTCATATTTCATGTTTTTCCACGTGTCAATCAGGTATGCGGTGAGCAACGACGCGCCAGGTTCCTGGCAGCTTCACATCCGCCCGCTGAAGATTGAGGATCGGGGCTGCTACATGTGTCAGATCAACACCAGCACCATGAAGAAGAGGATCGGATGCGTTGATGTTTTGGGTGAGTAAACTACCGAATTCACCTGCCCCCCTAGATAAAGTCAAACGCTAACGATAGCGAAACTTTGCTAAGGTGACGTCACGTAGCGATTCCAAATGTCAAATCGCATACATAAAAAGTTATCGTTTTGTTTCACTATCCTTCTAATGGTTCTGGACGCCTTGTTTATCAAACAAGTGGTACATTATTTACAGAACCACATTTAACATTTCATAGGCTTTTTGAGAGTATTTTTTAATTATATCTAGCTATAGTATTTGTACAGCAATGAAAGTAATTTGTATCATGAAGGTCAGGGCCGAGCGTCGCGTATGGCGCACGCGCAGGGAGGCCTGAAATTTCAGCGTTAAAAATTTTCGGGAGCCGACGTTAGAGTGGGTAATGGATAAGGGCCCGAATTCTACTGTACACAAGCATACCACAAGCCTGGCACAAGCTTCAATACGACGCATTTGGTATTCTACTAAAACCGGAATCGCAAATCGTATACGCTTTGCTTGCAATCTATTTACGATTCTTTAGGAGCATACCAAATGACGCCATTTTGGGTGTTTTAGATGCGATAGCGATCCAATATAAGTGCGTTTCTCAGAGCAGCATCGGGCCTCTGTTTAGATGTTTGTTTCTGAACCCTAAAAAGTATCGCCTTAATAGGCGCGAGCACTCACGCCCAATACTTTGTAGAGCATCGAGTGCCGCGCGTAGTGCCGTGATTTACTACCGCCGAGGCATTCTCGACGTGTGGGAACAGAGGCCTGGTTCATAGAACAACAATTTCATAAGTCTTAGAGCCTTGCCAGATAAGGCGTTTTACGCGCGAGTCCACTCGCGCGTAGGCACTCGCGCGTTTCCGAGATGTGAGAAAACGCGCGGCTGCCATCTGGATGGGATATACGTAGCTCCAGTATCTCGGAAACGCGCGAGTGGCTACGCGCAAGTGGAACTCGCGCGTAAAACGCCTTATCTGGCAAGGCTCTTAGGGCCCGTCCGCACGAACAGAGATGTTTTTCCACGTGAATAAAATTCTCATCGCGAAAGAAGTAGATAATGTCATCTAGTAGTAAATTGTTTGTTTTGTTTTTATTTTTAAATGGTCTTTATTAATCAATAATACAATGTAGTTACAAAAACACCCAGTGTAAATGGTAAATCCTGGGTTTGACAAGCATAGGATAACAAAATTTTAAGGTTTTTTTTATAAACCTATTAAAACTATTGACATTAATTAATGACAATAAAGCGTATCTTTGACGTCGATTGTACAAAGGAACAGGGTGTTCGCAGTTTTGTTCGCACATGCACAAACCAGCTGTTTTTGCTTTATGAACTCTGATATTACTGCCACGCTTACAAAGGTGTTGTAGTGTTGTACTGTGTGCCTTGTTATCACGTTACTGTGTTGGTTTACGTTGTCATTATTAATTTTGATGTTGATTTACATGGAAAATAGCATTAATTTTAATTGTGCTTCTTATTTTTAGAATATCATGACTATGAGGCTATGCCTTTCATGGGTGGAAACTGAAAATCTGTGAAGAACATCAAAACCAATGAACATTTTGATTTAATGGTTTCTGTAGAGCTTCTGTGAATTGTTTTTTTTTGTCTTTAACCTTTTTTTGTACTGTGCTAGTGCTACGGAAACCTTCGTCTGACCGGCTCTTGACCGTTTTTTCCTAATTCCCTTATGGCCTGTTTTGCATATTTTCAACCCTCAAGCTCGTTTTTCAAATTCATGCAAATCAACCGATAAACCGAGAAAAATGGCCAAGTTATCTTTTTATATTTTTTTTCTTCTTTGAATTCATTCCCCTTGAATGCAAAGTACAAACTACCCAACGTCCTAGTTCGTAAATTATGCCAACCTGAACCAACGCAACGGCTTCCTTTGAAAACTTTATATTTTTATTTCATAATATAATATACAGGCAGGCAGGCAGGCAGGCAGGCAGGCAGGCAGGCAGGCAGGCAGGCAGGCAGGCAGGCAGGCAGGCAGGCAGGCAGGCAGGCAGGCAGGCAGGCAGGCAGGCAGGCAGGCAGGCAGACGGACAGCGAAGTCTCAGTAATAGGGTCCCGTTTTCGGGTACGGAACCCTAATAAAAACGGAACTAAAATAGAATAGAACTATGTTTTGGTTGTAAAAATATATTGGGCATGTTAATGCACCAGCACCACCCATCAACCTGTTGTCGTAATGGTGAGGTGGTAGTTATTTGTACTAATACATTAAACTCGGTTTCAGAAAGAGTAGTCAAATGTAACAAGTGATTAACCAATAATTAATTCAAAATAGGGGCACGGGATTGGCTGAAATTAGTTTAACAAGAGTTAAACAGTTGTCAGCTAAGTTTTACAGCTAATTTTCCTTTCGGAAAGCGGGTGTAAGGGTCTCCAGATGTGTGTGTGTGTGAGAGAGAGGTGAGGATGAGGGTGTATGTGTGTGTCTGTGTGTGTGTGTGAGGGTGTGTCTGTGTGTGTGTGTGTGTGTGGCATAAAGTCCTGACGGCAATGCCTGCGATTTGGGAGGCGACACGAACTATACTAACTAAACTAATTAAAATGGTGTGTTTGAAAACGGAATCTGTGGCCTCCGCGCAAAAGCTGTCGGATTTGAAGGTTGTCAGTTTAGTGCCCTTGGTTCATCTAGTTTGTTTAGTTGAGAAAAAAAAAGTTTCGTAGTTTTGACACCTCCCAAATAGCCCCCATTGTGGCCGATTCTCTAGGTTACACTTACTAAAATTAGTTGACAATATTAAGTCCGACAGCTCTTATGAGGTCGCCATAGATTCCATTTTCAAACTTACTTTTGAATTATTTTAATGTACTGATGAACTAATTCAAAAGTGAGTTCGAAAATGAAATCTATGGCAACCGCGTAAGAGCGTCAGAGCTAATATTGTCAAGTAATTTTAGTGTGTGTGCCCTAGAGAATTGGCCCCAGTGTCTAACTAAAGCTATCAGATGCGGTACTGGCAAACCCAACCAATTTTCTACCCCGCAATAAAGTTATCGGAGAAGACGGAAATTAAAAAGAACCCTGATATTGGATGTTTTCATGTTTTTGACGTCGTCGCTATTATTTTCTGGTTCCCACGACACAAGGTATCCTAGTGTGGGGCCGGAAGCAATGTATGTGCCTGTATGTAAAAATGTTAATGTTTGTTGATCTAAATTTTCAAGCTATATTCAGAATATATTGACTAGGTATTATATTTATTTATTTATTTATATTTAATTACATGGAGATAATAAAGACTTAACGGACCTCAATCTCCTTAGTCTATTGAATACTTGAACTGCCTTAGTGTTTTCTATTTTCGTTTCATTCCGCTTGAGCAGAAGTAGAAGCAAGAACTTCTTAGAATAGCCCCTATTCTTTTAAATAATAATGACGCAATTCACTTTGAGGAAAAATGGTTTCAGGAACCTCAACGTCATTTTTAAAGACCTCTCTATAGACACCCCACATATACAGGTTTGATGAAAAAAAAAATATGTTTGGTTTCAGTTCCTTCTATTCCTGGGGAGCCCCCCTTAATTTTAATTAAAAAAAATTGTATACTAGTGGCTCTGTGAGCTGTAGACCTCGCGAGTATGTCGGTGGGAAAGCTGAACTGCTAACACACATAAAAAAAGTAACCCAAATAATTTTCTTTCAATAACACATACAAACTTATGAATGTACCTGGTTACGTACATGCAGTATGAAAGTAGCCGCACCAATAACTTTGTAAACTACATTTCGCGATCTTTTATACAACCTATTGACTTTTTACTAAAATTATATAATCTGTTTCACTCTCATAGTCTATACAAATCCAACGACACCTCATTTGTTAATATCCATCGAGCCGTTTGGGTTGTAGCGATTTTTTTACATTTTAAAACCCCATATCTCCGCCATTTTGAAAAAAAACAAAAAACTGGCTCGAGTAAAAAATTCTATTTATTTTTTCAACCTGCTCACAAAATTTCACGAGAATCGGTTCATAAATGCGACCTGTAGAGGAGAACAACCGGACATACAAAAGCATTTTTGCCCAAACCTGAAACGGAGACGCTTCGCTCGCTTCGCTCGCTCATCTGTTTCACTCTCATGGTCTTTACGAATCCAACGACACCTCATTTGTTAATATCCAACGAGCCGTTTGGGTTGTAGCGATTTTTTTACATTTTAAAACCCCATATCTCCGCCATTTTGAAAAAAATCAAAAAACTGGCTCGAGTAAAAAATTCTATTTATTTTTCCAACCTGCTCACAAAATTTCACGAGAATCGGTTCATAAATGCGACCTGTAGAGGAGAACAACCGGACATACGAAAGCATTTTTGCCCAAACCTGAAACGGAGACGCTTCGCTCGCTTCGCTCGCTTCGCTCGCTCGGTCAATAAGGTACAGCAAAAGAAGCGCCACTGTTTAGGCAGCTTTTTGCCATTATTATTATTTATGTATTTCTTTACTTTTTCTCTCCGGGGAGGTTTTGTTTAGGTAAGTAAAAGCTACTAAGAATTCTTTATTAGTTCCACTCTATGTATAATATATTTGTATAATAGGGCTCTTCTCGTCATATAATCTGTGTTATATAACAGACAGTAAAGGCATAGTGCGCAATACCCCTGGTGGGTTACTATCAACTCTTATAGCAGGACCTAAACCGGGCAGTACTGTTTTTGAAGTAAAACTTCTTGGGGCACGGGGGTAAAATTTATTTAACCTCTCAACTGTGGGTTATTCATATATTTGCTTTTCAATTACTACTAGCCGGGTGCTATCACGAGTGGCTAAGAAATGTAACGGAAATTGGAATCGGTGACGTCAGGGTCGGCTGAAGACTTTTAAAACCGCAACTATTTTCAATACGGTTTTTAACTAATCAGATAAGATAATAATACATTCGTACAATAAAGAATGTTAATTAGTGAGAGAAAAACCTGATGAAACGTTAACAAATAAAAATTATTTTAAGCATTCTTCCACGAGTTCTTGATTTCCGGTATGGCCAAAACCAGTGACGTGACCAAAAACTACTTCGTTCAACCTCTTTGTTGGAACCGGAACTTATGTTTGACAGTTGTGCGATGCGATCCATACAGTTTGTAAGAAAAGAGTTTCATCAATGTCACACGGGTCGATATGGATTTCTAAAATGATGAACGAATCGTTTTGTGGCCGGTAACTATGGAATAGGTACCTAAAACGCGCTGCGTAGTCGCGCAACGGGCAGCTAGTAATCGCATAAAGTCACTTAGAATCATCCAAATGTGATATTTAGTTTTCAAGCAAATTCCGATGGCTGCATTAAGACTTCTTGAAAACAATAAGTAGGTACCTAGAACTGTTCTAAAGCCACTTTTTATTATAAAGTGCAGTTCAAGTCACAAATTAGCAGTTTAGCTACTAAGTACGTGTTATACCTACCTATTTAATGTTTATCTGTAGTAAACGGCCAAAGCGAGGTCTACAGCTTACAGAGCCATAAGTTTAATGGCTTATTGTTTCGCTTATTTGTTTGTATGTAATTTTTGTAATATAATTTAAAGTTGAATTGTTGTTATAACTGTTGAAATTATACGATTTTGATTTTAATAAGCTTTTGTAATTTTAAAGTTAATGCTTCATGCCAGTCAATAATGTTGAAGTAAAATATCAAAATCGAGGTATGTCGTATGGCGGACTAAGGAAATGTCAAGAATAAAATTAAATAAGAGTTACGTCATCGCTTCGCGATGAAGTAACCCTAAAAAGTCCTAGCAAAGTAGGTATGTATAGGTTAGCGGGGGTAGCATAAGGCACGCCAGTCACCCCAGCCACGCATTTTGTCACAATTTAATGTCATATCATAATGAATGCGCGCTATTTTATGGAGAAACATCATTGAGACGCGAAAGGAGTTGGCAATTTGGCAAAATGACTGCCCCAGACATGTACAAAGACTTCTCAACAGCCAATTAATAGCATTTAAATATTCTCTCATAAATTACTGCGTCTTTAGTTAGTTTGTAGAACTTGAAGGAAATGATTAAATAATTAAGAGTTGTCACTTCATACTCTATGATTCCGCCATTGATTAGTGACTTTTGCCATCGTTAAAAATAAGATGCAACATAATTGCCAACTAGCAAAACTGTTGAAAACAGGAGGTTTCCAGAGGAGTGGCTAGATGGCGTTATGTTACATGTTATTGCAAAATGGTGCTTATTTCTAGCGACGGCAAAGGTCACGGAATCATATTGGGATCACGGAGTATTGAGTAACAACTCTTATTTACCTATATTTAATTATTTTTTTCTTCAAGTTCTACAAACTAAATACAGACGCAGTAAATTAAATTTATGAATGAATATTTAAATGCTATTGGCTGTTGAGAAGTCTTTGTACATGTCTGGGGCAGTCGTCCATATATTGATTTAGCCATCTTCTTTGTCATTTATCTGCGCGACTGAGGTGAGTGGCAAGCCTTATGGTAGCCCCGCAGGTACACATTAACTTGGAATAGTTGAAAATACGTACTCGATCAATTAAATAAAGGGACTGGGCACAGAGACAAGCAAAGCAATGCATACATTTGAGCGAGACGGCTTAAAGACGTGACGTCAGATGGTATATAATCTGAGCGAGATGAAAATAGTAGTGACACTATTGAATGAGTTAAGTATATCACCACGAGCGCGACAAATTGTAGATAAGGAATGGTGGGAAATAAATGACATGACGTATTAAAAGTAAGTACAAGTATAAAATAATTTCAAATAATCGGACGTCTGAATCATAAAAGTAACTTGAAGCAGAGATTGGATCTCAAAATTGGAAATTTAAATCTCTTTTAGTATAGGTAGGTATAGGTGTATAGTATAGGTACCACTTAATGATCTAGCTACAGAAGTTTTACTTCTAACACGTGTACGGTGATACACGCGTATTTTTTTTCATACAAATTCAATAACATTCTAGTATTGAAAAAGCAAAACTGCCCGGTTTAGGTCCTGCTATAAGAATTGATAGTAACCCCTCTGGACGGACAAGTCACGACACGACACCGAAAGGACACGAGACAGAGATAGAAAACATGGAACAAAACGAAAGAAACAAGACAAGCATGCTGCAGCATGCTTCTTAGGGTTCCGTATGTCCGTCTGTCTGTCAGCGGGCTGTATCTCACGAATCGTAACAGATATAGTTGAAAATTTCCCATAATGTGGATATCTGTTATCGCTACAGGGGAAATTTGTAGTTGCTTCACAAAAAAAAACCAAGTTAAAAACTTAAACTAAACTTAAACTTCAACCAAACCTCTTCTCATTCCCACCAGTGCCGCCAAATATCATCGACGAGGGCACCAGCGGCGACCTCACCGCCCGGGAGGGACAGGACACGGGCCTGGCCTGCAAGGCGGAGGGGCGGCCCCAGCCGAGGATCCTGTGGCGGAGGGAGGACGGAGCCAACATCCTGCTGAGGAATGAGGCTGGGGAGCTGCATAAAGGTGATCTTCATCGTATATATTTGTTGCACATAACAGACAAATCACAAAATACAGAGAAGGTATGTACAAAGGCAAGCTGATCTCTTAAAAAGAAATCTTTTCTACCAAAGCCCAGGATAGACGGATGGATGGATAGGTATCCCAAAAAGTTTCGATGTTCTTTGTCGAAGGTCGACCCGTGTAAATAATATAACCAGTTTGCGCGTTAATTAGTGCTTTTAAGCTGCCCCGTTAGCAAAACTTTGAAATAAGTATAAACTATTCATTCATTCATCTGACTGTTTTATTTCATTAATTTAATCGATTAAAAAATACACGTCACTATGATTCAGAAGCGAGCAACATTATTTTGCTTAGTGACATTTCGCCCTGCCAAATCACTTTGATCAATTACCGAATAACCTGACCACTTGACACTGGCAAAATTAACCTCAAAAGAGGTTAGGACGCCATTAATAAAAAGAAGAAGAAGGGTATACCTCTTGTATGTCTTCATCATCGTTCCTGTTAGAGAATCCACTGTTGGATATAGTATAGTGCCCAATATGCTGATACATTCATGATTTACATGCTTGTTAAACTTTTTCAAACTCCCATTTTTAACCCTTGCCGCAGTTATGAATATACTGTATCAAATTGTGACGAATATTTTGCTGAAACATTTCCAGGAATCATTTTGACAATTTACACACAAAGAGGCTTTAGATCCATCGCAACGAGCAACGAGCAACTGACAGATCCCTGCCATTTCCAAGAATCAATTTTGACAATTTACACACAAAGAGGCTTCAAATTCAAACCCACATCCACTATTTGCGACGAAAAAATCCGACGAAGCGAAAATATTAAGCATGTTGCAGTATCAAACGGAAAAGTGCGCTTTTGTAACATAAGAGATAAATGAATAAAAGATAAGGCGTGATAGCTGCGAAGCACATAAACCATGTCCGGTGCCACCGAGTTATTATTAGGTTATACTAGAGGAGACTACCGCGGGGAGTACGAGACATGCTTGATGCGGCGGGATCTTGGGGTCTGAACTAAGATGGCATTGGGAATCTCTTAATAAAGATAAGCTCGCCTTTGTCATGTGTTGCCCACTTTCCATTGAAAATGTATTATTTTGTGCAATAAAGTATATGAATGTTTTAAAAAGTACGGTGAAAGTATTTTATATTTTATGTTTGTTCATACACATCAATATAATAATCTATTTTTCATCAACAACAGTGTTAGGCTCGCCTTTACATTTAACATTTTTTATCAATGTATTTAAATTATAGAATTTTAAAATGATTATGAATCTTCTTCTTATCGAGTTGACGATTATCTCAGACGCGGGCAGCCCAAAATGCCGCAACCGCGATAGCTCACTCGGTAGCCCTGTACACATCGTTCGTGCAGGTTGTCGGGCACGCGGGGCACCCAGTCATGTGCGTGATGGTCTGCGTCGGATGGCCGCAGATGCACTCCGTGTCTTGTTCCCGGATGATGAATATGAATAAACATTTATAAACAATTACATGCTTCTGGCTCCGCAATAGAATACCCTGTTGTGGGGATCAGAAACAATGACGTCATACATAATACATCTCAGAAACACAATCATCGAAGACCTGGAACAAAATTTCTTCCTCCCCTCCATCCGAAATTCGAAACCAGGATCTCTCAATTAGGAGGCAGCCTCCAAAGTAGTAGTTGTGATGGAAGATATGTCTGGTTATAGGTTAAACCACCTTCTATGTGAAAAGCCATGACGCTATACTATGTTAAAATATATAGTTGTGGTGTCGTCATATCTAGTGCATCGACCTAGTATCTCAATGTCAGTTGCTTGTAAACTTTAAACCTTTAAGCTTTGTGAGCGCCTTTTCTCTGCGGTTTGCTTTCAACATTTCTAAACCTAAATACACATACGTAATACATATAGCAATAAACACATATTTACAATTTCATAATTCATAATTCATAATTCTTTATTCAATAGAAAGTTAGTCACATAGTTGTGTGGATCCCAGTCTCCTAAACTAGGTTTATCACCTGTATTTCAGGAGGCAGGGCTCTTCCATTGTTTGGTCATTGAATTTTGTAACAAAATTGATAAAACACCATCAAAAAGTAGTTAATGAAATTGGTAATGAGATATGTGTAGTGTAAGTGTGGGTGTGTGAGGAAGAGGATTAGGAAGGAATGAGGGAAGTGGGTTATGTAAGAGCATCAGCTTCAGTTACAGAATGACAGAGCTGACCATATTTTGGAGGATGATAGTACCCATCATTATGAAAAGCTTTCCGAAACAAGTCGCAAAAGAAAGTAAGTAAAAAAGCGATGGACTGAGTCAGTACGTCTCTCTTCGGTGTATTTCCTTAGACTTAAGTAGAAATACATAACATTTGTATTTTTAAGGCTCTGTTATTTTAAAAGAGGTACGGGGGAGTTTCTTGCCCTTCTTTGCTACATCCCTAAGCCCACAACTTCCGAACGGGCGGTAGTATACAAAAATATTAATATTATATTGATGTTGACTAAGTAATATGTATGATTTTATGGTCAATAAAAATTTTGAACTTGAACTTGAACTTGAGTAATTTTTAGGTCTCCGATAATTTGCCATCAGCTGATCGGGTCGAACGAATTCTTAGTTCTGTCATTTGCGACATAGTGCGAGAATGTGGCAGATTTATTTATTTTGTATATTTTGAAATTAATGACTCTTTAATTGAATTTAATATCAAATGGAATGCAATTAATCATATAATACTATTAATTAATGTTTATTGTATTTGTATAGCGCATTGGATTATTCTGTAATGCTATACAATTTATTTTAAATAATAAATAAATAAAAATAAATTATATTTCTTGATAAAAGTTCATAATAATGGTCAGCTAATTACTTTCGCTTGTTTATGAGAACGCAAGCTTCATAAAAAAACTGTGTTAACATGGATGTTGACATAATTTTTACTTTGGCTGTAGTATATAGTATCTGTGGCTGTAGGTACACATCACAGCTGGATGTTGAGATCTATTTGGTAGCATTATGAATCTTTTGTTACGTACCTACCTGCTTCCATTATGCAAAAATAAAACAATAAGATAATCTTATTTCTTGTTAATCTTTCTGATACATAAAAATCTATAGTAAAATTAATTCAGGTATCTTTAAAAGGGTTCAAAAGCACCTACACTAAACACAAAGTACCTATAGATTAAAAAGAAATATCTCAGATGTTACTCGCTTAACGTTGTCTAGCAAAACATTCTGTCAAGTGCGGGTCGGAATAGCACACGAAGGGTACTGTAACATCGTACAACAAAACATAAGCACTCAAAACAATAAAACAAAAAGAAAAGAAAATTAAAAAATATTATGCCCTCACTGTGATTTGAACTCACGACCTACGGATTGAAGGCCTACAACATACCGGCTGAGGTACCACAACGATGTGGGTTGACGACGACGACGACGCGAAATGTACCATCATATTGAAATGCGTGGGTATATAAAAATAAGTCTCTTGTATGGGGGCCCCCTTTAATTTGTAATATCTCTCGTATTTCAGTATTTGTTGTTGTTGCGGCAACAGATATCTACATTCTGTGAAAGTTTAAAGTTTCTAGCTATTACGGTTCGTGCTTTAGGACCCGCTGACGGACGGACGGACAGATGGACAGCGGAGCCTTAGTAATAGGGTCCCGTTTGGCACCCTTTGGGTATGGTACCCTAAAAACGCTTTGTCTTTTTTTTGTTACTTTACTTTATATATTTTTCTCTTGGCTGTAAAAAGTTATTAAGAATCAAGTCCTACTTGAAAGACATTGATCTTGTTAAAAAAAAAATATTCGAAGACTCATTGTTAGATTAATTAACAAACATACAAAATTGTAATTTGTATCACCTAAGGTCGAATGTCAGACAGAATTAATGTTGTGCCAACCGGAGCAGGGTAAATATTCATGAAATTATTCCTCACTACCACTAAGAACAATTAGGTCTGGAAAAGTCCGTCAAATGAAAAAAATGGTTTTCTGTTGTCGGTTTACGGACGATAATTTTACGTGATAACGACTGTGCGTCACATGCGATGCGTCACAAGCCAAACGTTTGTGCGAAACGTGACAAGCGGAACGTGACACTTTTTTGTGCGTGCAGCTGGCGTTCATCGATTTATAAGACGTTATCACGTCAAAAGACATAGCAAGACACATAGCGTCACGCCTTTTCCTAACCCGGGTGGCAGAGTCTGTGTTAAGCAAGGTAACGTATCTACAAAAAAGTTGCGTAAACACATCATAAGGTTAATTTGTGCTTTACTTTACCATGATACGCCTGAAACTATTTAATATTTTTTTTACAAAAACGCTAACTATAGAAGCAAAATAATTCAATATTTTGTAAACACACATGTCTGAGCAAAAAACAATACTAGCCAGCTACAAATGTTGTAAAGCAAAGGTAGCGTCTCCATTCAAATACCTCCTCATCACAAGAGGATGGAATTAGGGAAGCGGAAGTTTTTAATAAATGGTTATGACAGTTTCGATTTACGGTCATGTCGGTAGGTAGTGGTAGGCAGAGAGAGTAGATGTTTTGTCCCGGCTCCGCTATTACTTTCCCTTTGTCGACGTCCGCCGCGCCGCCCAGAGGCCTGGGTGTCGATTCTACCGTTGTATCTTGTGAGGACTGTCGGTTGACTGACGCTGTTCAAAATATTGATAACGACTGTGCGAATATATCAGATCAAGGCTTAGAGTTCTTGATGTAACTTAATTGAGCGATTTCGAGTTGACAGGCGATATTTATTTCTGACATGAGGACTTTTTTGGACAACTATATGTGTGAACCTTCACTCCAAAACTTTATGCTAGGCCCCGGTAACGAAATAATGACAATAGAACTTCAGTCTATGAATTGCAATAGAAGTTTATGTTTATAGCTATAAACGTGGCAACCTTATCATTGCCCCAATTGAGGAAAGACCTTACACTGTTTTATTGAGCATTATGTAACCAATTATACAATAGACAGCAGAATCTTGACCCAAGTTGGGCGGCCGAGGCCGGTGCTACTGAGCCCACTCTACCTCTTCCCGTGTTTTTTTTCAACTCTCGAAATCATTTTCGAGTCCCGCTGTTTATTGTATTCCAGTCTACGGACGTCCGTTGTATGATTTTTATCGCTCTTTATTTTCTCGCGTCCTCACATTTTTATCGTCGCCGAAAAGAAGCGAGAATTTGTAAAAAAGAAAATTGTATCTGATACACAAAACTGGCTCTCTTTTCTTTTAATATGCTTCTTGTTGAAATGTAACTATATAATCTTTAAATACGATCATAAAATAACCATTTTGTTCGCTCTTGTACCATCAAACTTCCAATTAGGGATGGGTAGGACACGAGTCGACAAATCACCTCCTCAAGGAGGGTCCGTACTTAAGCGGGCCTCGAGTCGACTGTGCATAATTGATTACTGAAGTGCCCTTTACCTTTCGCAGTGGACATGTACATGGGCCCAGATCTGAACCTTACGAAAGTGGACCGCCGGCAAATGGGCGCTTACCTTTGCATTGCGTCGAACGACGTGCCGCCGTCCGTCAGTAAAAGAATTATGCTGAGCGTGAACTGTAAGTATTAAGACCCTGTTGTAAACAGTCTTGATAAGCCATATTGAACAGATCATAAAGTGTGTATGTAAAACGACAAATGAATCTGTCACATTGAACCTGTCGAGACATTACCTTTCCTATGAAGAATTAAACTCTTTGCTAACCTAATCTTTGGTACTACCACAGATTTAACTAACAGTATGTCGATTTCCTGCCTTTGAAATTGACTGTCGAGGTACTAAAAAAAGTACATACCCACCTATGTTTTCTTCAGTGAATAAACGTAATATATGTCTATGGATATGTCTACTGCCACAGAATAACTAATAGGTAGTACTAAGTACTTCTTCAGCAAGCCAATTAGATGCCTCTCTACTCAGGTATCTTACGTCTCAATTGGGTCCTCTACAGTTGAAAAGATAAATCATGAGATATATTAGATGAGTAGCTTAAACGATATTATTTATAATACAATATGTTTTCAACCGACTTCAAAAAAAGGAGGAGGTTCTCAATTCGACCCGTATGTTTTTTTTTTTTTCTATGTTTGTTACGCGATAACTCCGCCAATTATGAACCGATTTGAACAAATCTTTTTTCGGCGTATAGGTAATACCTCAAGGGTGGTCCCATTGACACCAGGCCAGGATCTGATGATGGGATCCTGGAGAAATCGAGAGAACTCTTCAAATATTATAGGCAGACCTATAGTGATTTTTGGTTTTTTCATAATAACTCGTGCAACTGCACATAGCATAATATTGTGATGCGGAACTGCTGATGAAGACCACATATGGCCACCAGATCTGCTCAATACTAGGTACAAATACAATGCGTGGCTGACGGGCAGGCAACGCATAGCCTAAACCGGTGGACCTAGAGCCATGAAACTTTGTACAGGGGCACACCTCGGACACTCCATAGAACGCTCGTAAAATAAGAACCTATTACTACTACATGATCAAATGATGTTTGTATACGTGCAAATGTGTGCGTAAATATTGCTAGGGCTGGTAGCGCGGCAAATGCAGCGATTTGCGTCGGGCGAACCGAAAGACGACGGCGCGACCCGAACACAAGCGTTTGCATTATTATGAAGTGAGTTTGTAGGGGCGCTGCCGTTTCCGAATAACTGTCTAAAAGTGGGCACAGTGCCTTTGCCACCTCTTATGGGAAAAGGCGTGAAGCTATGTTATGTTGTTGTTACCTACTATTACTTATTCTGAAGTAGGTAAGAGACAGTTGGCGTGAACTGTAGGTAGGTACCTACTTTTCAACTCGAAGTGCTTCGTTCGCGTTGTTGAATCGCACCAACAACGAATAGCACGAAATGAATACCTATAATAAATGTACTTAATCTTAGAAAATAAAATATGAAAGAGAACCTTTAGAGAACCTCTCCTTTTTTGAAGTCGGTTAAAAATAAAATATTACGACACCGACACTGACTTATTATCAATTATCGTAGTCAGTAGCTAGTAATTACTACAAACATATAACTCTGTCTCTGTCTCGCACAAAGTCTGTCCTTGTGAGAGAGCGAGACACACACAGCAAACACTGACCAAGTTACATTCCGGGAGTTAAGGTATTAGAATTTTTATTTCTCAAAAGAACAACAATAGAGTTGCTGTTGCTTACCTTCTTTCATCAGTCGGGAACTGAAAGAATCTCCAGTCTTTGGTGTTTCTAGTTGACGACAGACACTCAACCCAAATAATGCACAAAACTTCACCATTACCGCTTATTATTCAACGTATACGCGCGGTCACTCGTCAGGCGTTCAGCCGCGTCTATTGATATTTCAACCAGTCCCTAGACGCCAGGGGTGGGGTGCGGTATCTGAGTCAGCGCGGGGAAGGGAGTGGCCGTTCTGTACGGAGTACTATTATCTCTTCTGTGACAGGGGTTCCTTAGTCGCGTAGGTAGCACTGATATAGGATTTGACAAAATTAATTCCCCAAGGGGGGGGGGGGGGGGGGATAAGGGGTTACGGTTAGTATTAAACTCAATATAATCAAATAGGGTTTGTGGAAGTCGGTTTTTTCTAAAGTTTACTTTTTGTTTCAATTATTTGTATTAAATCTGATCGCAAATATTTAGTGACGTCACACGATGGCCGCCCGCGTTTTGAATCTTGTAATCCAAAGACGAATTAAATTTTCAAAAATTAAATATTTGCGATCAGTTTAAATGCAAAAAAAATGTATTATAAATATTATCGTACCCTTCACTCGCGGAAGCACACCACTCGAACGACCGAACAATGGTGAACTATTGTTATACAAGATTTGTCGGCGAACCAGTTAAGCTATACCTCATCTCATACATCTCATGATTTATCTTTATAACTGTCGAGGACCCAATTGAAACACGCCTTTGATTCTTTTTGCACAGGCTATTTTGTGACATGAGTCGAGACAAACCTGACATACATCTTGGTTAGATTGGTGGAGTAGGTACTAGGCAGAGTAATTTATGTAGTATAGTGATTGCAGAACAGGGTTTTTTTTTGCGCGTATACGCCTAGTGTTGCTCGTTTATACGCATTGTTGCTCGTTTATATAGGGATGCCTTTTATCAAACGTGCAAATGCTTCGAGTATAGTTTCGAGCGAACACACAGGAACATGTGAACACGTCATCTAGCGCTTATGTAAAACTAGCATAAATGAAAGTGGCTTAAGAATTTAGCAAGAAAATTAAAACACCTATATGTTTACGCTATACCTACTAAAACAGCGCTGAACTCTCGCAGAACCCTAGGTCCTCTTTAGTTGAAAGTATTTTGCACGATTTATAGCCAAGATTGCTGAAACGTTTGCAATTCTTTGTAATATTTTGCAAGCAGCAGTTTCGCAGCATCCGAACTATTCTAAATATGCTTGCTACAGCTTGCATCTATACAACCCAAATATTTTATTGCGGAACACAAACATTAATGCAGGTGTTTCTATTTCAGAGAATTTCCTCAAAGCACTTCCGCTCAGTACCTACGTTGTATATCAAATTAGTATTTCAAAGTGTAGATTTCACATTAAATTATTGCAGAAATTCGCAGGAAATACTTGCCTGCGATTTGGGAGGCGACAAGAACTATACTAAGCAAACTAGTTTAGTGCATTTAGTAACTAAAGATTAGTAACTAACTAATGTTTAGTTCCTTTTAGTTTAGTGGTTTTGACACCTATCAAATAGCCATCAAGTGACGTTTATGTACGTACACATAGAAAAACTTATGTACTAACGGCCGATCCCAATAAACGATCTCTATCCGTGATCTGCAGATTACGCGTTACATTTGACAGTTGCGCTATGGGATGAATGTCAAAATTGACACTAGCAATCTCAAATCTGCAGATTATGGATAGAAGATAGGTTATTAATTTCGGCCGTTACTCTATAAGCAAACGACGACGTTCCTCCGGGGTATTTACAGGATATTACTGAGCAATTTTTAATTTTTAAACGGACCTGGATAGTAACTTTATAATAGTCAAGTTACGATCAAAACAAATATGAAACAAAGTTTTTAAAATAATATCTTTGAAAAAGCTACACAATATTGGCTCCAAAATATAGCACCCTGTTACACACCGCTCCTGACGATATAAGTTTGTTTTTTTTCGCCGACGACATTTTCGCTCAGCGCTGAAAGTTTTGAATGATGATGTTTAGCTTGGAGGGTGATGTCTTGTTTTGTGTGGGAACTTGTAAACACAACAGAGACTTGGTAATGGGAAATAAAGTTTTTGCACTTTCTCGACGTAGATGCTGTAGGCGTATACAGTGCATTTAATTTTAGATTTTTGGTCGGTTTTAGAGAGGATTTCGATTTTATTGCTTAAATCAAACGAGTATAGATATTAATACAATGTCCTGTGTAAAAATTATTTGAACCAAGTTTAAATAATTTATCATTGTTGACATAATTTTTTGGTTGTTCACATGGCTTCTACGCCCTAGAATAAAATAAAGTTATTCTACTTTCTGATGAATGTATGAACGTTTATATCAGCTTTGGTACACCCATACAAAATTACAGATTTTGAAAAACAGGGAATTTAAGATATTTAATATCAGCATTTGCATTATTTTTAAATCAGGAAAATTAAGTATGTAACATAAGATATTTAATATCAGCTCAGATCAGCTATATCTCGGCCCCCTGGCCGATTGCAACAAAACATCTTTCAAAAGAGCATTTTGCGCGCTGGTGGCAAGTGAAACTAAGGCTGTTTGACAGGTTAGTTGCATTACGAGGGATGTGTGTGAGACGTTACCGCTTTTTGTATGGAAGCTGCGCACACACCCTCAGTTGCGTGGAACCTAGCTGTCAACGTCACTCAGGTCATAAAGGTCGTTGGAAGACTGTACAATATACTGACAGTAGGGTAAATATACTGCATTCATTACTTTAGCGTCATGGCGGCGGCGGCTTTCTTTGATCGATCGGTTTCTAAAGTAATGAATGCAGTTTAGATGTTTGGGCATGCAAAGATTGTCTTCCATCTTTGAGCTGTGACCGCTATATCTTACGACCATCATGCCTCACGTTCATCTTATAATGTAAAACCTTTCCCCCTCAGTCGCCCCATCCGTCATGGCATCCACAAAGGTGATGGGTGTGCCGACGGGGTCATCGAACGCGCTGGAATGCCACGTGCAAGCCTACCCTCATTCCATCAACTACTGGCTGAAGGGCGGCGAAGAAATGATACTCTCTGGGTAAGTCCTAAACCAAAGTAAAGTAAATGTAGCCCATTAATGTCTCCACCTAGGGGCACAGGGCTTTACACGGATACGAGTAAGATTGAGCCATTTTCCACTACGCTGGCTCAGTCCTAAAACTACTACTATTATATTATACTAATACATGAGCTTCACGCAATTTCTCATACGAGGTTGCAGAGGAACAAGGAACTAACAAAACACATATCTTTGTAATACAAATACTTCACAGCAGTTTATCATTAAAAATATTTTTCGCTAGTGACAAATTGTAAAGCTATCTTCTTGTAATGCCATCATTAAGTAAATTTTAGACTTTCTTAAGAGATTACAATGTCAAGCCAACATAAAGTCCATCCATCATCGGACATGACGGAAGCAGATGTTTCACAATGTTACAAAACCTTCTGTAGAATCTATTTCTATCTACCATTTTAATACACCTTTATAATGTAGCCTATTAATCCCCACCGAGGGGCAAGGGATTTAACTTGAATACGAGTAAGATTGAGCCATATGTGAAGGCGTTGGCTCAGTGCGGGTTGATCGAGACGTGTCAAGCTAGAGGCCAACCCATTGCCTGCGATTTGGGAGGCGACACGAACTATACTAACTAAACTAATTAAAATGATGTTTTTGAAAATGGAATCTGTGGCCCCCACGCAAGAGTTGTCTGATTTGAAGGTTGATAGTTTAGTGCCTTTAGTTCCTCTAGTTTAGTAGTTTCGACACCTCCCAAATAGCCCCATTGTCAGTTATATCACAGAATAACTAATATTAACTAATAGTACTACTTACAGAAGGTTCACTCCCGAACAAAAAGTCAAGCTAAGGTGCAAAAAAATATTTGTCTATGCTACTGCGCTCGCATGAGAAATTGAAGCTTATCGTATGACACGAGCGTTCATGTTCCATTAGACACCGCTGACACGATGCCGATCACGCAGGGTTGCGAATCGCACTCAGTTGTTTTCGGCGTCATTGTTTTCACACGGTTAGCGCGCGCACCGAGAGCCGAGCGACAACCATGTGACAAAGACCGACTGGCGCATGCATATAGCCCGCTGTGGATACCTACTCTGCAAAGTGAAATCCCCTGGTTATATCAAGTTGTTACAAGCATAAGAATTTTTAAATTTGCCGCGTTTTGCGATGTCCAATTATGCCTTTTTGTCAAATCCCATCTCAGTGCTACCCTACGCTACTAAGTAACCTCTGTACAAAGTTTCATGGATCTAGGTCCACCGGTTTAGACTATGCGTTGCCTGCCCGTCAGCCACGCATTGTATTTGTACCTAGTATTGAGCAGTTCTGGTGGCCATATGTGGTCTTTATCAGCAGTTCCGCATCACAATATTATGCGTACCGTGAGTATATGCAAGAGTTATTACTAAAAACACAAAAATCACTATAGGTCTGCCTATAATATTTGAAGAGTTCCCTCGATTTCTCCAGGATCCCATCATCAGATCCTGACCTGGTTTCAATGGAACCAATGGAAAGGTAAACCCATTCAAACAAAAAAAATAATCAAATCGGTCCATCCATCGGGGCAAATAAAAAAATACATCCGGACGAATTTTAAACCTCCTCCTTTGGGGAGTCGGTTAAAAAGAACATCATCTTTTGGGTCAGATAATCTTTTATTTGCTTTTTACAATGATTTCGATAGTAGTGGTTAAATCGTCTCTAGAACTTTTTCTTTAACACACACCACAATAATTAGTATCATGTATGTTCTTTGTTACTTACGATGACGCTCATAAACTGGCAATCTTCTGCTATTTATTGCTACATTATGTTGCAGTATATTATAGGTTGTATACTGCACTCACACTGGGTGTGAGAGGGAGAAAGCCAATTGTTTGCAGAAACGACGTCTTTGTACCTATATGGTCTTTATAAACAGAATATTTACATATATCTGTACTATATAGTAGAAAGGAACTATTAAAGCATGATACGTTGGACATATTAAAATATTTAAAGTGTTTTGATAAGCCCTACGTAACGGGCGACTTGCAGGAACAATTTAGATCTAGATTTAGCGGTTTAAATCGAATTAGCATCTGTCAAATATATGAAATATGTCAAAGTTAAGACGCCGCCCTATGCAAAGTAGCACAATAGTAATAAATAATCCGTTCTGATTGTAAAATGACATAAATCACATAGAGCTTACCGGGATGCCGACCTTATGGGATCTATATAGGAATACAGCTTACTATACTCTATCCAAGCTTGACGGCTAACCTAAAACTTCATAAAATCCACTTTTTAAACACTAGGGATGTTACCAAAACAATCGGAAAGAATCGAAATTGTTTATTCAGTTGAACTAACAGAAGAGTTGTCAGCGCCTTCTCTGCTATTAGCATTTCAAGATATTTTTATTTTATTTTCAACCATATTTAAGGTAACTGAAGAATAAATCAAGAATAAAATATTAGACATCTTTCCGATTCACAAAATGTTTAAAGGGTGTATCGATTCTTTTGATTAAGACATAGATTAAGTACCTAATTTTATTTGTTACTAACAAAATATGGATTATGTGTTCTGAAATAAAATATATATTATTATTATTATTAATCGATTTTTAAGAGCATGATCCCCCCTAACAGGCTAAGATTGACATCTGTCAAGTTGCCTGTTATATTAGATACACTATAATTCTAATTGTCTCTTTCCGATTCACAAAATGTTTAAAGGGTGTATCGATTCTTTTAAGACATAGATTAAGTACCTAATTTTATTTGTTACTAACAAAATATGGATTATGTTTTCTGAAATAAAATATATATTATTATTATTATTAATCGATTTTTAAGAGCATGATCCCCCCTAACAGGCTAAGATTGACATCTGTCAAGTTGCCTGTTATATCATATACACTATAATTCTTAATTAATAATATCTTCCCGAGGGCCATACCAACCCAGCAGGCACGTAACTACTTATTCGTAATTGGCTGTATCATGCCCGCTGCTGGTGCAAACGCTACTTGGAATCGCTACTCATGACTACGCCGTAGAAGATAACCACAGATTCGCTACGCCGTAGCGATCACTACAGCACGACAGCTGAGCACGATTCAGCTTTGTAGGTATGGGATATACATTTGTATGGGCTATAGCAAAAAGTTTCAGTCATAATTTGACGGATAAAAGAGAGATGAGAGCCATTTTTTTCACATTGAATTAATGTCAAATGGAAGCACTTTTCCTCGATCCAAGACTTGAATAAATTCTAGTATCCGGGCTTCCTGGAAATTTTCGAGACAGATATATTGACAGACACATGACACAGTGTAAGGCCAGAATATATTTTGGGAGTCTGATACAGTGTTACTTCCACAGCGCAAAGCACGAGATAACGGAGGAGCGCATATCTTCATACCAAATCCGTTCGGTGCTAACCATTACGGAGTTCGAGAGCACAGACGCAGGCGCGTACACCTGTGTTTCTACCAACACAATGGGAAAAGCTGATGGGACGATACGACTGTATGGTAAGTTTTTATAAGGCCTTGTTTAACTAGTTCGCCGACACATTACTTCGCCATTGTTCGGTCGTTCAAGCGGTGTGCTTCTGCGAGTGAAGGGGTATCATTAGCAATACATTCCTACTCCATAAAATTTTAGCGTTTTTTAAAGGATTTACGTATTAGCTCTGTCCGCCCTGACCGCTAAACAGCTAGACTAACATAACAGTTGATGGGTCGCCGCTTTATGGTATAAGAAAAATAGTTTTGTAGTCATAGTTGCCTATTCATTCGTTACGATTATTCGCATACTAATTAGAGTTGTTTAATTATTACGTGCTTGTTGCTAAAATTGTTGAAATATTTAAATATTGTTTTGCATTCGTACACCGCCAAAGCATTCGTACTTGGGTAGCTATCTACCAGGCAGATTACCCATATAAATAAATGCCATTGGTTCTGTGCCGGATAAAAGGTTTCTTCAGAGCGAACAAAAAGGTGCATCTTTGACATAAAAACTTCCGGATTGAAAACGCTTAAACCAACTTTGTGCTACTGTAGACACTGTATTACTTACCCTGAGTTTCACGAAACTATTTTGAAATTTAAGTTGTCACTTAACTAATTTAATCGCGAGAATCTCTGTTTCAGTTGCTAAGCATTTGCTTAAATGAAAAATTTGTATCGTGACACTCAGGGATAGGTTCATAAACATCACAATTATTTTTCGCGGCTATCCTTGCGTTTTTCCTTTTTTTTTATCGACAACTTTAAAATGTATCAAAGTTCTTCATTGGATTCACTCGTTTTTACAGAAAGAAAAATAAATGAAAAATAGTAGGAAATAACATTTTACTATATATATATATATATTTATACATATTTTAAACATAACCTTTTTAATGACATCAAAACCAGCCAGATACAAACAATAAAGCCAAAGATATTTAATTACAAATATACAGTAGGTATGAAATAACTTTTCACCCGACTTATTATTTCTCTAATTGAATCGAAATGTCTTCGATTTTACTGAATCGATTTTCACAACAATAAAAGTAAAAAGGGTGAATCCAAATGTCTTGTTAGTCTAGCTGTTTAGCGATCAGGGTAAAATTGCTGCTAATTTTAGTGTGTGACCTCCCAAATTGAATCCTATGTTCGTTTAAATTTTCATCAGACCAAATATTAACTTAAGATCGTGTCCCAAAAAGAATAAAAAAGAGATCATTAGATACAGATTAGTTTTCAAGTTGGAAAACTTTTTTCTTTGAATCTTTTGTTATAATGTCTTTGTTCGCTGGGTCATAAAGTCAGAATATTTAATCATGATTTCCTTCTCCAATTTATGTCTCAAAAAAGCTTTTCTTTTATTACGGCTGACAATCAGTGGCTGACTTAAGCTTTCGTATTTCGACACATTACTAGGTGAGCGGCGTGTCTTTGTATATGGAAACGTGACAGTCTCCGCTCACTAGACAGTCGGTTGTAGTGAGCACAAAGCCTTAGTTACTAACTTTAATAATAACTGAAAGCAATACTGGATACTCAAATAAATAATAATATGAAAAACATTGAGACATAATTGTGAAAAAAATAAAAATGTATTCGAGTTTACTGATTGTACCTTACCCATTTATCTTTACGCCAACACAGAAATAAAGACCACGACAACAACAAGTACAACAACAACGACAACAACTACAACAACGACAACTACAACAACAGAACGGCCAACAACAATAACAACAACAACGACAGAAAACACGCCTCCACCACGTAAGTACCTACAAGTTAGGGTGCAGTTTATAGGACGTACAGTACAAGTACATCTATTGACATTGACATCCAACGCAGGCGGGCAACGGGTTTTAGATTGCTGTCTCCATTGATATAGTCTATGGCTGTCTATGAATTCCTATGGATCTGTCTTTGTTGTAATAGTTACGTACTGACTAAGCGAGCAGTCTCGCTGTATATTGTTATTTTTGCTCGATAGAAAAAGTATAGCCGAAGTCAGTAAGAGTGGCCGCTATGGGCAGATAACAAGTCAGTGAGAGTGGCCGCTATGGGCAGATAACAAGTCAGTGAGAGCGGCCGCTATGGGCAGATAACAAGTCAGTGAGAGTGGCCGCTACGGGCAGATAACAATTGAAATGTAATTGTTATAAAATTACCCACTCTGACGAAGTTATCAGGAAATCTGTTTATCATACAAAACTTTAGTAGAATTTTGCGCCGGATTTGAATTGGAATGAACGTACTGGCTATAATTCTTAACAAATATTATATATCGATGTTCTGTAAAGCCTGTATAATTGAGCCTAATCTTATAATTTGGACCACATTCCTTTAAAACTAAGCTGAAGGTGAACCCCGCTGAAATTCGAAACTCGCTGTTGGGGAGCCTTGCGTAACAGGACACAAAGAGAAAACTAATTCAAGGCATGGCAAGTGACGTCTTTTGCTTAACGCGCGAGTTTGGCTTGCCTTGAATTTTTAAGGTTCCGTACAAGGGTGCCAAACGGGCCCTTAATACTAAGCCTCCGCTCTGTGTCCATCTATCCGTCTTGTTCGCGTTTCCATTCCTATCTTTACGTTTAAATATTATGCAGTTATACAGTTATTACGGTTATTAACATATTATGTTTATTTTAGGGTACGTCGTGCCCTTGCAACCTGCTGAACAAAAGTTTTACACACCTGATGTAACAACATATGGTACGTAATTACAGTGTAACTTTACAATAATAGTTTTTGCGTTCAACAATACGATACTATCTAACAAAGTATACGGGGTGTAACTGAAAGGAGCAGTGTCTGGACGGTGGTGTCAACGATGTTGTTAAATGTATAGTCAATTCTTGGAGGAAGGAAGTAGACAGTTTTAAATTGATAAGAGGGTCAATTGGTCCAATGGCAGCCACAAAGACTTAGCAGCGCTGGCCGCCACTTTTGAACCTTCGCCTGCTTAGTGCAAATGCTTCATGGGTGATTTGTATGACACCCGCCTCGATACTTTTCCACTACTGAGCTACCGGTAACTCAGATCCAGATTCAGATTGTTTATTGTGGAACGTAGTTTAGTAAGAACTTAGTTGAGAACGTAGATCGGTAATGTAACTTTAATGTGGACTTTTACTTCTAGATACAATGCAGAACGTCATTGAGCAGTCAGTGTTGGACAACAACTGGCTCCCAACTGTAGGCTCCAGCGGCAACAGAGTCCAAGTCCCTCCACTAACCATCCTTCTCTCAGTGGTACCATATCTAAAAACAGTTACCGTACTTAGTGTAAAAATCTTGGAAGAAGCTAATTGGTTATTTGTTCGAACTAACATTAAGTTCGGCTTGAGATGATGAGTTGTCTTAGTAGAGTTTATTAATTAGATTGTATGGATGATAATAAAATCGATGCTGTGAAGTGATTCATAATGTTCACTGCTCCACTCTCATAACTCGTTGTTGATGGAAAATCAGTCAATATACCTAGATCTAAGTTACAATGAATTATTCAAAGTAAGGCTATAATTTGTGCCATTTTATAATAAGCCACACACACACACACACCCTCACACACACACACACACACACACACACACACACACATACACCCTTAAACACACCATCCCACACACCCTCACCCTCACACCGGTGGGGTGTATTGTTGTATGTGTGATGCTGTACTATGCCAATTCTGAATTTAAAAAGCTGAATACTCACATTTATAATTTCAAAATCTGTAATAATTAATTCCAACATTCTTTCTTCCAAAGCTGATTTCAATTTGTTGTTGTTTTATTTGATTGTTTTAGGTCTGTTGGTTTGAAATTCATTTCTTAATTGCTTTTGAGGGTAGCGAGAAGACGAAATATCAGGTAAGAGTTTCCCAAATAAATCTAGTAATTTATTTTCAACGGGCATAACTATTAAAAAAGGCTGGTCATAGTTGGGGTCGATAGGTTTGTCGTTAATGTATAGAAATGTATGTCAATAGCAGAAAATACTTAAATTTTTGACGTTCGCTCATATTAATAAAGATCATACCCTTCAAATATTAAAAGAAGACACCATATAATCTAAACATATGCCCCTTGTATGACAAAGGAAGGATTATTCACAGTAAAAACCCGAATATTAGTCTCCCATATGCCACACAATATCAAAAAAAGAGTCACGTAGAATAATGTAATATTAAGAGCTGCGACTATAACAAGTAACGTAAATATACAATGGCTACACTAATAAAGTGTTGCCATAAACATGACGTGTCTGGAATAAGTAATTAGTTATGTTTCCTTGCGAGCACCGAGAAGCAAGATGAGGTCAAAATAGGTTTTTGTAGAGAAAAATAATACAGGAACAAGAAATAAGAAACTTTATTTGTAAAAAGTTTCCTTTTCTGTTTACCGAAGTAAATAAATAACCTTTCTGCTAAATAGGTATGTAGGTACCTAAAGTAAAAGTATTCTTGTCCCCACCGTCAGTCCACACACAAAAATACCTTGATATTATTATTTTTTATTTATAGCTGATTACGAATACAAAAACGAATGTTGGAATAAGCCTGATATTTGGTTTTCCTCTCCATTGTTCGCATAATAAGATTCCATTTTTCGCTCGCTTTACAATTCAATTCGCTTTCATTCTGTTTGTTCAATGACAATGTTAATGATATGAAGTCAGCTAATGCATATCAGCTAAAAGCTAAAAAAAAGTATTGTAAATTATGTATGTAGAATTTGAAGGCAGTAAATGTTAATGAACAAAATCTTATAAGACTATACTACTACTACTGTTAACTTAACTACTATAAAGTAATTAAATATTAATTTTCGTTGAATGAGTTTATCATATATATTGCTATATTTTTTAAATCACGAAGTTCTTTGTAAATGCTGCGTTTGATTTATTGTAAGTACTTGCGTTTTTGGATGGAAGGATGCACTTTTACTCAAGGATCAATAAGTGCGTTTTCATACCGGGCAAAAAAACCTTTTTTTTTAATACAATAATGTAGTATTTTTATATTTCGTCAAAATCAATTTATGGTCCCTCACAGCAAAAACTTTATATCTTATAACTTCTGATTTCGCCATGGGACCCTTTCAAATGGTTCACCCTGTACATCTTATAAATTTATGCAGCGCTCTAGGTGAAATATCTCAATCCATTTTAAAGCATTTATGTTATTCCGTAAGCGTTATTTAGTTTTAGGATGGTGTTATGTAAATATTAAAATAAAATTATTCATAAGATTTTAATACTGTGTAAACTAGCAGATTGACATGTAAATGTATTGAAAATACGTCGAGATGTACATAATGAAATAATAATATACTAAGCATTGTTTCTATTCTATCTATTTTATTTTTTCTTTCTGCAATACCCTATGATTGACCCCTTTAATTCCACCGATTCCTTACGTCCATTTTTAATAACCTATCGATCCATGATTTTCATATAACTGGCGCTATATTTGACAGTTGCACTATGAAACTTATGTCTGGTCTGACCCAAGTGATCTGCAGATTGCACTATGAAACTTATGTCTGGTCTGACCCAAGTGATCTGCAGATTGCACTATGAAACTTATGTCTGGTCTGACCCAAGTGATCTGCAGATTGCACTATGAAACTTATGTCTGGTCTGACCCAAGTGATCTGCAGATTGCACTATAAAACTTATGTCTGGTCTGACCCAAGTGATCTGCAGATTGCACTATGAAACTTATGTCTGGTCTGACCCAAGTAATCTGCAGATTGAAGATAAATAAATTATTATTGAAAACGAACGCTAAAGAGAGCCAGCGCATTTCAACGGGATAAAATAGCCAATACACAGAAGCTTCAACATATTTTCACCCATATAATAGCCCGAGGTAATGTATTTATATTATCTTTGGACGTAATACTCATTGCTCGTAGTTGTATTAAGACGGCGCCTTTGGCAAAAACAGCCTTTAGCAAAACACAAATCGCTCGGAATGACGAGTATTATTGCTGTATGTTTTTTCACTTACTTGTTTTGTTTATCACGAGTGTCAGCGTGACTTTGCTTTCCCTTAAACGTTATTTTATTAATTTTGCTCGATAGAAAAGTCTCCTGAAGTTGCCAGAAAAACTTTCTGTCACAATGTTTTATTTTACAATTTCACACCGCATCTGAATTTGTGTTCTTGTTATTTATCTAATCATTATAAAAAAAATTGGTTGCCTGTAAAGTCGGTATACGGGCGAAAGTTTTACGTGACAACGACTTTGAGTGGTAAAATAATTTTAATGTGAATTCGTATAGTAGGAAGAAGGATGAAATAATAGTAACAATTTAAAACATTTATTTATACAAAGAATTATATTTAAAACATTAATTTATACAAACCTTTCACTTTTTATGTCTGTCTCTCTCGCTCTTAGGCGGGCTAACCATGCCCGAGTGGAAGGGACGCGTGCCTCTCACTCGCTCTCATTGTGAGCGCATAACGTGAGCGGAGCGTAACGCAGTTTCTTGAAGTGTCACCCGGCAAACCAATTTATAAGACGTTGTCACGTCAAAATGGCACAGTATGTTCCTCAGTTAGACTTGATTAGCTTGGCAAAAATAAGTTAAGGATGAAATTCCAAGTTCTAATTGCCTAGGGCCCGCCCTTAAGTAGGTTATTCGAAGCAAACATCCTTCGCCTTGACTCAGAGGCTATTTACACCTTCTAGAGTCTGCTTTGTCATGTAAATGTAGGGAGAAAAGTAATTAAAATGCTAATTTATTTACTGCGGCGTAAAATTGTCTATCTTCTTATTTATCTGACCATGTAAAGCATTCTGGATGCCTGCCGGTGGGACCCACGCAAAATTTATGGGTGGACGCTTTCAAAAAATGAATTTGTTACAAAATAATTTTACATATTATTATAAAAGAAGTAAAGGGAAATCTTGGGATGTTTTCTAATTATAAAAGATTGAAAATGAAAAACAAATAATTCTGAGAAAATCTTTATAGCTGTGCATTACGTCCCCTTGTAAACAGGGTGGTCCAAAAAGTGATGTCCAAATTTTTTTTTACATTTGTCATGCCATCCAAAATACCACAATTTTTAGCGGTTTAGAAGTTATGATTTTTTTAAAGTGGTTTTCTAATTGTCTACCGGAGCAACTTAAAATAATCATACCTTTTTTAATAGTAACATATATTGTATTATTTTTTCTCTTACATGAATCACTCTTTCATACTTTATAATCAATTACACAACATTCTTCATCATAAAGTTACCGAAAAAAGGTACTTAAGTCATAAGTTGCTCCGGTAGACAATTAAGAAAGTTACATTAAAAAAACAAGCCAAGTGCGAGTCAGAGTCGCGCACCAAGGGTTCCGTACCATTATCTATAAAAATGTCAAAAAACATGTCTGTTCTATGGGAGCCCCTTTACTATTTATTGTCTCTTTGTTCCATTCGTAAAACGGAGCGGCAGGATTCTAGTGCGGTTCCACTTTCATTTCCTGTTACATTCTAATTAAACTGCAAGGATTCTTGCTGTCTGTATGTTGCCTAAACAATGAGGAGACACGCGCAAGGCTGATTTGATGGCGCTTCGAACTGATTTCGATTTAGATTTTTGAAATTTGTAAAACGAATATTAATTAATTGGTTGCGGGTTTTTGGAATAAATTTGCTGCCAACCAAGGTGTTAATGAATTAATGAACGCAATATGAGAAACTACTTTGTCAGGGACATCATTCTGAGCAACTTTCATTATGAAACCGATCAGATTAGAGCAACTTTATTTTTCACTTCTCCATACAAATCAGCTGACCCGCTCAGGCCAAAATGCACTGGGAAGTAAAAAATAAAGTTGTTGATCAAATCGGTTTCGGATTAAAGTTGCTCAGAATGATGTCCCTAACAAAGAAGTTTCTCATTTTGTGTTAATTCATTTACACCTTGTATAGAAGCCACTTTCCGTAATCGGAGACCTTAGATAAGTAAAATTTTCATTTTCAAAACATTTATCGTATTTCTGGTGTGCTGCAATTTATTCATATCCTCTATGAAATAAATACCCTTCTGTGTACCTGTATAATGAAATGAATAACCGGAATTAATTACGTCATTTCCGAATATTTACCGGCGACGTGTCCAAATGAAGATGCTTCATCTGTTTGCGAAATCAAATCACGAGTGCGAGCCATTTGTTCGTCTGCCTCCGCCCTTCGCATGGACATGGACAAAGCTGTGATTTTATCGCGAACTATGGCGCCTTTACACGCTCTTTGTAATAGCTGCGGCAGCGTTTACCCTCTGTCGCACAAAATGGATAACGCATACTATGGCTGGCGCTTTTACAAGCCTTTTTTAGGGTTCCGTACCCGAAGGGTGCCAAACGGGACCCTATTACTGAGACTTTGCTGTCCGTCTGTCTGTCTGTCTGTCCGTCCGTCCGTCTGTCTGTCACGAACTGTATCTCATGAACCGTGGTAGCTAGACAGTTGAAATTTTCACAGATGATGTATTTTTGTTGCCGCTATAACAGCAAATACTAAAAATCAAAAGAAATTTAATATTAAGGGGGGCTCCCATACAACAAACGTGATTTTTTTGCTCATTTTTGCTCGATATTGATAATGGTAGCAGGTAGACGCTTAAAATGTTCACAATATAAAAATAAATAACTAAATTAAAATTAAATTTATATTTAGGGGGGGCTCCCATACTTTTTTTTTTGCGGTTTTTATAGATAATGGTACGGAACCTTTCGTGCGCGATTCCGACTCGCACTTGGCCGGTTATTATTTATTTACTTATAAAAGAGAGTTTATAAATTTGAAGCGTTTGTCTGTCGCTGTGTTTGAATGCATGTCCGTAATAAATAGCACACTGACGATCAAATGCGTGGATGGGGATCGATGAGGTTTTTCGAAAAATGTAGCACACTTCCCTGCTATGATTCTTAAATATGTTCTGTTAAAATCGGTTTAGCCATTGGAAAGTTATCTTAACGAAAAAAAGCAGTCTATAGGTATGTTACTTTAGCTTCGGCGATGGGCTAGCCCTCTGTCACGCAAAATGGAGTTGAATAACTGCCTGAACGTCGGAGTTACTGTGATTCTGCAACTCCTAGTGGGAAACGAATGATGAATATGAATATAATGATGATGACTATTGAAAATATTTCTTTAACCACTTTTGCATTACTTATCAACATAAAAATTTCCTAAAAATATGTTTTATACAATTTTACTATAGGATAATGAACATGAATATAATGATGATGACTATTGAAAATATTTCTAGGCGCCTCATGAATAAATTAGGGGTGCTTTTTTCTTGTGTATTTCAGGAAATACTAGGCAAATCGTAATCAATTTCTGGCATATGTAATTTGACTGTATAATCTAGGGTTTTCATGAAGGAAAACGTGTTTGGATAAAATTTTCTCGATAGAAAATAAATCCAAAGTCAACCCTTTTTTCCAATATTTTTTCCTTTTTACCGCAGTAGTAGTAAATATGATCTTTCTATTAATTGTAATATGCGGGGAATTGTTGTTATTAGCGATTTGAAGATTGAAATGTAAAAATTCCCTGGAATAGCTTATTTTTATGATTTTTTTTTCCGTTTTGGCGCTTACGTTGATTCAGATTAGGCGCGAGCGCACAATTGCCATCCCACTTATTCCTGTTCCCGAGTTATATTTGCTTCTCACTTCCGCAATCTTCGTCGACCTTGGTTTGTAATTATTCGTACCTCGCCTTAACCACTTTTGCATTACTCATCAACATAAATATTTCCATAAAATATGTTTTATACAATTTACTTTACTTTAGGACAAAGGGTTTCTAAATTGAAGAGTTTCAAAACGACACAAATTATTCGGATTTTTGTCAGAAAGTATAAGTATAGGGCAATTCTATTGTAAAAATGTTAAACATATGATAGATAGTTCATGAAAAATACTTTCGTATACTGAGTTCGGAATGATACCTTTGAAAGATGAAAGAAAATAAGAGAAGCGATCTTTAGATCTTTTTATGTGCAATAAATATACGAAATACAATACGAAAATATGAGCTCTCCCAACAATGCCGCTATTTCTTTTTATCAAAAAGAAATATTTAGGAAGAGGTAAATATAATACAAACGACCCGTTTGGTCTGTATTAAATTTCTAAAAATAAATAATTTATACACATATAAAATATATATAAAATTGCTGATTCTTCAGCCTTGGCTATCAAGGCTAGGTTAGGTTAGGTTTAAGCCATATTTCTGCTCAGTTTTAGCTTGACTAGGTTAGGTTTAAGCCATAGTTTTCTCTTAAATCTTCATACAAAATGTATGACTGGCTGTAATTGAGTGACGAGCGGCGTGGCCGACGGGGATTTAAACCCGGTCATTTAGGTCTCAGTAAGAATGAAGTAAGAAGAAGAAGTATTTGTATGTAAACCTCATTGTACCCATTGTATTGAAAAGTTGCAGGGTTACCATGCGACGAAAGGAAGATCCAAAATAATACTTGAAAATCGATCAGTGTAACGTGTTACCGACGTCGAAGGCCGAAAGGGATAATTGGATGTGACTACCAACCTGCAGTAGGTGAAACGCACTGAGAATAAATAAGCTGCCAAGCGCGGGTTGAACTCGCGTTGAGAGGGTTTTGTATACAACAATAAATGGGACTAACACCAACGAAATACCTTAAAATTAAAATTAAATTAAAAATTCATTTATTTTATTAACATACACTATTTCAATCACTTATGTGGAGTCCTCCTTTTAAGTAAAAAATACCTGTGCCAGGAGAACCCGCTCTTCCGTTTAGTACATTATAATTTACTGCGGAACATAAAAAGTAGGTACCTAAAAATACTGTAGGTACTATATGAATTGAATTAATTTTTCATGCATAATTAATTAACTTAATGGCATAGACTGGCTTTTATATTGTTTATGTAATAAACAATAAAAAGAAAAGAAAATTCTACCAAAATATTATGAAATTTCTTAAATTTACTTGTATACTTTGAGAATATATATTATTTATATAAAGTAACATAAAATATACTGATGATGTGAAGAAATAAATCACTGTATTGGACTTTGGTTGAGTATTTAATTAGATAAAAGTAATACTAAAATAATGCCACATTTGCATTTCACGTGAGCAATAGACAAGAGAGAAAAGTCAAGGTGCGTTCGCAAACCACTTCTGCGTTTATCCTTCATCACCTCCTCCTAAACGCAAACCCATGGCAGCTGTAAGGATCATCAGCTTCGGACGTGGTAGTCCCTTCGTTAAAGCATCAGCTACCATATCTTCAGTTCCCTTGTGTTTTACACATATTTGTTTTGCAGCAACTTTCTCTTTAACAAAATGATAGCGAACGTCAATGTGTTTGCTGCGTGCGTGGTAAGCTCCGGATTCTGAAAGACTGATGGCACTCTGGTTATCACAGTACATTGTTAACGGAGTACTTGAGTTATGCCAAAAACTATCTTCAAGTTGCTTGAGCCATAGAGCCTCTTGTACGGCTGAGGCTAATGCCATATACTCTGCCTCGGTGCTTGACAGTGCCACTGTGGTCTGTTTTCTCGAATTCCAACTTATAGCTGCTCCCTGAAATATAAATAAATATCCAGTGCAAGACCTTCTGTCTTCTGAGTCAGTGGCCCAGTCTGCGTCACAATATCCAACAATATTGCGGTCATCAGTTTTAAAGGTAAGTTTCATATCAATTGTTCCCTTTTAAATACCTTAATATTCTTTTTACAGCTATCCAGTGTTGCATGGTAGGATTATTATTGTATCTGCTAACGGAATTGACAGCGTATGTTATGTCAGGGCGTGTGCCTTGCGACAAATAAAGTAAACATCCAACAGCTTCCTGGTATGGAATGTTTCTTAAGACTTCTGTGTCATTTTCTGCCTTTCTTAGATGTGTTCCTGCTTCAAACGGCGTGGGTACAGACTTGCAATCTCTCATGTTAAATCTTTGTAGAATCTTTTCTACATAGATAGACTGATCCAAAGTTACTTCCTTTAAATCTTTACTCTGAGTTATTTTAAATCCAATACATGTTGTAGCAGGTCCGAGATCTTTCATTTTAAATCTTTCTTGCAATTTTTGTTTCAGATCCAACACGGTATCCAGTTTGTTAAATGCACAAAGCAAATCGTCAACATACACCATTACAAACAGCATATCATGTTCATTTACCAGTCTGTGGTATATACAGGGATCTAGTTCTGATCTTTGTAATCCAATTTCCAGCAAAGCAGCATTAAGCTTAAGATTCCATTGACGGCTTGCTTGTTTTAATTCGTACAGAGCTTTTTTGAGTCTGCAAACTTTGTTTCCTGTTTCATAACAAGGTGGTGGAGACATATAAATTTCCTCTTCTACGTCCCCTTGTAGAAAAGCTGTTACAGCATCCATTTGATGAATGTTTAGTTTATATTTTGTAGTTAAACCAATCAAGTATCTGAATGATGTGGATCGTGCAACTGGTGCATAAATTTCATTGTAATCTATACCTTTTACTTGCTTGTAGCCCTTGATTACAAGCCGGGCTTTGTATCGGGTTATTTCACCAACATCATTTCTTTTTGTTTTAAATACCCATTTGCACGGTATCAGCATCTTGCCTCTAGGCAAATCAACTTCAGTCCATGTTTTATTTTCAATTAATGACTGATATTCATCATCCATTGCACTCTTCCATAATACAGCTTCTTCTGAATTTAATGCTTCGGTATGTGTTTGTGGATCATTGTCCAGTAGACTTGTTGCTGTTTCTGAATTCACACATAAGAATAATTTTGATTCTTCTTCTGTAATTGTACTTTGATCTTCTTCATTATTATTCGTCAAATTTTCTTCTTCTGTACTAATGTGATTTTCTTGCAGGTATCCTCGATGAGTTCTACAAGCAGTGTTAACATGACTTACTTCAGGTGAGCTCAAGTCACTATTGGCAGAAGGTAAGTATGTCTCATCATTAGGATCATCATAGTCACTAGTATCATTAGTAGTGTTGACTGTTTCTTCATCACTTTGTTCACTTTCATTGTTCATTTCTTTAAAATGTAGTGAAACCATTTCATTCTCCAGATGATTTACATTTTCTTTCTTTGTTTCAGATTTTGGAGGTTTCTTCTGTACGTTGTTCACTGGCTTTACCACCTTTTCAATACTGTTTTTATTATTAACAGAGTTTTCCATGAATACAACATCTCTGCTCATGAATACTTGTTTGCTTTTCTTATCTATCAAACGGTAGCCTTTGGTGCAATCACTATAGCCAATAAATGTCAACTCTCTCGATTTGGGATCGAACTTTTGGCGTTTTTCTTTTGGTATATGTACCATTGCAGAACAACCAAATACTTTCATGTGTTGCAGGTCGGGCTTGGATCCAGTCCAGCGTTCTTCAGGAGTTATGTTGTTAGGTAGAGAGCGGGTCGGCGATCGATTAGTTATGTAGGCAGCCGTTGCTATTGCTTCTCCCCAGTACTCCTTCTGTAATGAGGCATTAAACATCATACATTTGGCCTTTTCAACTAGAGTCCGGTTCATCCGCTCACTCACACCGTTTTGCTCAGGTGTGTATGGATTGGTAGTTTGATGTTTTATGCCAAAGTGCTTGAAGCATTTATCAAATGAGCCATTTTTATATTCAGTGCCATTGTCACTTCTAAATGTTTTAATTTTTCGGTCCAGTTCATTTTCAACTCTGTTTTTGAATTCTATAAACTTTTGGTAGGCCTCTGATTTCTGTTTCAGGAAATAGACAAACACTTTCTTTGAGAAATCATCAATAAATGTTATGAAATACCTTGCACCTCCAAGAGATGGTGTCTCCATCGGTCCACATATGTCTGAGTGGATGAGCTCTAGCAAGACTGTTGCCCGGGAGCCCTCATTTTTGAACGGTTGCCTGGTTTGTTTTGCTTCCAGACAAGAAGTGCATGTAAATTCTTCTTTCTCTTTCTGTGATAACTTCACACCTGTAGTGCAGTGTTGAATCTTGTCTATATCATTGAAATTAAGATGAGCTAATCGTTGGTGCCATAAGATCTTGTCTTCTGTGGTTGCCATCATAGCTCGTCCAGACTGATGGGTCAGTAGTCTGTAGGTATCATGCACTAAGCTCGCGCTTGCTACTGTGACTCCGTTCATATTTTTTATAGTGCATCCTGTGCTGTCAAATTCTATTACATGTTTGCTCTTTATTATCTTGCTGACTGACAGCAGATTTGTGGATAGTTCTGGAATATATAAAACATTTCTTACTTTTATTTCCTCTATTTTTCCAGTTTCTTTGTTGTATACTTGAACAGAAACATCTCCACAGCTTTGAACAGTGAGAACTTTGTCATTAGCAATTCTGATACTTTTAACAGGTGGCGGTGTTACATTTTCGAGCCATTCTTCATGCATGGTCATGTGGGCTGATGCTCCGGAGTCCACATACCAATTCAGTTTATCCTGGAGTGTAGCTGCCGAGAAAGCTACAAATCCATGTTTCTCTTCTTGCTTATCTTGCTTATTTTTTCTAAACCAACATGCCTTCCCGAGGTGTCCGTACTTATTGCAGTTATAACAACGGGGGCCTTTAGGTTTTTCCGTGGTTTTTTTGTTAGACTTATTCTGAAACATTTTATTTGCTGTATAAAAAGCTTTATCTGTACCTGAACTTTTTACTTCCTGCAGCAATTTCGTTTTGATAAGATCTGCGCTGATGGTTATTCCTGAACTTTCTATACCCATTATCATAGGTTTATATTCTTCAGGTAACCCGGCCAGCAGTAAGGTACCAACCCACTCTTCGCTAACACTGAAACCAATATTTCTCAGCTTGTGTGCTGCAGACATTATTCTTGAAACATATTCTTCTACACCTGAGCTTGTTTCTAGGCTGGTGTTTATCATATCTCTTAGCAGGCCAACTCTGCGTAGCAACCCGGAGTCTTCAAATGCAGTGTTTAACTTCTCCCATACCTTTTTGGCTGTCGGAGCGTCTTGAACATGGACATACAGTTGTGGATCCATTGCAAGTATAAGCTTCGACCTGGCTTTGATGTCCTTTTTCTTGTCATCATAGTTTTCTGTCGTGATGGACTCCCACAATTCCTCATGTTGAAGGTACGCTTCCATTGCGAATTTCCATGTTGAAAAGTTATCCCTTCCGGTTAATTTCTGGATTTGCAATGTATTTTGAGCCATTTTTAATGTTTTACGTTTCTTTTCCGTGAAAGGAAATTTTTCCCGGAAATTGTTGTTTGGTTATGTTTTTTTACTTTGTTATTTGTGCACTGATTATGACCAAACTTTTGCAGGCAGGGACGGCCCATAACCTGATGTGAAGAAATAAATCACTGTATTGGACTTTGGTTGAGTATTTAATTAGATAAAAGTAATACTAAAATAATGCCACATTTGCATTTCACGTGAGCAATAGACAAGAGAGAAAAGTCAAGGTGCGTTCGCAAACCACTTCTGCGTTTATCCTTCATCAACTGATAGTGATTATAATTTATAAAATATTTATATGAAATAAATATGTAAATAAATAAAATAAACCCTATACACTCGTCCATACATTTGTTTATATTTACTATAGTATCTAATATAATAATCTAAATATAATATTTAATTTTTCAGGTTCCAAAAAAAAGGTTAAAAGTCAGGTTAAAAGTACCCTAAAATTCAGTTTGCCTGCTGACATACGGACAGACGGACGGACAGACGCACGAGTGATCCTATAAGAGTAACTAGGGTAGGTAACTTTCTCTTTCTGAAATACGAAATCAAAAAAAGATTATCTATCTATCTATCCAGCCTCCAACATCCACTTTTTAGTAGAGGCGACCTCTTCATTACGATATTATTGCTGTTTTCTTGGGTCAACCTCAGCTATTATTGCCCACCAGTTTGGCGATATTCTTTCCTTGCTCGGAGCTTATATCCTAAGCTATAACGGTATGTACTATCGTGCATTCAAGCACGCACGTAGAAACTGAAAACTTTGTTGTTGTGTGTAATGCAGGCAAATTAACACACACATTCAAGCGATATAGGCAGCGTTGATGCCATACGTGTTTTTATTTTGTTTCGAGCGGATTTGTAGGGCATACCTTTTTGTGTCAATAATAAATATATGTCCACCGCAGCTCGGTTGAGGGAGGGTATGGATAATTGCTGTATTTGTTGGGCCCGGGTCGCACTTGCCCTTATCATTTATTTATCTCGACACATCAAGGCCGAAGGGTAACGGGTAGTGCTCGGAACTGGGTACCTAGCGCGGACCGTTATTTAGTCGGCTACACATATAATTGGAGGTTCGATAAGTATTTGATTATGGTTTGGTGGATTCACGCATGATTCTCGCGCAGGAGATGCGGATTCAAATCATTATGTATGTACTGAATCAATGAGAAAAATAATTTATTATGTATAGAGCCTTTGTAATGGTGATGGACCTCGTGAGGAAACCATCATACCCCTCTATAGCTGCTGCAAAATATATTTACGACTAATAAATAATAATTTATTATAGCGTCACGCTTTTTGCCAAATGGGGTAATATATTCCACAGTCCATTTTGCGTTACATAGTATACTAGCCCATCGCCGCAGCTATGGAGTAGATAGCGGAGTACAAAACATCACGCATATGAAAAAATGTGACGGAACCATAAACGGAACGCAAAGGCCTTTGCCCAGCATTGGGACAAAAAAACTCATAGCTACCCCTTTATTGCACGGGCATACATCCGTGAGTTTATGCAGATTAACGAAACAAACCCTTACCCAATTTCCAAGCCCGTGAAACTACAGGTAATCTCACTATAATATAGAACAGAACTCTAGCAGGCAAGCGCTCGCATGATACGATTATGCAAGCTCATATCATTTTACATGAATATGGAACGAGATTCCATTATACTTATATTCAGAAGGGAGCTTACATTCGCTAACCCAGATGAAGGATATGGTACCTACAATAGGCTTGTGGCCAAGGTAATCCAATAAATCTAGGAACAAGTCTTAAGTTGAAGCATTATGTACAAAATGGCTTGACATTTTCAGAATTGTATATTTCCAGCAGTTATATTTTATAAAGTCAATTTTGTGCAAAAAAAAACAGCATTTGATGGCACTTTTACATGCCTAGGTTTGCTGGAAGAAATCTCTGTTTAGAGATAAGCTCGCCTTTGTACATACCTTTTTGTAAATGTTATGTGTTTTTTATGTTTTTGTGCAATAAAGTATAAATTAAATTAAATGACGTCATTCTGTTGTTATTTCATAGAACTCAGGAACAAAAGTTCCGTTTTGACAGTTCATAAAAAGTATCTATTTTGACTTGACAGGCCACAAGCCAGGGCAGGGTCGAAGCAGGGGCAAGTATTGAAGGGTCGGCAGACTAAAAAACGTGGAAAAAAAGCATTTTTTAATCTCGTAAGGTGCGCAATGGTTTTTTCAGTATGCACCACCGCCGTACGAAATCACATAAGTCTACTTCTTATCAAAGGTTCACAATACCGTGGCGTACTTTTTCATCCATCGGTGTTCACACATACTAAGTATGACACTAAACACATAAAGGTATCTATGGGTCTTTAAATTTAAAAAGTGGCCAAGTGCGAGTTGGACTCTCCCATGAAGGTTTCCTTAGTAGCAAGTAATTATAAGACAGGATGTTTATGTTGTAACTTTGTTTTTCATAGTGATTGTATGAATGATAAAGTTATCTTTGCGGTTTTTAATAAATATTTTATGTCTTAAAAACTGCTTATTATATTTTATCCAAACCAATTTTCGTTGAAAGTTTGTATTGAGATACACAGCATTTTTTTTATTTGTCACTCTCTTACTTTTAAAAATGGAGGGGGGGGACATATTTTTTTTAGGTAGGTACTTAAAAATACTTACAGGTTCTGTGATTCTCAATTAAGGCACGGCAAGGCAACCTACCCCAAAAAAAATCGTCAATAAATTAGTTTAGTACTTACCTACATTTCATTTGGTGAGTGTGGTTAAAAAATTGTTATTTCTTACTTTTGAGTTCATTTGAAGTCGACTCAACTTTAGGGTTCCGTACCCGAAGGGTGCCAAACGGGACCCTAAAAAGGTATTAAAGACTCAGAATAAAGTAAGTATAAGTTGGAATAAACTTTCCACACGTGTAACCTGGAAAACCATTGCTAAAAAATATGTTTTCCGAGAAAATCTTGACAACAGCTCAAGTTCACACCCACTAAGTACTTCTTAAAGAAGGCTTTAGCCTATATTAAGGAAGTAAATGTTATCTTTGTTAAACAATAAACTAAGTGTCACCGCACACGAGCCACCGGCCACAGCCACAAACGCCGCCACGAGAAGCTAGAAGCGGCTACAAAGGCAGCTGAAGCACGCGACAGCCACTTGTGGCCGCTGGTCGACACTTGCGGTCCGTGGTTGCTACTTTCTTTATCCCATGCATGCAGGGAAAGTAAGGAAAAGAGTAAGGGAGAGAGGGGGCGGGGAATTGCGCGAGTGGCGTGAGGCGGCGTTTTGTGTCGGCATTTAGTGGCCGGTGCGGGCCACAAGAAGCTTACACGGCGATTTGTAGCGTGTCGCCGCCACCGGCGCGTCGCCGTGTGCGGCCAGTCCATATAAAATGTATGAAAACTATAGGAAATATGCCGGCGGAGGTGTTTTGTGGCTGTGGTCGGTGGCCCGTATGCAGGGACCCTAAGAGAATGCTCCAATTGTATTATTTTTTCAAATCGGCAAAACTCAAACTCACACTTAAACTCAGAGCTCGTCATTTTAAAATCAATATAATTTTTACGTCCGCCATATGCCGCTCCAATCCAATTGAGACAGAAGCAATTTAGTTGATGAAAAGAGCGATTTTTGTCCGGAAATTTTAATCTATCGAATTTAATTGTTGTGATCGCAATTCGAGGGAATGCTGATACGGAAATGCTTGTCCTTTGATCGTATCTGATCACTACAATACTGAATCGTTTTAATTTACATGCGTCAATATACGCAGTTTGAACCGCATCAAAGCTTAATGTGAAATGAGGAAACGCATATTCTCAATTAGTGTACAGGCTGAAAGTGAAAATACAAATCTCAGTTATAAGAGCAGCTTCAATGAGAATAAGTGGCACTCGAAAACATTTCAGGACCTTTCAATGTAAAGATGGAGCAGGAATACTTTAGTGACAGCATGATCACGTGAAATAACTACATAATAGTAGATTGTACAACAAGGGCATAAAACGCACCATATCACCCGAGACGGCGAGGGTGGATAGTCATGTCGAGGGTAAAATGGGTTTTATGCACTCTGCTTTTCACTTCGATTGTGAGGAAATTAAACAGAAATATATAGTCTAAGGCATAGGTGTATGTGGCTGTTTACCTGACGACCTTTGTCAGAGTCTGAGATTTAGACGAAGATTTTACTTTATGCTCTAGAACATAAAATTTTATTTTATGCTGGCTACACCCGACATAAAGACGAACTTTACGAGCATGAGAAGTGAAAATGTTTTTTATATTTTAATATATGTGTGCAATATATTTTTATGTAATTCTCTATTAATGTAAATGAACGTATTCGAGTGATGTCAAATTTACTATCTACGAAGTTTAGTATAAAATACAGGTGAGTTTGGAAGCCGACAACTTCACAACACAACATAACATTGCATTAGTGAAAAAGCGAACCATGTATGTATTATGTTACTGGGCCAAGCCAAACATACGCCTGGTTTGCTTGGTGGAGTAGTATGTACAGATCTAAAACGCTTGTTGAGTCCTTAAAGGCACCTCAAAGTGACAAGAACTTACATTTATGAAAATATCATGTATACCAGAAAAAACATAGGTTTATTTAAGACTTTAGGTCATAATCATAGTATCAGCACGAGAAATAGAAATAAGATGGCTATGCCCGCGTTCAGACTCAGTAAGGTTGCTCACTCTTTTATGGGAGTATGTGTTAGTTTTTATAATAAAAAACCTAATGAAGCAACGGACCTACCAGAAAGGAGGTTCAAAAACTATGTCAAAAACGGCCTATTGAAGAAGTCTTATTACAGTGTAAAAGAATATTTAGATGACAAAACTGCATGGTCTTTACCATCTCAGCGCACAGAAATCCAAAGAGGGGCGATGGACTGAGTCAGTACGTCTCTCCTCGGTGTATTTCCTTAGACTTAAGTAGAAATACATAACATTGTAATTTTAAGGCTCTGATATTTTAAAAGCGGTACGGGGGAGTTTCTTGCCCTTCTTTGCTCCATCCCTAAGCCCACAACTTCCGAACGGGCGGTAGTATACAAAAATATTAATATTATATTGACGTTGACTAAGTAATATGTATGATTTTATGGTCAACAAAAATTTTGAACTGAACAAGTCAAGGCGTCCTCCACAGTCTCAGGAGGTTTTAGAGCTGGTATTTACTTCACTCAACGCACCAGCATAGATACCTTCATACATTATTATAATTATATAGCGAAAAAGTTGCCGCAATGGTCTAGCTAGATGCAGTCTTATCCTTATGTAGTATTTATTTTATCTTTGGTCTAATCCAGGTTTTAGATTTTTCTCGATACGGTTTAGTTACATCACAGCAAGTGGCAACCATTTTCGAACGAATACTCCATCCATTGGCTTTATTTAGGGCTCCGCGCATTGCATTCATCTATTACTCTTGTATGTACAAGAAAATGGCATAATGTAAATGAGCCTTTACTTTACCTATAAGTACCATGGTCTGGTCATGGTATTTTTTCGGAGAAGATTATAATAGGTACCTAATCAGCACTATGAAGCAGCATTGATTGAAGGTAGGACTACGGCCCTGGCCCGTAAAACACAATTGGACAACATATCAAAACCAGAGACTATATATCCAATTGACTGCGCCAGCGCAGCGGGGGAATGAGGCTCGCCAAACGTTTGTTGTATTCAACAAACGTTCGCATACGCAAAGGTTGCGTACGGGCCGCCAGACAGTTTCGCAGCGGCTGACCAATCACAGCTCTCTTACCACGTCCCCCGCCGCCGCCCGTAAATTGGTGAGTTGTGTTTCAAAGGAAAATGTACATATGCGCTCACCACTGGATAAGTGCTCCCTGATCAAAACATAGCGTCACGCGTTTTCCCATACAGGGTGGCAGAGACACAATTAGGCTCACTTTAAATAAACAATTATTTACAACCGGCAGAATATAAAACAGGGAAGCAAAACTCCTCTTTGAAGATAGTTGCACGGGTAAATAAAAATGGACAGGCAGTTTGAAAAGTGCAAAACGTTTTAACGATGTGGCGAAAAAAGTGTTTTATAAGTACAACAGCAGATTTATAAAAAGTTCACAAGGAAATCTTCAGTCTCTGCGGAGAGTTGCTCCTGTTTCCCACAAAAATCTTATCTGGAAACGGCTCCAAAACCAAACTAGCCTATTTTTAACCGACTTCACAAAAAGAGGAAATTCGTCGGTATTTTTTAGGTTTGTACACCGATTACGCCTAGACGGATGGACCGTGATGACAAGGTTATTTCACATTTCAGAGGGTTTTCTGTAAGAAATCTCTTGTTAGAGATGAGCTCGCCTTTGTTCATTGTCTTTCTATCATATATTTTCTGTATGTAGGTTTTGTCGATTACAATAAAGAAATTACGAAATGCGAAAAACAGTAGCAACTCTCTCCGAAGTGAAACACCCGACCATGCATAAGTAAACTCACTCACTCTGTCTGGCGGGAGTAACACGGCAAAGGATTTACTCCCCGCTTTATTAGAAGAAACATTTTAAGGGAGTGCCATCATTCTCGACCTAAACTCCCTCGGTCGGGTGAGAGAGTATTCTCCGAGATGTCTTAGCCGCCTTAGGTAGGGTAGGTTAGGTAGGGTGGTTTGTGGAAGACTAGTGTTTATGCAAAATGGACAAGCAGAAAGCGCATAGTTTTGTAAGATCTCACACTTTATTGCTACTAATTACTAACCCATGTTTGCTTACGTTTGTGTTTGTTTAACTTGCTTGACTGGGCGTCAAGGCGTTCTCAAAGATTTGAATACAATTTTGACAACAATATATCTTGAGTTAGGTTGAGTAGAGGGTACATCGTGTCGAGGAAATGACTAAGCAATAGCAATCGGGTGTTAGCATAATCAGGTTATACTTTTTATATTAGGTTCGCGAAAAGTGTCTCTTCATAAACAATCAATTCAATCATTGTACATAGGTATAGCGCCTGGGAAACTCCCTTTCAGGCGATTCAGTGTTTTGCAGGTGATACATCACAGTACAAGCAAGCATGAACAAGCATACTTTATTGCACACAAAAAATACATTATGACAATTAAAAATGGAAATGACATGTACAAAGGCGAGCTTATCTCTATCGAGAGATTTCTTCCAGCAAACCCAGGAAGGAAAGGATAAATAAATCAACAACAGTAATTACAGTCCATACAATTTATTTTCTCAGTTTTATTTTAAGGAAAATGTAAGATTGTTTCAATTAATTATTTATGATCAAAGCGCAAACTATACCGTGTAATATTTCCCTCCAGTTACCTATACTCTCATAAACAGGTACATCTTCTAAGTGATACAAAATTCTAATATCATACTCCAAACTGCCTTATTCAAGGGAAATTGAGATAAATTGGAGATCAAAAGAACAGAACAGTGTAGTTCTGAGAACCAAATAATTAAATGTGCTACTGCCACAGCATTCCCAGTTTATTATTGACATATCTGTATATACAGGGTGGAACAGAAGTAGTTAAGGGGTGATTAGGAACAATCATCACTGCTGTGAAATTAATTTGATAAAATTTTATGTTCTGGAAATCCGTTAGACTCCTTGGTGACTTAATGGGAGTTCCTATTATCTAATGATGTCAAAAACCATATTAATACAGATAATGTCGATTTAATTTTTAGGGTTCCGTACCCGAAGGGTGCCAAACGGGACCCTATTACTGAGACTTCGCTGTCCGTCTGTCCGTCCGTCCGTCCGTCCGTCCTGTCTGTCACCAGGCTGTAACTCATGAACCGTGGTAGCTAGACAGGTGAAATTTTCACAGATGATGTATTTCTGTTGCCGCTATAACAACAAATACTAAAAATCAAAAGAAATTTAATATTAAGGGGGGCTCCCATACAACAAACGTGATTTTTTTTGCTCATTTTTGCTCGATATTGATAATGGTAGCAGGTAGACGCTTAAAATTTTCACAATATATTGAATATATTATTTACTTAAAAAATAAATAATTAAATTAAAATTAAATTAATATTTAGGAGGGGCTCCCATACTTTTTTTTTGCGGTTTTTTTATAGATAATGGTACGGAACCCTTCGTGTGCGAGTCCGACTCGCACTTGGCCGGTTTTATTAAACTTTGGCTGATATTTTGATTAGATATTTCTTACTTACTCTATACTATATTGCACAAAAACAGAATACAGATACTCAATAATAATACAGATATTCAATAATGGAAAAAACAGAATACAGATACTCAATAATGGAAAAAAACATGTAAAAAGGCGAGCTTATCTCTAATAAGAGATCTCTTCCGGCAAATCTTGGATGAACAGGATTAATTAACAAAAGATAGACATACATAATATGTGCATCACGATAAATATTAAATTAATAGACTACTTACTAATAAGTACTTATTAAATAATAACCATACATATGAATCAAATGATACATAAAATAAATACATAGAAACTTAAGTATTTAAGGTAGAGAAAGTTATTTTAGGCGAATAATGATGATGATTTCTGTTAATTATTGATCTATATTTGAGTATTTTGCTCACATATTCGTCAAACAACAGTACATATAAGTGTAAAGCTTGCGTTTGTAATGTTCTACATAAAGATGTTGAAGCTGAAACTAAATTGAATCCTACGCGAGATATTTCCTCAATTGTCAGGATACAAGAGGCAGCTGAAAAAAAATATCAAAAATTGTTTATGAGCCAACACAGACTTGTTTGATGAACAGAAAAATTAATAGGTCTGCTACGTTTTTCTCGAACATTCCCCGCGGCGATAATTCTTTTTGCAAAAGAAAAAGGGATAAAATAGAAAGTCACGCCACGAAAATTGCAATATCATTTAGTATCCAAAGAGAAACGGAGTTTTTCTTGCGACAGATGCATGTGATGAACGATCTTAGGAGCACAGACAGAAAAACTGAGGCTATTTCTTGGGGACACAAGATACAATTTTACGAGTTTAGAGTTTTCAACATCAGATATATGTGAGCACGCGAAATACACACTCAAATAGTATCTCGCGTGATCACATATATCTATCTGGTGCACACATAATTAAGAACCACCCACCCCCTTGCCAATTAATAAGAAACTGTGCACGGTGAATACGGATGGCGGAACACCTCTAATAGCTCTGTCTGTCCCGTTTCGACCACGTACACACTCTTCACATTTTTCTTATTAGTAATAGGACTAAAAATTATCTATACGAATTTCCCAGACAAATTACTGAGTTCAGTACAACTATTCAAATACTTACCTTTTCTTTCGCTCTATTTTCTATCTCGAACGTTTTGTCCAATCACAAGCGCCAATAGATGTTTTGCATAGAGGTCCAAAGCTAAATGAGTCTTCTGACATGGTCAGTCTTAGCCTATTAGTGAGGGGATATTGTTTAAAAACATTGATTAATCTAAAGAATCGATACCCACTGTAAACATTTGTGAATGGAAAAGATCTCTAACATTTTATTCTTGATTCTATGACAATATGGTTAAACATTTATTAATAATATCAACTCTTCATCACAATTTCAATTCTTTCCGCTTGTTTGGGTAACATACTGGTGTTTAAAAAGTGGAATTTGAGAAGTTTTAGATTTCTGTCAGACGACATCTAAGCTGGATTCTAATATAGAATGTTCGCTTTCAAATTCAAATTTAAAAGGCCAATGCAACTTTTGCATACATAGCTGGCATATTTTTTTCTCTTGGCCAAATCTGAAACCAAGGCCATAAATTAGATGACTGTATGAGAAATCAATAGCAAAAAAAGCTGGTCTATCAGCCACAGACAAATGTTATCACTAAAACTATTGAAAGTAACTAACGCCTGGAAAAAAATTAGCAGTACCTACTTTCCTAATTTCTTCGTTCGGATACACTGAGAAAACGTAAGGGTTGAAAATAAATAAAATACTGCTAAAAATAACCCAGCATGTTTGTCAATATAGCACCTGCAAAGTTTGAAGTTAAAAACGAATAAGTCAACTTTGCAGTCACTATTTATTAAATATTAACCGTGAAAATGGGTTAAAAATCTTTCTTTAATAATAACATAGTAGGCTACATTAGTAATAACAGAGTAAAGTAGACTGCATTTAACCAATTTCACTTTGTAGCTTGAAGCAAGTTACTCGGTCTACTTAAACAATTTATTCGGTAAGTATAACCGGCCTACTCGGTAGTTACAGCAATGCAACTTGGTTAACTTAACCAAGGCACTCGGTAAGTACAGCCAGTTTACTAGGTAGTTACAGCAATTCAATTTGGTTAAATTAACCAATTTACTCGGTAACTACGGCCATTTCATTGTGTAGTCACAGCAATGCTACTTGGTTAATATTACCAATTTACTTGGTAACTACAGCCAGTTTATTGTGTAGTCACAGCAATGCTACTTGGTTAACTTAACGAATTTACTCGGTAACTGCAGCCAGTTTATTGTATAGTCACAGCAATGCTACTTGGTTAACTTAACGAATTTACTCGGTAACTGCAGCCAGTTTATTGTGTAGTCACAGCAATGCTACTTGGTTAACTAAATGATTTTACTCGGTAACTGCAGCCAGTTTATTGTGTAGTCACAGCAATGCTACTTGGTTAACTTAACGAATTTACTCGGTAACTGCAGCCAGTTTATTGTGTAGTTACAGCAATGCAACTTGGTTAACCTCACCAATTTACTCAGTAAGTACAGCCAGTTTATTAGGTAGTTACAGCAATGTTACTCAGTATTAGGAACCAATTCAATCGTAAGATAAGGTCAATTAACTTAGTATTATGAATAAAAACTATTAATTTGCCTGCATATTATTATATTTTTAAGTGCAACATTATAAGAGTTCACTATCTTATAATGTAACATATTAAAAAATACAATTAAAGGTACATAAATAGATTTTATTTAAATACGAAGTTAATTAACCATACTAACGATTGAATTGGTTTAGAATACTTGAGTAACATTGCTGTAAAGCTGCTGTAGTTACCGAGTAGCTAAACTTTGGCTGTAAAAGACATCGTATCAAAAAAAGAAACCACGAGTTCTACTCATCAATATAAACGACTTTTACTAAGGGAATCGTCTGTGGAATCGAAATAATTTCGACTATATTTAGAGAGCGAAACGAAATCGTAATAAAAAATATCCAAAGATGTGTCCCTTATTAAGTTGTTTGTATTTTCAGGTAGTTAGGAAATCTTACAGGGAGTAAAGGAAAATACAAACTTATGTAAGTGTAATATAAAAATATATTTTTGAATGTCAAAAAATTAATACAGTCAACTATAACTATAGTATAAAAGGCCCCTAGTGGGGAAGTTTTGGGGTAGTTAGTACTAATTTATTTCATTCTATATGTATTTTGGGGTGCTGAACCGAATCTGAGGTTCCTTCTCCGACTTCGGATTTTGAGGGCCGCCAAACTTTTTTTTGGCTGTTCTTTAGACGCACGCTTGTTACAGACATAAGTGTAGGTATCAACAACATGCAGGCAATGTTGGCGGTTACCTCGGATGCTGGAACAACAAGAAAGGTTATTTCAGTTTACGAGTAGTATTATACATCTAAATAAAAAACAATTTCCGAATGTATGAAAGATCATCACAAAGTATTCAATAACATACTTAGTAGTTTTAATAATAATAGTAGTATAGTAGGTACCTAGTAGTAATATATATGTTACGGGTAAAGCCCGGGTAAACCTAGGTTTACCCGGGTAAAGCCCAAAGACACAATGAAGTTGATTGAAATTTCGGACTTTAAATCCTAGGTCTACCCGGGTAAACCTAGGTTTACCCGGCCTCCGGACTTTACCCGTAACATATATATGTATATAAATTTTGAGATTACTTACAGTCTTGCAAACTGATAAGTTCATGTAAGAATGTGTCCTTGTTGTTACTTTGTCGCTTCTTGGCCAGTTTAAAAACTTTTTCTTTTAGAGCAGGAAAGCTCTCAAAAATATCTGTGTAATTTCCAGCATACAGCTCTTCAAAATCTTTTTCCAACTGTAAACAATTTCATAAATTAGTCATTTATTCAGATTGTCATTGTTATTCTGGAACCGGAACCCAGGACCCTTGGCTTCATAGGCAGGGTCACTACTCACTCGACTCAGCCATTCGGGTCGTCAATATAATAATTATAATTATTAGGATAATTGTTAGTTAGTTACATAGGGAGATGCACTCAAGCAAAAAAAAACAAACTGATTAAAAATAAACTATTTCAATACTAATTATTCAGTGCCTGAACGAAGGAGACAATTTTAGATTGAAAAAAAAAAAAACATAACAATACCTAATTTGAAAACTGCTGTTAAATATTAGTAGTAGTAGGAATATTATTTAGGTTTAAGCTATTTGTATTAGGAAAAAATAAACACAGACAAAACTACAACTAGGTACCTATTTGCAGTTTTTCCAAAAATTGATATTAGTCCCTTTTGAACAGACACTGAACTCGTGACGGGACAAAACAAACTTACAATTGAATTATTGCAGTCTAGGTTTGCTTTCTGCGCCTCCAAGTTCCTCTAAAATATTGTTCTTGGCCCCAGTTTTGGGATTAAGTCCTTTAAGTCTGTCTCCCTCAATAGGAGGAGAGATAGAGTTGTTATCTCATTTTCTGTAATGAAAAGAAAAAAGCTGCAAGGAAAAACAAACCACCGCACTGCTGGAAGCTGTGGCTGTCAGCCATGGCTTACAGCCTGTCCCTGGGATGGAGGAGTCGGCTGAAAGCGCCGCAGGAGAATCAGGCACGGCATAGGCTCTATATGTATAGTCTAGTGGCTAGGGCCCGGCCACTGCCTCCTGTCCGGGAGGCCGTGGTTCGATCCCCAGCTGCCAGTTTCAGTACCTATGTACTTTAGCCGTAACCCCCACCCCGCAGGCTTAGCGTTGTAGGTAGATAAAGTGGGGTTTTGAAGATAAGAGTACGCTCGGACCGAGTGCACTCGGATGACTTTTTAGAAACAAAATGGCGTAGTCGAAGAAAAATAAAGCGGAGATCATAAAAAAATGGACAGAACGGGATACGGTGCGCTTTTTAGAACCAGAAAACTGTGTGAAAACCGCAATCCAAGTGAACTCATAAACGACTTTAAACGAGCTAGCTCGTATGAGTTCGTCCGAGTGCACCCGGTCCGAGCCTACTCTTATCGTGAAAACCCCACATGCAAATGCATTTTCACGGGGTTTTTTACACGATGTCAAATGGCGTCTATTACCCTTCCGCTTTTGCAGTGTTCTACCACCAGTTTTGCCATGACTGAGGGATTGTATTCCGTTTGATATTTATGTGACGAAAACCTGCATCTAATGTTGTTTTCGTCAGTCATCCATGCATGACTGCATGATGGTTTAGTTTAGAGAAATGGATGATGGCTTACTCCGCGTGCTAGGTAATGGACGCCATAGATCGAAACCAATGAAAGAATCACATGAACTTTACTGACCTCTGAATACTTCAATATAATCTTGCAGCTTCCAGGCCGTTAGCAGATTTCTCACTTCTTCGTCCATGATTTGCACAGAGTAATCTGAATCACGATCACCAATATCACTAGGCGCGCACGCGACCAACTTTACAAGCAACCGGGGGCAGAATGAACGAGTGAAAAGACCACAGCGCACAGAGTACAGAACAGAGTGAATCGGATCGAGTCGCTCGGTTAAAACTGAATAAGTATCTCGATTATTTTTCGACTCTGTTAGATTTAGATGACACAGCTTGGGTAGCAATAACCAAGGTAGTTTGCAAGAATCAACCGATGCAATTTACTTATTTAAAAACACACGAGCAATTATTTAGAATTAAATTAGTACATGTTATTTAATAATAATCCACCTGGTTTATTAAAAAGAACCCAGTATTTACTCGTTTGAAATCAATAAACACTCCGATTAGAATTAAATGAGTTCTACTTGACTGTCATTAAACAAATATGTTTGTAAAAAATAATCGATTTAAATACTAATTTAGAACCAACAAAATGCTTATTAGCAGTTGACAAAACCACTCAGTAGTTATGGATCAAGTTCGAAAGTGGTTGGATGTACCAAATATGTTACTTGAAAATGATTAATTTTCTGTTTGATAATAATCAAGAATCTTTAACAATATTCACCTGTCTATTCTATGCCAAGTTAACTTGGAGTATTGTAAATAAGTCTTAGTCAAAATATGCCGATATGCTTTTAACCGAGCCAAAAAGGTCCTCGGTTAGTAATTTATTTTTTCAGTGTACTATGGATTTCTCGTATTGTCCTCATATAACCTATATTTAATTTCAGGCGAGAGGAATAAAAATTAGAACATGCAAATAGGTTGCATTAGCCTTTAAAAAATCAAAGCTAGAATATTATTGCGGTGCTGTTATTTTAAACGTTTGTCTTTGGTGACATGTCAATATCTAAGAAATCGGGATATGATATGAAAGAAATCGAGCTACAATGTACACTTTAATAAACTTGTTTCTGTATGAAATAGGTCTCTGGGCGCCTCGGGTCGATTTAGCTGCGTAAGAGAATAACTGCGTAAGAGAGAGGTTACAAACCCTAGTCGCGTAATCGTAGAATCAAGAACGTTTGGTCAACGCTATAGCAGCTAGGGATGGCTAGGGCTTTCACTGAATTGCGGATGTCACGCTACTGAGAAGCGGCTCATATTTCAGCCTCGCAGGCTAGAAGTTCCGGGTTCGCGATCGGGAAGGATAAAAAGTCCACTAGACTTAGAAGTTGAAAGTGCCTAATGACGTTACATTTGTACCACTAATGATATAGGATATAATTCCATGTGTCTATATAAATGTTTACAGCGTTCAAATATCATGTTTTTTTAAATGTTAAGGTATTTAGGTTTAATTTCAGAGATACCTCATCATAAATTCCTAACGGGTAAACTATTTCATTACCATTTCATCGCAGCTCATACCCGACTGGAATAGCAACACTAACCAGCACCCCGAGATAAGGATGTTGTTGCAAGCAGGCAATTTCTGGCTGCATCATAACTGTATCCACTAAACGCGCCTGAAACGTTTTATCACCGCTTCCAAGCTGACGCCGCTACCAAGATGATTAGAAAAGCGTTTCTGTATGCAATTCGCCAAGCAAGGAACGGGCAAGGAGCCAGCTACCACTACATGGCCGGTTGCACCCGAAAACAGGAGCAATCCTTTCTTTATTATGCAGCGCTAAAGGTGAGATTGGTCTGCGCAAAAGTCGGCTTGTTGCTAATACATTATTTGCCTAGGAAAATTTGCTCGTAGTACTATGACCGGTTTGAAGCAGCTGTCTCGAAGTTGCTCGTTACAGGTCCTCCTGTTGCCAATTTCACCAAGATTTTGTTATCTCGTGTGGGTTTATTGAGTTATTCCAGCTGCTATTAGGCATGCTGCCATGAATGGGGATTGGCGATGAGATCTGCAGAACAAGGGGAATCATCTTCGCTGGCGGAATGAACCACCATAAAATGCTATAGATTTGTCTTATGGCTTTTATTCAACTCAACACCGACAGGTGGAGATCGGGGCGGTAGCGAGGCGGCTGTCAATGTAATAGCCAAATATTTTAATGAACGACCGCCCGCCACTGACACGTGCAACAGTATCAGATAAACTCACTTTTGTTAATTTTGACGTGGTAACGTCTTATAAATCGATGAACGCCGGCCGGCTGCACGCACGAAAAAGCATGACTCGTTGTCACGTTCCGCCTGAGCCGAGCGTGCAAGCAAGAGCACGGAACAAGCAACAGAGAGGCACGATCGGCCAGCGCTCGGCTTGTGATGTGACACATCGCATCGCATGTGACTCACAGTCGTTATCACGTAAAATTATCGTCCGTAAACCGACATTACAGACAAACAATATTTTGTATAATTTTTTTCATGAACCTTTTTAGTAACATATTTGTTGCAATTGGGTTGTGTTGTGTCCAAGGAAATTAAATCAATACTAACAAGTCTGAACTTGAAGCATTATTATACAAAACGACTTGACAATTTCAGAATTGTATATTCCCAGCACTTTTATTTTATAAACTCAATTTTGTGCAAAAAAGACAGCATTTTATTCCACACGCCACATGACGTCACTTATTGCTTTTTCATAGAACTCAGGAACAAAAGTACCGTTTTGACAGTTCCTAAAAGTATATATTTTGACATAAAGGACACAACATGGACACAATGGACTTACATGGACACAACCCTATTTCCAACTTTACTGAAAGGATGTCAGATGTATATGGAGCAATGCTGCCACCTGCTAAGTGTTAAATGTTAAATGTGTGTTTAATGTTTCATGTATTTGAGTTATCTTAATGTACAATTTTCCCAAACCCCACATTTAAAAAATAAATCTGCGAAAATTCCCCGCTATAATATAGCATTTATCTAATTACAAGTTATTACCCCTTCAGATTACCGACGGAAATGATTTACGAACTTAATTAACTGATATTGAACGTACTAACAATATTATATAACAACGGAGGAAGCAATAACTCATGATGTGTGCATTCAGCAATTTGTTATTAGGTTTACATTACAATTAAAATTACTGTTGATATTACGGTTTCAATATACATGGTGGAACAAACGAATGGGCCCTAGAGGGAATTTTCATACTGCGCCTGAAGAAACTTTAGAGCAATATATTTATATGATAGTCACTGATATTGAATATAAAAAATAATGTTACGATTAAAATAACAAAAAACTGAAATAGGTATGTCTCGTTCCTGTCGGGCCTGGGTCACAAATGGCCATTCTTCTTTTGTCGTTTATGATGACCTAATTTTGTTTACATGGATGACATCATACTTGAATTTTTATATAGGTAGTTACCTACTTATTTGCACCAGTTACGAGAGGAAGCAATCTACAAGTATGATCGGAACTCTTAGTGCGCGAGTCTTGGTGTCGGAGTTGTCGGTATTTAGGGTACCGTACCCGAAAGGTGCCAAACGGGACCCTATCACTTAGGCTCCGCGTCCGTCTGTCCGTCCGTCCGTCCGTTCGTCCGTCCGTCAGCGGGTCCTAGAGCACGAACTAATATAATAGCTAGAAAGTTTAAATTTTCACAGAATGTGTATAATCTGTTGCCGCAACAACAAATAAAAACTGAAATTTAAATACGAGAAATATATTACAAATTAAAGAGGGTCCGCATACAAAAGTCTTGTTTTAATACACCCATGCATTTCTAATATGATGGTATATTTCGCGTCAACCTACATCGTTGAGGTAGCTCAGCGGTTATTGAAATAGGCTTTCAATCGTCGTGATTTCAAATCCTCGTGAGGGCATAATATTTTTAATTTATTTTTTGTTTTTGTTTTGAGTGTTTAAATTTTGGTATACTACGGCCCTTCGTGTGCACGCTCGCACTTGACCGAATTTTTGGTTATGCTCAAAGGCCTCAGAGTCGTTTGCCGCGCGCGCTCTGGTTCCGAATTCTACTGTTCACAAGCATACGATAAGCCTGGGCACAAACTTCAATACGAGTTATTTGGTATTCTACTAAAACCGGAATCCAATTCACAAGCAATTAAGTACGTTTTGGACGTCACGCTGGCGCTTGTGAATTGGATTCCGATTTTGTGCCAGGCTTGTCGTATGCTTGTGAACAGTAGAATTCGGGCCCTGGACTCACGTGTTTTTGCGTTTTGCCTCGCTTGCTTCGCGTTTTATCTCACGCACGACTGAACCACCGAACATAGCTCGGCCTTGCCGCGTGCAGCTTCGCGGGCTGCCTCGTTCGTTCGGGAACAGTTGCCACGCGCGGCAAAATCTTCGCGAGGCTGCTCGCTCTTTGGGGACCCGCGTGGCGTTTCTCTTCAGTATTACTCAGTCAACTGCTCCATAACGTAGTCAAATTATTCTGTGAATGAAACGAAAACCTATAATAACTCACTTACCATGTAATGCGTTTAATCTTCCACTCTTTACCTGCCCCACAGAGTATATAAGCAAAGCATTTCATTCGCCTGAGGCGTGCTTAAGTGCTTACTCTTGCCACAGATTAATTAAGAGTTAGGAAAGCTCTTGCTCACTTGCGCAAGTCAAACTCGGAGCTAAATATCTAAAATAATAGTATCCTGGCACAGTTTCCGAACCCTTCCCCAATACACCACTCTCTTGTTAAGCTATAAAAACAAACCCCTAAGAATAAATGAGGGTCACCACTCCACATAATCTTCTCTTACGAGTTTATTTATTTCTTAATATAAGACCCTTCTTCCGCATACAAAGCGAGTCTTGAAGACTGGCCGCCGCGAAGTATGTCACATACATCTATATGCAGCATACCGGATGTGTATTGAGCCGACGAGTTTTCAAAAGTCGCGTAGAAATCTTGTCGTGGAATATTGCCTTTGCGTATCGTAACGTGGAAGGGCTTCTCTCCAACACCCTGAAGACAAAGGCTGAAACCATTTGGCTTGGCATTTTTTTTTTATTATTTGTTTAATAGATAAAATACAAGCAACTTAATACTAAAGTCCCACAAAACTGTCTATGCACAGTTTGTCTGTGGGATTTGGCATTGGCATTGTATTCGTATGGCAGCAGAAGTCGTCGAGTCGCTGCTAAATCTTGAAATCTGTAGCCATTCAGCTGCGTCGTCAATATTTTAATACCGTTTGCCGATGACGTAATTTAACCGATATAAAATATCGGTTGGTTTTGACAATCCAATGAAAATACTACGCTATCGCTTGGCCAAGGAACGTCCTTTGAGCTTAGAGACTTACGCCCGTTTTCACTAACGACGAACAAGGAAACGCCTTAAGGTAACTCCTAATTTAAGGCAATGCTTAGAATAATGTTCCGTTTCACCAATCGATTTGTCCTATCCTAAGAGTAGCCTAGTTTTTTGATAGTTGTCCTAACACACGAGACTGTCACATGTGTCAGTTTAGGGGCACCTAAGCACTACGCCCTCCCAAATCGGTGTCGTAACTTTGTGAATCGTGTGCTTGCTCTAGGCTACTCCTAAATTTTTAGGCATCTGATTTAGGCGTGTCCTATGGTTAGTGAAAACGGGTATTAAACCCAGATGATTACTTTTTCTGCGAGACCTACTTACTGGTTCCGTTCTGTTGGTAGGTAGGTTAAGATTGTATTCCAGGGTTGGATTTCGTTACGATAACTCTCATATTTTGGTACACATTGGTATAACCAACCGGTTTGGTCCTTGCCGAAGACATGCCGACGACGGACTGACGAGTGAGAATAGTGACAAACAGAGTCGGCGGTCCGTAAAAAATCGCGCCCCTTCAGGAGATCAGGAATCAAGGGTCGTTAAGCCAAGACGTCCGAGCAGGAGGTGTACTTAAGAGGCTCTCGGGGACTTTGCTTTCTGTACAGCCTTTCGTCCCATAATAAGATCAGCCATTAAAATTAAGCCGTCACAGGCGTTTTGGATGTGCGAAAGTGGTTAGAATTTCGTACTTTGTATGTTGCACAAATGTGTAAATTATTTATTTATAGGTATGCATAGATTTTTTGTGCCTTGTGTTACAAATTGACTTGTAAGAACAAATCCATAAATGCTACCCTTGTATATTTTATACAGTGACTTAAACAAACCGCGCAAAGGCTCTTGTCCCTTAGCGAGCTACGGATACTTTGAGTAAAGGTTCCAGTATTTATCGCACGTATATTTATATGCTCTCCTGCCAAATAGATAATACTAATTAAATTATGAGAATGGAAAAATCGTATATGGGTACATGATTTATCTTCAAAGGGGTGGAAAATTTTAATTTTATGTTTGGCTGAGCGTTTCATTTAACTCCGCTTGATGTATGGTTGAACCTTCTGTACTGATATCGTGTGTAAAAGGATTCTCTTGCGTGTAATTTAATTTATCCTGTAAACAGCTGATGTATCCTTCCCTGGGTTATCGTGTTGGTAATTTTAATTTGGTTGTAATTAAAGGAAATGTTTTCGTTTAACACGGCTTATTGAACTATACTAATTTATTAATTTAATTGCCTCTGTGGATATTTAATTGTTTAATTATTATTATTGTATGATTATATTAGTTGGGCATTTGAGCTGGACAATCACCTTCATACATTAATCAAACATATAAACGTGTCAGGCCGTTTCCTATAACTACCAGCTCGCTTGTCCAAAGTCCACGGCCCTCGATTTTCAACCTACCCACATCAAGATAAAGTTAAAAACCTATGAAAAAAACAGAACAAAAGATCAAGGTCTTTTGTGGACGTTGGACGTATGAGTAAGAGGCAGAAGCACTGATGCAGACATCCAAAAACTTAGGGAAAATGGTGGCTCTGCCACCCCACATGGGAAATTTCGAGACGATACGACCTTGATATAACCTAACCGAAGAGCTAGCCAGAAATATGGAGTACTTTCCGTTCCACGCAGTGTGAAAGTATAATAGATATCAAGGCAGGAGAGCAACAAATGATGTTTTTTTTTTTTAATTTCGTAGATGGGCCTCCCGAGGGAGGCATCGCTGCGATAAACGACAAAAACTTCCATTAGAATTTATGAATGTTTACCGATGGTCCAACTTATTGGTACCTATCAAAATAGGTATAACAAATTACTATGATATTTTAGTTTTTTGGCATCTTTGACCTGGAGATTTACCCCTGGATATTTCAATCGTATTGCTCATTTGTATAGAAGCGACCACCTTCGTGACGTGACATGTGGTATGACAAAGACAACGTTTTCACGCATGTTCTGCCCAATCAGAGACCTATTCTCATTGTCTAATACGTAGACAGAGAAAGGAATAGACGGAGTGCATGCGTACACCTTTGAGATGGAGATAGAGTTGGTTCTCAATAAGTATAAGGTTCAAAATCAGAGATTTTCTGCCACTCATCTGTCAAAACAAGAGCAAACAAGCATTTGACAATATTGTGGCCAACAATAAAAAAACATACGCGGGTAAGGGACAGGTGATCGTTATTGCTTCTCACTTACATAAAAATGATTCGTATTATGTCATCACTTTCTTTTCTTTTTTTTCTGACGATGTGCCATCTCTATACTATACTCCCTTTACGGTCTAATACGTTGGAAATGTTCGCGCCAACACGTCTCGAAATATTTTAAACGTTAGACTTGACTTCCTCACGAATGAAATGTGATTACATCGCATCAGTCCAAGGTCTACATTAGGTACCTGAAAACTAATCACAAGATGGTTAAAATCGGTCGAACAACCCCGAAGTGAAAATCGAAAATCTTTCCAAAGTTGGTTTCATCTGAAATCATTTCATTTTCTCGCTGACAAGAGTGAACGTGCCCGATAAGTGTGACCTGCGGTTTCAGTGTAACTCGAATGAACCAAATCTTTTTGTAATTTCTTCAGTGTACCTAACTATAGAGAGCTTATGGTGAAAAAAAACCATATACAGAGGCGAGCTTGTCTCTAATAGGAGATATCTGCTAGCAAACCATGTTGGGTAGGAGTGGTGAGGGGAAGAACAGCGCGTAAGTATTTACAATGAAACTCTATCCTAGAATATAGTAATAAGTAGAACCTCCTGTCCACACAAAAAAAAAACATTTCATCCCGTTGTACCTTATGATGTGTCATGGAGAACACATGACACATCATAGGGTACAGTCGGGTCATAAATAGATAAGGATCTATTCATAAGTGGATATTTATTACCAGCCAGTCCTGTGCAACACATATTTAGTACCAGGGCAACATACTGTTGCAGGTGGTTATTCATAAAATTCAAAAGTTACTTTTTATTTAAATTTGTGAGTAATTGACCGAGCGAGCGAAGCGAGCGAAGCGTCTCCGTTTCAGGTTTGGGCAAAAATGCTTTCGTATGTCCGGTTGTTCTCCTCTACAGGTCGCATTTATGAACCGATTCTCGTGAAATTTTGTGAGCAGGTTGTAAAAATAAATAGAATTTTTTACTCGAGCCAGTTTTTAGACTTTTTTCAAAATGGCGGAGATATGGGGTTTTAAAATGTAAAAAAATCGCTACAACCCAAACGGCTCGATGGATATTAACAAATGAGGTGTCGTTGGATTTGTAAAGACCATGAGAGTGAAACAGACTGTATTAGAGTAGTTTCTGAACGCAGCTGTCAAAGTAAAACTGATGCCAACTCGCTCTAGGAGGCCTCTCGCTCTCTCGTCTAGGACATGGTGCTGAAGATACACGTAACAATATAATAATTAAAAGTAACAGATTTAGAAATAAAACCAGTGCATAATAAAACAAATAAAGTGTTTGCAATTAAGTATAATACATGGCGCAGCCGAATTTCGAACAAAAAGGCGCTTTGGGCAAGTGATAAATCTGATGACATCGGGTGAAGAAACGACGACGCCACCAATCGAACAAGAAATGGCGTCTGCGATCGAATATCGGATGCCGTCCCCAATGAGAATGGATCTCGTGGACCTGCTGCCTGAATGGTTGGGGTTCAAACAGAGGTTTAATATTTTTCTAACAGCGGCAGGTTTTGACCGAGTCTGTGAGGCAAGAAAAATAGCAATTTTTCTGAACGCCATTGGACATGAGGCGCAGGATTTATACTTCAATGTATTGAAAAAAGAAGAAATAACTAAGTACGAAGGAATAATAACAATATTCGACGAATATTTCGCACCGAAGAAAAATGAGTTAATAAATACCTATTGCTTCAACGCAAGATGTCAAGAAGAAAATGAAAAGTTCGATAGTTTTTACACAGCCCTGAAAAAGCTGGTAAAATCCTGTAATTTCAAAGATCAAGAGGACCGGATGCTGAGGGACAGAATAATAATTGGTGTTGCTGACAAGAATTTGCAACAAAAGCTGCTGGCTGCAAATGACCTAACACTAGACCAGGCAGTTTCTTTGTGCAGGTCAACGGAGGCAAGCAAGGTGCAGGCAAAAGTGATGCAACAGGCGAGCAGCATTGATGAAGTGAGAAAACAGCCAGGACAGAACTTGCAGCGGCAGTTTACAACAGATAAGTACTTTAACAACAGAACGGTGGTTAGGAATGATGAAATATATCTTTGTAAAAAGTGTGGCACAAAGCATGGCCCGAGAAGCTGTCCAGCTTATGGAAAGGTCTGCATAAATTGTAAGAAATTAAATCACTTTAAGGTGGGGTGTAAGTTTATCAATGAAATAAACATAAATGATGATGACAAATATGATGATAACATGGTTCATGATATGTGACTAGCTAGATGTCATACGATTGGTAATAAAAAGTATAAAAATAATGAATGGATTTCACAATTAAGAGTGGAGAATAAAAAAGTTGACTTTAAGTGTGACACCGGTGCGCAGGTGAATGTTTTGTCATTAAAAGATTATTGTAAAATTGTCGATGATGAGAGTCCTAAATGGTCTGAGACAAGAATAGTTTTAGAAGCATTTGGGGGAACACATATTCATCCACTTGGTAAAGTCAACTTAAGAATAATAAAGGATGATCACACGTATGACACAGAGTTCATAATAATAAAACAAAATGTTAGGCCCATTTTAGGTTTCAGTACCCTAAGAGATTTAAACATACTTAAAATAATAAACACAGTTAGTTATAAAAAGTCGAAGGAACAAATTGTTAAGGAAAACTGTGAACTTTTTCAGGGTGTTGGTGAGTTTGAGGTTCCGCTGGAGCTGCGCACTCAGCCCGGAGCTCAGCCAGTTGTACGGCCTCCAAGAAGAGTACCACACGCACTGATGGAGAGGCTTGCAACTAAGTTGAAATGTCTGGAGGACCAGCGAATCATTGAGCGCGTAGATCACCCTGAAAGTTTTGTGAGTAATATGGTAATAATAGAAAAAGTAGATAAGAACTTAAGAATATGCTTGGATCCACAGGAGTTAAATAAAGTACTCATAAGAAATTATCACTTAATACCGACATTAGATGAAATAGTAGCACAACTTGCGAATAAGTCACTGTTTTCAGTTTTGGATTTGTCAGATGGATTTTACAATATAAGGTTGACGGACGGATCAACAAGTCTTTGCACTTTCAGTACACCGCTAGGATGTTATAAATTTTTAAGATTACCCTTTGGACTGTCAATTGCACCGGAAATTTTTCAAAAATATAGTGAAAAAACATTTGGAGATATACCTGGAGTAATAGTATACTGCGATGACTTGATGATCTGTGCTGATAATGAGGATGAACATGATAAAATATTAACAAAGGTATTTGAACGTGCGAAAGAAAGGAATGTAAGATTTAATAAAAGGAAATTTCAGTACAAACTCGAGGAAGTAAAATATTTTGGACACATTTTCTCAAAGAAGGGCATGAAAATTGACCCAGAAAGAATTAAAGCGATAACTGAATTAAAAAGTCCAACTAACAAAAAAGAATTACAAATAATACTGGGAATGATAAATTACTTGAGAAGATTTGTCCCTGATTTAGCAAATTTAGCAGCTCCATTACAAGAATTACTAAAAAAAGATATACACTGGATATGGACAGCTATACATGAAAATGCCTTTGTTAATATAAAGAATTGTATTAGCCAAGCACCAGTACTACAGAATTTTAATAGTAAATTACCAGTAACTATCCAATGTGATGCATCTAAGGATGGCTTAGGTTGTTGTTTAATGCAGGATGGCAAACCAGTAAGTTATGCTTCAAGAAGTTTGACCTCAGCGGAGAGACAATTTTCTCAAATAGAAAAAGAACTGCTAAGTGTAGTTTGGGCCACTAAAAAGTTCCATTACTACATCTATGGAAGAAAATGTACTGTTTTAAATGACCATAAACCACTTGAAACTTTACTAAAGAAGGGTGTACATGAAATACCTTCGACTAGATTACAAAGACTAAAATTAAAATTATTAAAATATAATATTGAATTTAAATATCTCAAAGGAAAATTGATGCATATTGCAGATTTGCTGTCACGCTCTTTTCTTGATGAAACTGAAACAGATGATACGTACATGTATGAAGTTATTCATTGTGTTGGCTTAGCATCTTACTTACAATGTACTGAAAAACAAAAAGAAAAATTAATTGAGGAAACTTTAAAAGATGAAGAATTGTTAAAAGTTATAGAATTTATCACCAATGGGTGGCCAGAAAAGATAGACAAAGTACCAGATTTTGTAAAGTACTATTTCAAATTTAGGACAGATTTGAATGTAGACAATAATTTGGTTTTCATGAAGGATAGGCTTCTGATACCAAAGGAATTAAGACTAAGTATACTAAAATCTATACATGAAGGACATATTGGAATAACAAAAATGAAACAAACCATGAGGAACCTATATTATTGGCCAAAATGTGATGAACATATTGAAAATTATGTAAGAAAATGTTTTGTCTGTCAAACTTACCAAAATAACAATGTCAGAGAACCCTTGTTATCTCATAATGTACCAACATTGCCATTTACCAAGATAGGGGTTGATATTATGGACTTTAAAGCGAAAAGTTATTTAGTTCTCTATGATTATACTACGAAGTGGTTAGAAGTAAAGAAAATCAATAATAAATCATCATCCAGCATAATTAATATTTTAATAGAAATTTTCACACAGTTTGGAATACCAACAGAAGTAGTATCAGATCATGTACCTTTTGACTCTAGAGAATGTCAAAAATTTGCTGATGACTGGGGTTTTAAATTCATTTACTCTAGCCCAAGATATCCACAATCCAATGGGATGGCGGAGAGAGGTGTACAAATTGCAAAAAAAATGTTAACAAAGTGTTGGGAGGACAAAACAGATTTTAGAGTTGCATTGTTAAAATATAGAGCCTGTCCAGTCTCAGGAACAAATTTTTCACCAGCACAATTAATGATGAGTAGAAATTTGAAAACAAAGTTACCAGTTACACAAAGATACTTGGAACCAAGGATAAATGGAAATGTTGAGACAGAATTTAAAATGGTTAGAGATAGAAATGTTAAAAATTATAATAAGAATAGTAGTTATAAGCAAAACTTTATGATAGGACAAAATGTATGGTTCAAAAAGGATCCAAGCAGTAATAAATGGTTAAAGGGAAAAATTGTAAAAAATAATGACTACAGGTCTTATGACATTGTAAATGATGAAAAGTGTACCTACACAAGAACTTCTTATCATATCCGCTCTCAGTGATTGGCTGGACTCAGTCTCTGTGGCTGGGTGTGTGGGTCGAGCGGAGCCTTGGGTGAACTGGCACCCCGTTAGTTATTAAGTTAGTATTTAGTTTGGAACTTAAATTGGTTTCCGTGTCTGTTTGCAACAATGGAAAAGAAGGAGAAGAGAATATGTTAGATGTAACAACTAGTTTAGTAGTTTATATTTTTTTTATATAAAAGAGGAAGATGTATTAGAGTAGTTTCTGAACGCAGCTGTCAAAGTAAAACTGATGCCAACTCGCTCTAGGAGGCCTCTCGCTCTCTCGTCTAGGACATGGTGCTGAAGATACACGTAACAATATAATAATTAAAAGTAACAGATTTAGAAATAAAACCAGTGCATAATAAAACAAATAAAGTGTTTGCAATTAAGTATAATACACAGACTATATAATTTTAGTAAAAAGTCAATAGGTTGTATTAAAGATCGCGAAATGTAGTTTACAAAGTTATTGGTGCGGCTACTTTCATACTGCATGTACGTAACCAGGTACATTCATAAGTTTGTATGTGTTATTGAAAGAAAATTATTTGGGTTATTTTTTTTATGTGTGTTAGCAGTTCAGCTTTCCCACCGACATACTCGCGAGGTCTACAGCTCACAGAGCCATTAGTTTTATTTAAATAAAAGTACCCATTTGACTTTTGAACATTAAGAATTAGGTAACCTCCTTTGCAACAGTTTGTTGCCCTGGTACTTTAAGGAAAGTTGCCCTTCTTTGCTCCATCCCTAAGCCCACAACTTCCGAACGGGCGGTAGTATACAAAAATATTAATATTATATTGACGTTGACTAAGTAATATGTATGATTTTATGGTCAATAAAAATTTTGAACTGAACTGAACTGTTGAAAGGACAATGAGTGGGCCCACCAGCTAAAAAATCATAAAATATTTTATTTCTACTATGTACCAGGGGTATGGGTCTGCAGTTAGTTCAATAACTTTTTTCGCTGAAACTTGTGTTTTTATAATGATAATAATAATATAGCGTCACACCCTACGGGGTGGCAGAGGCACTGCGCCCACTTTCAGCCAGTGATTCAATATTCCATTTTTCGTGACAGGGGGCTAGCCCATTGCTTCAGTATCATACCAATATATTATTGGTATAATATTGTTTTGAGATCTTAAGTTTTGTTGGACGATGGAACGGGATTCTCCGAGTGCGAGTCCGACCTGCACTTGACCGTTTTTTTTTCCTTTGAAGGATCGGCACCCTAAAAACAAAAGATCTCTAAAATAATCCGCATTCGCATTACGAAATGAAAACATTGCTTTTAGAGAGCAAAAAGTCGCTCCCTTTAAGGGGTTTTCGCCTTTGTTTCTACAATACGTGAAATGAGCGTTTCAGTGGAGCCCCATGAACCATTTGTCTTATTCCCTTCACTCACTTCCAACACTCCCGGCTACAAGTGTGGGGGGACACGTTCGGATATTGAAGTGAGGGCTTAAGACTGAATTCGAAACATCAGTATTACCCTTCCGGCTCAGAATGTTGAATTTGCAAAACTCAACATTCTGAGCCGGAAGGAGTATTGCCACCGCCATACCAAGACTCATTTAATTACTTAATGATCAGTTTTGTATGTTAATTCTATTTGGGAATTTTTCTTTTTCAGAGAGATATATTTTATTTAATTGACTTTAACAAATAGGACTGTGCCACACCGTCCTGTGTGACCGTCAACCTATGGCTGGGCATTCAATTTCAGTAGGTAAGAAAGGGTCGACGTGACTACAGTAAAAATACAGTTAAAATTGTCGCGATCGATTACGACTTTCGATTTTTTACGAATTCTAAATCTCAATCATTATAATCTTTTAACCATCCATATATTTCTTCAGAGTTTTCATCTTTAGTTATTTTTTTTTCTTTATTACAACATAACATCACGGATTTTTCCTCTTCGAAGTGGTTGAGCTACTTTGCTTTCAATACTATATTTTTTGTGATAGATGGCTATCAGATGTTATTGAGATTAGTTACAAATATCATAATCATAAAGACATTATTATGTTCCGCGACTCTGAGTTCAGTTTCCGAGTGTGCGCCGTCGAGGTTACATTTTAATTTGGGCGCGTGGTTTTTAATATGTCAGGTGAATTGGGCCTCTTGTCTGTGTAGGCCTGTTTCCTGTTACGAGCCCGGTTGAGAGTAATTTGACGACATGTAGACGGAATAATGAAGAGGCACGCTCGTTTCCTTTGTTTGATTTAGATTGCGGCGGGAAATACTTTGTTAACAGAACATTTAGAAGTAACTCGTTGTTTAATCAATAAATAGTCAAAAATCTGATAGCTAACAAAAAAAAAAAATTTTGGTTCGGACTCCAAAACAGAAAAAACGACGCAGAGTCAAATTGATGTTATTAAAATATTGGGCCGAATGAAAAAAAAAAATTTGACGTTCGCTCATAGAAGTAACGATCACTTTCTTAGTGTGAAACTGTCGAAACAGTAGTGAAACTTTATTAGCTTGGTGCACTATCGATGTTGAATTTTTCAGGTAAATTAACTGTCTATATACTTATTCCATTCCTTAGGCTCACTACTCAAAAGTCGCAGCCCTTTTTTTATTCGATTTGAACTCTCGGCTGATTCATATTTTGTCGGCTTGTTGATGAATTTCTCTGAAGCCAGTGCTTCTGTTATTTTATTATTCTGTGGTTGAGGTGTTTTGCAGAAACTGTTTGACCGCAGATCATCATTATTTAGTTAGGCAGTGCTATTGGGCTAATGATGTGCTGGATATCATTTTGAAAATAAACAGTAGCTCTCAATACGCTATTGGACTGCTAGTCAAAATGGATAGTTTTAGGTTACAAAAACTGTCAAAACGGCAATTTTGTTCACGAGTTCTATGAAATACGACGTGACGACATCATCGAATGCTTGACAAAAAACTAAATTACAGTTGCTGGAAACATACATTCCTGATTTCTAAGTAAGCCATTTTGTGTACATAATCCTTCAACTTCAGACGTGTTCCTAAACAACACTGATTTACCCGACTATACTATACTCTATAAACACGCTTACTATACGCTTTATTGCAGCTCTTTGTCCAACTCATCAAACGTTTAACAGTTATTTGGTATTTGTCACATGCAATCATCTTGAAATTATATTTACTTTGCAATTTACTAAACCAAGATTTAATATAATCTAATTAATGTTACTTAGTAGCACATTATACCTAGTGCTATTAGTACAAACCTACAAACAAGACACTCAAGAGGTTAGCTTGAGAGAGCTAAGTCCTTAGTAACTAAGCAATTCATGATTACAATTAGACCCAAACTGACCAGTATTACAAATACAGCAGGCTGAGATAGCAGCGGTCAGCGGGTACTCTAATAATAAATGCTAATCCTGTTTTCTCACAGCAAATTCTTAGGTGGAATGTTCCGAAATTCCCCTCTTGACTGTGGGGCAGCGCAGTATAGCAGCAATTTGGTTAACTTAATTCTACATTAAGCTTAAGCGGTGTTCTTTAGTACAGCACGGAGCGCACAAGTTGAATTTATGGACTGCCGCATCTAAGGGTGATCGCCCTTTGCTACTTTTTGAAGCTATGCAGTTCCGATATAGTCTCGATACAATAGCAAAACTGTAGCAGTTCGTATGCCCTCTCAAACATCGATGTTATGCAATACAACTACCATACATATATCAACAATATGATATTGACAATACACTACATTCAGATAGTACCAATAAATGTAGAATTGATAACCGCGCTGCAGCATCGTTACAGATGCGAAGCAGCATTGATTGATACATAAGCGACAAATTAATCGATACAGAAACCATACAGCATCGATATGATGCGATGCAGAATCGATACAGGTGCGATGAACATCGATACGGCTGGAGCATTTGATACAGGGTCGATGAATAATGGATACAGGAACGATACAGCATCGCTCAATATAGATGACATGCATAATTAATTAAGACGCATTCAGTTTCAGTTTTCTTCAATTTTATCTTTAAATTAACTTAAATTAAGGTATCAATAATACGGAAGTGATGCAGCATCGATATGGAAACGATGCAGCATTGATATCGACACGATGCACCATCGATAAAGACGCCATGCAGCAAGCATCGATACTCAAACGATGAATCCTCGATACATATACGATTCAGCATCGATGAAGACCAGTTGCAACATCACTTTAGTTACAATTCGATACACTTTTGTTACTACCTGCAGAGTGTCTGTGGACGCAGCTGGCATCGAACAGAAGTAAGTACAGCTGAATCAATACAGTGGTCGAGAGTTAACATCGATACGAAATCGTTGCTTGATCGATTCAACCGCTCAATGCACATGTAATGAGACTAACGCCCGGAGGTAGTGAACCGGACTCGTGCTCTTGAAATATTGCAAATAGTCATCATGTGCGACCACCCTAAATATGTTCGGATTTCCTAAAGCATGATATTAGAAGGGAGTAGTCAGAAGGATCTCTTGTTGGGGTTACTTTGACACAGCTTTGGTAGCATGGTAATGTTTCTACAAAATTTTGTTAAATGGTTTAATTATTAAGCGGGAAATTGGTTACTTGGTGCTTGTTCCTTTTGCTGGTTAAAGGGGGGGCAGATCGGAATTCAAGAGGTGTCAGTTTCATTATGTTTACAAAACATATAGGATAATTTAGTAGTTAAGTTTGTATTGTTTTAACCCTTAATAAATGTAGGTGAGACAAGTATTTTCTATGTTCAAACCTAAAAATCCATTGTTACAGACATCAGAACAATATGTTCAATGTTCATATACTTTATTGCACAGAAACTTAAAAAATACATTTACAAGAATTATTATACGCAAAGGCGAGCTTATCTCTAATATCCTTATTATTCAAGATAACATAGCGTTGCGTGAGAGACACGACGACAGGTGTTTACCTAAGAATGCATACAAGTTCACAACGATTTTAAAAAATATATGTTTAGTAGCAGAAAACTATATCTCAACTCCTTTAATAAGTTTTGCTTATATTTAAATTTTATTCTTATGGTTATAAATAATATTGTCATCCTTATTTAGCTACAATTTTTTATTTGTGATTAAAAAACTGGAATTTTGGGCGCTGTTTTTCTGAAATACAGGTCTTACGCTTAGCTCAGCGACAGATGCTACAGTGTTTTTCATTTGCAATCTAATCTAGCCTCCATTAAAATAGCACCACTGTAACTATTGCATACTTCTTAAGTAAAAAAATAAGGGTTTCCCCATACAAGAAACGTTTTGGTACTTTTTGTTTGGTTGTACGATGGTGCATGCCAGGTTTCTCCTTCATGTGCGAGTTCGTCTCGCACTGGTCCAATTTTATTTTTTAACTAGTTTAATGAAAGAAGAAGAATTTAGCTCAAATACCAGCATAATATCGAGAGCCGAGCATTGATGCCAGTAATGCCACGTTGCTAAATTTTCCCTCACGTGGGTTACAATTTAGCAACCTCGTTTTTTATAATGAACCGTTCTGTAAGGAAAAGCTGCGAGTCTCAACTCATACAGGTAATGACCTTTTGCTTAGCTTGCTATATTCTTGTTGGGAGCCCGTGGGGAAAAAAGTGCGATTTGCAAAAAGATTTTGTGTGACAATTCATTTTAGCTGAATGAAACCATTTGTCATATTTGTTTGTGTTTTTGACGATAGCGAGTATTCCTCGATAGCGTTTATCTGTCTGTTTATCTGGGGCTTTTGACATTTCACACGTAGAAAAAGTGTCAAAAAGAAATTATCTGACTATTATCCGTCTCTTGAGAGAGCCGGGCTAAATCGTAAAAAACATTGTGATTTTTAACAAACATCACGCCTTTTCTTAGCCACTTATTCAATACGATAGGACTTTGAATTCTGCTCTTAAATCTCTACTAAAATTTGTGTTACAATTCATTGCTGAATTTCTGACGCAAGTTCCAGTAAATGGAATAAATACACATGTATTTTTACAAACCAGTAAACGAAATATACTGTCTAGAAAAATATGAGAATCTCAGCGACTCGATTTAATGTAACAAACGGTTACAAACCTCCTGATATCAAGTCTCATCTAATAAAACTGATTTCTGCTAATAAATGAATGCGATTGCTTGCCTTGGCTTGGCAAACAAAATATCACTTTAATTATTCTGGCCCTTCTTGTCATTCCAACTTTTCAGGAAAATCGAAGGACACACCGGATAAATCCGTTCGGGCCTGCTAACAAAGGGATCGTTCAACAATTACGTGATCATTTTTGGCCGTTTTTTTAACCCCCCCCCCCCCCCTATGTGATCACAGCGTAATCTTTTGTTTTTAACCCCCCCCCCCTCGCGTTGATTACGTCATCTTCGTCCGTGCTTAAAATTTTGCTGTTTATTAGCACTGACACGTTTCTATGGGTCTTAAATGACCTAAATTTGGGAAGCGGGTGTGTCATTTTGTCAAAATGCTAGGTAAGAACTATAAAGTTACAGTTTTGATAACTTTTTAACTAAAATATACCCAAAATACTTACTTACTTCCTCCAATATACCTATAACAATACTGATGCTTGGAAAAGTCGATAAAATATGCCGAAAAAGTATAAAAATACTGAATCTGGTCACACTGTTCCACAGTTTGTCTATAGCAGGGGAAATCCCGTTTCATCTATGTAATAGTAAGTGTTACCAGTAATAAACTTCAAAATTGGACGTAAATATTTAAATATAATTTATTTTCGGAAACGAAGCGCAGATGACGTAATCATGGATTCTTCCCCCCCACCCCCCCAAATAATCCGATGTATATACAAGCACCCGACCCCCCCCCCCTTCCGGTGATCACGTAATTGTTGAATGATCCCAAAGACGTCATACATAAAATCACAGATACTTTAATATTATACTATAAAATCAAACATACATCAACGCCAAGTCATACTTTTTGTAATAACCAAACGCTCGAAAAACATTTCTGCAGCGCGGCTAAAAAGAAAAAACCTAAAGAGCTTATTAAAATCCGCACTAACAAGAACACATTTCAAACAATTACCGCAAAAAGAAGCGTAAAGATTCTACCCCTCAAGAAGATCGTGGCTCAGCGGTTCAACTTTACACTCCTTTGTAGTCAAAGGGGATGCTCCAAGCTCCAACACAAGAAATTATTCATTAGCCCCGCCACAGCGCCGACGATATTTCCTGAGTTTTACATTAAGCCAATAACATTATTGTTGCGAGACGCCTTGTGGTCGTGGTGTTTGTTGCTTGTGCTCGAAGGTGGATTCTTTAAATACAGTGACACCCAAGGTGCCAATAACCATTCACCAAGTCGCATTTCTATTAAAAATGCGAAAGTTTCTGTGTGTTGGTTGGTAGTACCAACTTGTTACCTACTACCTGTGCCTACTACCTATGTGAGGGTGTGTGTGTATACATGTTTGTTACTCTTTTACGCTGAAATGGCTGGACGGACTTAAATTAAATCTAATATAAGTACATTTAGTTTATGCGCTGGAGAAAGAGAGGATATTTATTATAAGACGGCCTAGAAAGAGGGTAATATCATTCCGTTAACGAAGATATGACATGTGTAGTATGATGAATATTTCATAATTTCCTAGTTAAATCATTAACTCTACGTTAATGATAAGACGCAAGTGGACTTAAGAGTACCGAATCTTGCAGAACAGCTGAAGTGATTATGAATATGAAGCCTATAAGTAGCCGGCTAATTCTCGGTAGAATGCATTGTCGTGTGTTGTTTATTAGATCCTGTTAGCCGCCACGATCGGATGATTAGATCCTGTTAGCCACCACGGTCGGATGATTCGAGGAGTTAATTAACATAATAGGAATAATCAGTGTTGATACCTAATATGCACAAATAGACACTAATTACACTGTAGGCCAATTAACGAATATTGCACCTATTGGTAGCAATTTTGGTTTACAGCGCGATTTAATACATACCTACCTGGCAAAGGCTGGACTTTACCAACGAAAAGTTATACGAGAATAACTATCCCGGGGATAAGTTGTATGGTAAATGACAGTTCAAAATGGGGTGATCTGATCTAGGTGTCACTGGTGTCTATGAAAAAGTAGAAGATACTCTCGAGTAAAAGTTACTCATTCGTTGGTAGAATCCGGGCTAAATATTAAATGTTACGTATGCCACTGTCAGTACCATGTTACTCCGCTACATAATGTCATTATGGAGATCTTGGGTACGACGATCCGTCCATTTTTCCCTATTTTTCCCCATCTACTAATTTTTTGGAATGATCTGTCTACGTCCCTATTTGTTTGCTTACCCATCAATCTACTTTCCGAGTCTACTTTACAACCCGTGTTGCGCTAGGCATGCCTGTAAAGGCTGTAATGAAACCCCCCTCTTTACACCGTGAGATGTATCCGCGGACTCTGGGCAGATGCATCCGCAGATGAATTTCCACGAGTTGTCTACACACCTGACAACGTCTGTAGGTCGAGCAGTCTTTGTTCGTTCTCCACAGACGCAACACGTACTCGCACATTAATATTTAAAATTAACTCCGATCAAACTGATGCGTCCGCAGATGGTGGTCAGACGCCGGACGTTCGCGCCGAAACCCTTTGATGCATGCCTAAAACCAACAGCAAGCGGATTCGAGGCAGACGCATCTGCCGACGTTAAATTCCTATAGAGACGCGTAAATCACCACCTCTTTATTTATTTATTTATTTAATTAGGTCCACAAAATGGATTACAATCAAAAAAAGACACAACATAGGACATGCACAGAATAAAGTTCTGGACTGCTCTCCAACGCATGTAAACACAGATGGCTACATAAGTGAGGCAGAACATCATTAGCAAACTATTTGCTACTTATAAAAATAGCATTAAAAAATTCAAATAATTCAATAAAAATCACAGTTGCATGCATAAAATCAATAGCGAAGAAAAATAATTAATATGAATATAACATTAACTATGACACCAAATTATTATAAGTTTAATTTAAATTTAAATACGAATCACATTACATTGAGGATAAAAAATATAATTAATTTTGCAACGAATTTAATATAGGTAATAAATTGTGGATGGATTTACTAAATTTGTAACGGTTGCTATTAAAGATGTCAATCTTATTACTTGCCACTTTGCTGAGATTATTAGACAAACGACACATTCTCGAGATTGGTTCATTATAGGAGATATTATTTCGGTAAACAGGATGGAGCGGTATGAGAGTGCGGGTTCTAGTGAAATAATTAAATGATAAGAGTTCCAGCAGAGATGCAGAATCGATTCTATTATGAATCAAATTATGTAGGAATTTTAAATCTAATGTTTTACGTTTTAGTTCAAGGGAGGTGGATATTGAATTTGATCATTTTGTCGTGGTAACGGGCAAGATCTCGGCCAAAGTTGCAACGATATGATAACACATTCAAAATTCAAATTTACATCACGGATACATCGGCAGATGACGATTGCCGACGCATCTCTCTATGTGAAGGGAGGGGGGCCATTAAGGCATGTGCCCGTCGGGACATTAATAGGCTGCATTTATTTTAAGTTATATTTCAGTATTCATTCAGTATTCAGTACTAAGATTTTCCTTTTCTGGTAAATTACCTTCCGGCATAGTCACTGTCATTTCGGAGTTCTTACAGTCCTTATCACCCACCACTTGGCGAACGAATCTCTCGTCAAAGGCTCCCTTTTTCTTGTGCGCCAGGCCTAGGCCGTGAAGGATTGCATGCGATACGTACGACGGTAGAGTGCATACTGGGGTCAATCGCACTACCTGTTAAAAAAATCACAAAATTCTGAGTCAAATAACTAAATTTTTCAAAAAATACAGAGACAAATATCGATGAAACTGTAGCTCCTAAGCCTAAGTGGGGGAAAATCGTGAAGGAATAAAATATAAAATTGCTCTGATCAAATTGGTTTCATAGTGAAAGTTGATCAGAATGATGTCCCTAACAACCCCCTAAAATATGACTACACCTTTCTGTTACATACACCCTTTATTTAACAAGAACTTTGAACGTTTATCGCGAACATAAATTTAAATGGTTCCACTTACTCTCCTCCCAACCTCTTTATTAAAGAACACCGAGCAGCAATCTTCCAATACATTGGCGAATGTAAAGTACAGGTACGTGTAGTTGGTCCTGTTAGCTGCTTCCTGCGGACTCTGCTCTTCGAACCGCAAGCAGCTACGCTTCTCGAAGTACCAGAGGCCATCTTGGACTATGTTGATTACTCGTTTTGCATCTGTAAAAGAACATAGCGTCAAGCCTTTCCCGTACGGGAAGTTGTGCCCACTTTTACGGGATTACTCAATCACTATGCGTAAAAGGGGGCTAGCTCATCGCCGCCGCTATGGAGTAATGAAGGTTTCCTGACGATGTTTTCCGTCACCTCTAAGGCTGATAAACACAGGGTCAGTTCATGAGTCAGTAACGGCGCCGATGCCGACGCCGACACGACTTCGACTGTATAAATGGAATGAAGTAGTCGTGGTAAGTTTTCTGACTGACTTCAAATCAATTTACATTGGGTTTTTTCGGTTCAGCACTGACTTCTCGCGAATTCGGAGTCATTAGCGGATACAGGGGGGCGAGGGATTACGGGGGAGCGGAGTGACGACCCAGGAATTCATTCCCTAATAATTCTTATATTCCAGGACACCCAAGAATTTCATTCTTTTGACACAACTTTTCGATTTAATTCAGGGGCACTTTTTCACAGCATATTCAAAAGAAACAGGAATATATTCGTCATGCTAGCCATTTGATTTATCTGGGGCGGCTGAAGCCGCCCTATGAGTTTTTGTATTCCACAGAACCTAGGATTTTCATTCTTTGGAATGAACTTTCCGATTTAATTCAAGTGCACTTTTACAAAGCATACCCAGAAGAAACAGAAATGTTTTCGATATGCTAGCCATATAGAGCTATATGATTTTCTTCTTATAGAGTTCTCGTTTAGTCGACTTGCTAGCCATGGGAATTTTTCGGGTCGGCTCGCGCCGCCCTATGGGTTCTTTTATTTGTTTTCGTTACTTGACTTGCTAGCCATGGGAAACTTCCGGGTTGGCTGACGCCGCCTCCATGAGTGCCCGTTGGTATTGAGTAGAGTTATTGACATGTTTGCCAAAAGCGATACAAGGCACGCGTAACTTTATTTTGTAAACGTTCAATGTACAAAACATACTTTATAAATAAGTTACTGAACATAATCAAAATGCCCATCCTGGATCCGCCCCTGTTCGGAGTCAGTCACTGACCTTGTGTATTTCATCGTGTAGAACATCCTTATAATGTACTTAATTAACCCTAGCTCATAAGCGTAATTAGATCCTGGTCAGCGCTGGAATTTATGCCTTCATCTCCTGCGTGAGAAGCCAGCGTGAAACTCACTTTATTTAAAAATACATGGGTAACGGACGAACAATATAGGGGTTTTCAAAAGCACATTGTTTTTCACACCAAGCAAATGTTTCCCGAACATATACTTCTAACACAGATATGTGTTAGAAGTATCTGAGTGAGAATTTACAAGAAACACGAATTTTTTTAAATATTTTATTGGAGTTCTTACTTGTGATGTAAAAGTCGAACACATAAGGAATGACCCCGTCGTTCCATTGACACGGCCAGGCTGCAGGCAGTAAAGGTACATAGTCGCATTGATGACCTATCAATGAAGGAAGCAACCCGATCAATTAGGAATGTTGATAATAATAATAATATCTTTATTCCAGAAAAAAAACATATGGTATCTTACTAACTAACACATAAACATAAATTATAAATATATCATATCATTTATAAATTTTTAAAATATTTGAAAAAGAGATAAACATTTAAAACTTAAAACAGCAAATAGTTATCACTAAGAAGTGCGACATTGCACTATAATCAGTATATAAAAAAAATATACTGCAATACTAATAATGTTGATCTTTCTAATGCGCTTGGCCAACAAAGAACAGAGAGGAGTATGGAGAGCAGTCCGTTAACCTCCAGTAGTGGAGAGGCAACAAAATAAGAAGGAAGAAAGGTATTTAAAGAGACTTTCCAATATTAGGATAATACGAACTAACTACGCAACTAATAATGCTTGAACTCACCGCTTAGCAGGTCAAGAATAACGATACACAAACAAAATCGCAAATACTTAACAGTCTTACAGTACAAAACATTCATGAAGGAATAATTTCAGCTTATTGCAACACGAATACTGATTTGAAATAAGGAAATAAATCTTATCTGAAAATTGTATTCGTTTTTCATGCACCAACAAGAACAAACATGCAATGAAATACATAAACATTACAACATCAAATATCGGGTGTGCATTCTGTTAGGTTTTTATTCATTCAAAGTGTTATGCAGTACTCCATTTTGCGTGATGGGTGGCTAGACCATCCCATGGAGAAACTCTGTTCTGCACGGTGTCTTCTATCACCTACACACAGATATCAACTTTACGTAACAAGTTATTTTATACTTTGATCTTCACAAGTAGTGCCATTTACGTCACGACTTATACACACAACCCTCTTGTCTCAAGGGACTTTATGAAACAAAATATCACCTCCTTGAAAAAACAACGCCGCAGTGTGATTCCTGAGACCGAGTAAATAAATAAACTAACAGAACATACATTGTTGTGGTAGAACTCTCTCGAGAAAAGCAGCAATGTATACGTTTTATTGATTGCTAGTCGTTTATTTCAGACATACACCACTACTTATGCCCGCGGCTGTTACTGGAAACCAGTGTGATCTGATCTCTTAAATCCGCAGTTGGATATCGAGTCGCCAGCTTTCTCAGATATCTAAAGAAGTGGTTGGGGATCTTCTGATCGTATTGGCACCGTTGGGTCGATGAGATCGCTTTGTTTGCACTTGCCTGCGTCCCAGGCCATCGCATCGACAGCGACTTGGCTCGAGGAGGTTGTGGAATGGAGACGCCATCTTCGCGCATAAAGGTCTCGTAACGAAGTTCGAAAACTTCTTACTCGCTACCACGCCGCGCCGCCGCTAAGAAAATGGTTGCGATTTGACGTTTGCCTCGCTAAGTATCACGTGACTTTGCTCGTCAAACGTCAATTTTCTTCCGGAACGCTGGTCGAGTTTGCGCCAATCTTAATTTAGGTGTCAGAAAACATTAACCTCGTATTGTTAAAATATTATGAAATTCAGTTCAGTGGTTCTAAAGCTATCAGTCTGTATCAGCTTATCAAATAAACAGTAGCTTCACCTGTTTCATACTTGTGTCGGAGACAGGGAGCACTTATCCAGTGGAGAGCGCATAGATACATTTGCCTTTGAAACACAACTCACCAATTTACGGGCGACGGGGGACGAGGTAAGAGAGCTGTGATTGGTAAGCCGCTGCGAAACTGTCTGGCGGCCCGTCATCGTACATAGGTTGCGTATGCGAACGTTTGTTGAATACAACAAACGTTTGGCGAGCCGCATTCACCCGCTCTCTATCTAATTTGAGTTATGTATGGGCACAATTGAGCTCACTTTTAGCCAGAGCGTTTACTCCATTTTGCGTGACAGGGGGCTAGCCCATCGCCGCAGCTATGGAGTAATGGAGGTTAACTCACGATGTTTTCCATCACCGTTAAAACGTCCGTATAACTTTAGACAAATGAGTTATCTCATTGGTACATGGTCAGCACCGAGATATGAACTTGCATACCCTGCGTGAGAGGCAAGCGTGAACCCCACTAGACCACTTGACTGTTACTTTAAATCCATTGGAAGGTCCACTCCCAATTATTCCGAGTGTTGGCTGGAAGAAGCCTGAGTCCCGATAACGACGTTTTGAACAGCGACGTGATTTGTACGTCGAATACCTACCGCAAATTCGTAGTGCTGGAATGTGGTCGACGCTTGGTGACGTCACTGGCGTGGACTGACGTGTGATTGTCGGACGTGCTACGTGCTTTATTTAAAAAATCGTAAAATTCAAATATTTATCTAAGAAATACAAGGTTTACTGACTCACGTACAAAAACCAAACGCTTTCGGAATGGCGTAAAATAAAAATCACTGAAAATTTAAGTATTAGAGATAAGCTAGCCTTTGTACATATTTTTTCTATCCTAAGCTATTTTTACTGTCATATGAGTACAATGAAGAAATTACGAAATTATGTATTATGGAGAAGGGTAAATATATTCACACCAAATTTTCTACTTGATAAATAAATAAATGAAACTAACCAGTAAAAATCTACACGCTCATCCAAGGGCTTTGTTGCATGAGGACAATGGAAAATGTCGATTCCTAACTGTTCTTTCCCAAACATAATTACCTATTACAAAATCCCTGTGTCACAGATACACCGGATTAAATTGCATGATCAAAACGGTCAGATTCATCTGTTATTTTACATACAAAGTGTATTAATTAACTGCTCAATAGCGCATATCGTATTCATTTAAGGATTCATTGGAACAAGCCCTTAGTGTCTCTAGTATTATAGTTATCCCATATTATTACTAGTGGCCCTGTGGGCAGTAGAACTCGTGAACAGGCGGGACTGTGAACCAATTTATAGGTATTTTAATTTCAATCAAAATCAATTAAAAAAAATTAAAAAAATGTTTATCATTGTGTGAACATAGATCACATAGATCTTATATCTCACTCACTCCATGGTCTCTACAGGTCCTCTTTACTAATCCGTCTCCTACTTCGAGGAGTCCAAACTTGGTATGTTTTGAAAATATTTCTTGGATTTTTAGAAAACAGGTGGCCGAAAGGTAGTCTGAAGCCTTTTAATTTAATACCCACACGATAGGTTTCATAAAAAAAAAACCATACAAAAAATTGATTACTAACTTCCCAAAGGGGAAAATCGAAAGAAACTCTTGACAAAAAATACTTTAATTCAAAGAACACGTGTGCCAAGTTTTGTGAGGATCGCTTGAAAACTGTGGCTACTAGACCAGAACTGACAGACATACATATAATATAGATACTTACAGTCAGACGAAAGCAAAATTGGCCTCTTTATCTTGTCGAAATGGAGCCCTTCGCTCGCTTCGCTCACTCGGTCAATAATTATCTGCTCAGCAGCAGCTTGTAGCAAGGGCAACGACCCCATTCTCACCGCGAGAAATTGCCGTAAATTGGAAAATCAGTGAGCAGAGTATTAAAGAAAATTACATTTCTTTCATGAAGAAGGGGAGAACAAGGTAATTTCATGTTATTAAAGTGAATATCGGGTTTAACGTTTCAAAAGGAATGATTAGATCTGCCAGTGAATGTTGCTTAATTGGTTAAGTTAGCTCTAGGTTTTTAGTGATAGTAAAAATGTTTGCTTTGTTTGAAGCTTTTAATAAATAACTCAAAATTCGTTTAAAATACCGAGTCCACTTATAAGTAGTAAGAAGAAATAAAGATTTATAATGTATTACTTAATGATGCGAATAATTAAAATGTAATATTTTGGCATAGGTTTCGAACTAACAAGTGAAGAATTATAGAAAAGCTAGATACTTAAAAAAGTAGGTAAGTAAGTAAATGAAAGCACTGTGTTTCTCAACCCACTCACATCACCTTATGCTGGTTCGAATCACGGTGCTGACCTGTACAAATTAGATAAGTAATTTATCTTAAGACGGCGCCTTAGGCATAAACAGCCTTTAGCAAAACACAAATCGCTCGGAATTACGAGAATTATTGCTATATGTTTTTTCACTACCGTGTTTATCACGAGTGTCAGCGTGACTTTGCTTTCCCATAAACGTTATTTTATTAATTTTGCTCCATAGAAAAGTCTCCTGAAATTGCCAGAAAATTTGTCTTTCACAATGTTTTATTTTACAATTCCGCACTTCATCTGAATTTGTGTTCTTGTTATTTATCTAATGATTATAAAAATGGCTCAGTATGTTCCTCAGTTAGACTTGCTTAGCTTGCTTATTTAATTTCCTCTAAATACAAGTCAAGGATGAAATTCTTAGTTCTGATTGCCTAGGGCCCGCCCTTAAGTACATTTGTCGGACGTTCCGTGTTACGGGTGATTCGATAAGCTGTTGGTCCCGGCTACTATTGCTACTTATGCAACAGTCGTACAACCCCTCCACCAACCCGCAATGGAGTATGGCTCATTATTTCTCGTATCTGGGTAAAGGCTTGTGCCCCTCGGTGGGTACAGAAATGGATTAGATTTTCTTTTAATTGTACTTACCGAAATAAGTAAATAAAACTGGCGAGACTCTTACCAAGCAGCGTTTTCTGCCAGTTAGTTATTCAGTACCTTTCCGTTTGTTTTGCCTCAACACTGTCAACACTTCGTTATTTGTTATTTTGTCATTCCGTGAGCTCAGACTGGCTGATAGTTGACACGCCCGCGTCTTCTCTAGGAAAATAAACAGACGTCCGCTAGTATCGTCTACGACTGTGCAGTTCTAGGGCTGTCAACAACAAAGTACCTACAAAGAAACATTTCGCGTCTTTCTAACCGACTCCAAAAAGGACTCTTAATTCAGCGGTTTTTTGTGTTGAGTTTTTCTTACGCAGCCAAAGTATAATTATCAACACATATTTTTGCGTGGCATTGGAAAGTAGTGAAAATATTTTTTATGAAATGTCTAAGTATAATTCACCAAGTTAAAAACTTAAAAAAACCGACTTCATGACCTATTACTTAGTCCTCCCCGCTCCATATACAAATGTCGTATATATACACGAAATATGTTTCCTGACAGTGAATTCCGTACGTATTACATAATAATAAACGAATATTCGATCCGAACAGAACATTTTGTCTCGAAAACAATAACTATAAAGTATAAACACCGAAAAGGCTGGATGTATAATGTCATCCAGGTAAAAACAAATTAAACATCATAGTTTTTTCTTGTACAAATTTAACTACTGGACCGATTCCTGATTTTCTAAAAATAGGACCAAAACATGGGCTTCCCTTTCTAACAAAGAAAGAATTTTTTCACAAATAATAACAATTTCGAGGTAACACACATTAAAAAAAACATAACACAACCGAATTAATAACCCCCTCCTTTTTTAAGTCGGTTAAAAACTAGACTATAATCCCCCTTTCTTTTCATTTTTGTCGAAAACCGTTATCACTTTGGATGACCTCTGGTCATCGGGATATTTCCTCAAATTCGTCCAGAGTGGCAGTCCATACTTACTTGACATCTTTGCATCTTTGTAATTTCTTGCACTTCACAAAACAGGCTTTGTGATACCATCAAATAGAAAAATAACGTATACATTTTAAAGTTATACTTAACCTAATAACGCTACACAAACCGAAAAAGTATGTGCCTATGTAAATGTATATGTTAATCTACCGACTTACTAAGCAACCCTGGCAATCGTAGAGACAACTCTACGAGGCGTTTCGGCAAACGCGCTAATTCTCAGCACCGTCGTAATCAAGTTGGCAAAACTTCGCGACTTATTCGCGACTACTAATGAACAAAGTCGTAGCATGTACACAAGTTGAAATTGAAAATGGACGCTTGAAATGATCGACTTTGTTAAACAGGGACAGTCACGGACGGAACTGTATTGCTAGGTATATAACAGTAGTGGTAAATCTTTATTAGCCATTTATTTAAGGTTCATTAACTGTTATCACCATGGTAACTAGTCCCAATAAAATATTCCACAATAGGCTTTATTTCCCCTTGATTTTAGATGGTCATACATACTACTTTTTATTATATTTTATGAAATTTTAGCCCATTCTAAGAAAGTGATTTGAATATTTCGCGTAATAGATGTCTGATTATTATTTAAATCATGTTTAAAATAAGACCCGTTGATGTCGTCACATATCCATGTAACCCGCAGCTATTTCTTATCCATGTAACCCGCTGCTATTGAGTCATGTAACTTGCAGCTATTTATACATGTAACCCGAAACTATCTTTATCCATGTAACCTGTAGATATTTGTTACCCATGCCACCCGTAGCTCTTTCTTATCCATGTAACCCGTAGCTAATACTTAGTTGCTATTCTACGAGAAATTATACGGCGTTTCGTGAACAAGAGATTTCCTATGGCAGAATTAATCTGTAGGTCCAAAGGATGGATTTAAGATGTGAAGCCAAATTACAGATTCATAGGTCAAGTATTTTTTTTGTCCACACAAACTTTGCCCCTCCCTCTCCTTCCTCTGCATCACAAATCCAGGTGGCTCCACTTCTTAAATCTATCCTTTGGACCTATAAACCAATCCTGCCAAAGGACATCTTTTGTTCACGAAACGTCGTATAATGTGACTTGTAGGTTTGTAGGGCTTCAACTACTATTTCTTATTCATGTAATCCGCAGCTATCATTGTCAATGTAATCCGCAGCTATCTTTATCCATGTAACCCGCAGCCAACTGGGAGCTATTTGTGTCAGCGTATGCTGAGACGCAGGCGACGCAGACTACGCTGCGCAATTTTTAAGGCAGGGCAGGCCGGGATCACTACTTCTTTTCGAAGAACGTTTCGTCGAATTACAATTCATCGATGACTCCTCGTCGATTGTTTGTTAGAACGATGCGTTATTTACCGGGGCAGGCCACGTCTTTTGTTTGACGCATGAGTTTGCTCTGCCTTTACTATGTTTGTCTCAAGCATACACACAGACTGAAACGCTCCACGATATAGCTCATTGTTTTACAGTCATCTTTCTCCCATTTTTTCAGATAGTATTACTCCCGGAATGTATTTGGCCAGCGTTTGCTACACCTAAATAACTTTATTTATGAGGTAGGTGTACTTTTAGTATACTTAAAGCACTTAGGTGAATTAGGTATACTTTCCTTAGGTGTATAAGGTGAATTAAGTTTACGAAAAGTAAACTTGATTCACCCATGTGTTTTAAGTACCTATACAACTAGTGGCCCTGTGGGCAGTGTAGACCTCGTGAACAGGGGGGACTGTGAACTAATTTATAGGTATTTTAATTTCAGTCAAAAGCAATTAAAATAAAATAATAATATTTATTTATCATTGTGTGTTCATATCTCATATTTCACATATCTTATATTTCACTCACTCTCATGGTCTCTACAGATCCTCTTTACTAATCCGTCTCCTACTTCGTGGAGTCCAAACTTGGTATGTTTTAAAAATATTTATTGGATTTTTAGAAAACAGGTGGCCGATATATAATATTGTAGTATATTTTTAGAACCGGCTCATGAAGCCCTTTCATTTGATACCCCACACGATAGGTTTCAGAAAAAAAAAAAAACAAATCCCATACAAAAAATTTGATGAAGTCTACCCCCCCTCCCCCCCAAGGGGATTGACAAAAAATACTTTAATTCAAAGAACACGTGTGCCAAGTTTTGTGAGGATCTCTTGAAAACTGTGGCCCCTAGACCGGAACTGGCAGACAAACATAGAGACGGACAGACATACATACTGACAGACATACATAGAAAGCAAAATCGGCCTCCTATCTTGTCGAAATGGCGCCCTTTGCTTCTTCGCTCGCTCGGTCAAAAAGTGTTCAGCCTGAGTGAGAGAGCGAAACACACACAGCAAACACTGGCCAAGTTACATTTCAAGAGTAAGTGCGGAGCACTAACAACAAACTGATTTTATTTCACCCTCCCATCACGATTACAACAAGAAACGGAAACCCGGAGCCATTTATCTGCGTGGGAATGCACTTTTAACGGTCCGTAAAGTTAAAATATGCCGTAAAGTTGCCGCTTGTTAACCATCTGCGGCAAGTAAATATACCGCCTTCTTTTGTTTCGAGTAAATCAGACTTTGTTTTGTTTGTGCCAGAGACATTGTTGAGCATGGAGAAGTTGAAACCTTCTTGGCTTGCTTACATTATTTTTGTTAGGTTTTACGTCTTTTATAGATGCTTTGTTTAAGTTTAAGTTTGGTATCTAGTGCACTGTTCTCAGGCATTTTCTGAAAAAAAAATCTGAAAAGGAAAGACAATCATCACCACTAGAATCGTTATGATGATGATGAAATAACTACGAAAACAGAAAAACAAATCTGTTTCGTAATTAACTACGAATCAAGAAAAATAAGTCGATTACGAAAACAGTCATTTCTATTATTTGGTAATTAATTATGAAACACTGACAAATTATTCCACTTTCGAAGCCAATTACAAGATTACGAAAATGGCAAATAAATTCTTTATAGATAATTAACTACGAAACACTGAAAAATTATTCCACTTTCGTAGCCAACTACGAAAACATAAACTAAACTACGATAACTACGACAACGGACCAAAGGAAATCTGGCTGTAGACAAACGAATTTTAAATTTTTACCTGCCCAAATCTGTTTGGGGCAACAAACCGCGGGATTCGCAAATGTTTTAGCTGAACCAAATGTGGGCACACAAGGATAGGATTTCTGGAAAAGGGAATTGGATTCATTATTGATTCAAAAAGGTTAAAGCGTGTCACAGTGGGAAGGCTTGTAGCTATTAATTATTCTGTGCTTGTGGTTGCGACCTGTGATACTTTCGGGTTTATTTGCGCTGAAAAGTGGATTATTTTAATTGATGAATATAGAACATGGAATTTTCAGGGATATTTAAAGTTGTAATTTCCTAAAATGACGCATTTTTCGTGTTACAAATATTTTTGCGTCAAAATAGTTCAGTTTTAATATTATGTAAAACTGAATGAATGGCTCAATTCAAACTGAATTGAAAATGACAGCCTGGTGACAGACGGACGGACAGACGGACAGCAAAGTCTCAGTAATAGGGTCCTGTTTGGCACCCTTCGGATACTATTAGATACTATTTAGAAGGAATTTTACAATAAACAGATAAATCAGTAAGACGACATTATTTGATATGGAATGTAGATCGATATTCTGTTAGAATACCTGTGCAATATCAAGTTCCTTAGATAAACACACAGTAATCCTTATCTGAGGATTGACACAGTAGCTGTCTTATAAAAACACAAAATGGTAGAAAAATACGGTGTAATTAAACCAACATCTAGCCTATACCAAAAAAAGTACATAAACACCCCTCTTGCTCGCACATCTATTGTTCGCTATTCTTAGTTTGGCCTGCTGCGTGTGTCTTTGCGAGGGAACTAGTTGAAAATACTAAGCAGTGACAGTGAGCAAATCTAATAACCACTTGTGTACATATTGACCTACATGCGACCAAATGTTCCTCGGAAAAAGTCATTTGTAACGACGGGCACCAGTAAAAATTATTTATCAAAGACCCAGGGTTGTATTTGTTCCCCCAAAATGATATTCGAACCAGGGACTTTTCGCAAGTTAATATTATTCACCAAAAACGAAAAGAGGTCTCCTCTACAAAAATAACAGACCCATTCACTGCCCTGAAAAATCCCCGTCCATACATATTTAACGCGGCAAATAGTTTCTTTTTTGTGCCTTGCAACCTAAGTTCTCTGCCTCCGTTTTCTAGACCAACACTCTTGGGGGGTATCAATATGAGAGCATGACAGGATACTATTTTTCTTAACATTATTTTACATCTTAGGGCCTGAATAGGTGAAGTGAATATTCACAGAGTTGTATTGTATTACCTATTGTCGTAACTATGTTTTGTATTTTAAACGCAACACATCAGTCGTAATACGGTATAACTAGTTAATAAGATACCTTTGATGAACTGTAAAAACACTGCATCCAAAACATCAATAACTAACGGTTTTTACAATGCTACTACATACATTATTTCTGTATCTTACATTTTTAATTGTTATCAACTCCATCTTAACAAGAAGCTTCGATCACCTAGGTGTTTATTGACGACATGTATTTTAATTGAGATTTTAAAGATAGATAGGCACTGAGTAATAACTTGTTATTCATGAAAAATAATATTTTTACTATGCAGAATATACCAAAATATTTTATCCAGGTTCTCAATTTTCCTTTGGTAAAGTGTCAGTCAAGGTTGATCGTGATTTAGGTTCAGACATCTGAAATAAGTCTAATTGGCTGTTCACTTAACCTATCGGCACTAAAATAGCCTTAACTGTAAACAAAACAGGGCACACAATGTTATTTTAAAAATATCCCAGGTCTTGAAGAGCGGGATGACTAAGCGAAGAGCTTTAGAGAAATAGGTTAAACTTGTACGCTAATCCATCAATCTTCCTACACCGGGGTGACGCCCCATCTTGTGAGAATGGTCGAATAAAATGAGATTTGTTTATTAGGTATTACTGATGAGGTGGAAAAAGGATTTAAGATGTATAACAAAATAAAAGAGGGATTTTCAAAGTCACATAAAAGAACAAAAGGTGATAGAGTACGTCTTGGAATAGTATGCACCTGAAGGGTGGCGTGACGGTGGCGTGCGAGCCGTTCTGTGGTATTGCCAGTATTTTTACTTTTACCTATCAAATTAGTTTCCATTTCTCGCCGCCGCCGCGCGCTTTCTTATCCAAGACAAACGACTCGATAGGTAGCGCAGCCTGTACAAGAAGTGTCCAAAAAATTTATTTTCGGCAAACATTATAACTTTAAAAAACTTTCCCGGGTTAGCAGATGTCTTAAGAATTTGGCAACTGTTACTGCACACATGTTTGTGTTCATATTCTGCTAAGTAATTATCTAGTCTAGGGTGTATGTAACAGAAGGTGTGTGTGTAGTCATATCTTAGGGGGTTGCTAGGGACATCATTCTGAGAAACTTTCACTATGAAACCGATTTGATCAGAGCAACTTTATTTTTCATTGCTCCGTACGTTTTGGTCCGGGCGGTCAGCTGATTTGTATAGAGAAGTGAAAATTAAAGTTGCTCTGATCAAATCGGTTAAAATATAACTACACCTTCCTGTTACATCTGTATATTTATATCTGCCCGGTTAGTGTAACACAGCTTGCTTACATTAGTGAGCAAAACCCGGATTAACATTACAAACATAAGTTCTTGATACATAGATATCTTATCTTCTTGATATCTTAGATAGCGAGTAAGAAAGCCACGTATGGCTTTCTGTAGACTAAATTCTGCCTCATAGTTATTTATGCATATCAAATCAGAGCCACAACAAAGTGCCTTAATATTAATAAAGCTAATACCGGCTGGAGACGTGGATTTCTGAGTCTCGTGATACTGAATCAGGGAATTTATGTAAATTGAAATGGAACTAACTTCCTCTAAATTACCATGACAAACGAGAGCTATAACATTAGATGTGATGATACGTGTGTGCTACTGACAAATCTACTCCTGAATCATACCAATTTCACTTTTAGTTATGTACTCTAGTGTGTTAAAATTAATAATTAACGATGATGATGTAATGTTAATGCTCATTAATGTCCCCACCGAGGGGCATGTGCCGTAAATCCTTCCTTATCCTTTATCTTACCCTCTCGCTCGCACGTTCAAAATATAAAAATCGTGTATAACTACGAGACTTTAAAAAGAGATATCTTACAGTTCTCCTATCGATGAGTGTCAGAGGTACATAGATTGTTGTCCAGAAGGAAATAGAGATAGAGGAACAGAACTTATCACTAAAGATTTTCAGAACTTATGTTAGGTATACATACATCGTATTTTATGACATTAAAAAACTGATAAATATTCTCAATTATGTAGATAAACTCATTGTATTCTATAAATCCCAAACTGCATTCCATAAATAAACAAAAGGTATTTAAATATTTACGGTATTCGACGACATTCGAATAAAATACCAACGACACAGAAAATGAGATTAATGAATAAATATAAATTACGGATACGAAATCTGCCCCCCGAATAATTTGTGCATGGATTTAACGATATGGCAGAGCAGAGCGGCTTTATCAGAAACTGGATGTAATCGGTAATGCCCAATTATCGTCGTTGCCGGCGACATTTACCTCTACACGGGTTTGACCCATTTGCATAATGTGTGCTAATACCTATATGAACGCACTAATAGGCGCTGATCCACTTGATAGTATCATGCACTATTATCTGAGCAAGCTATACCCATCCTTAACGTTACACGTTAACCGTTACTTTTATATTAGATAAACTGATGAAATCTGTGGTGTTGTGGTGGTCGCTGTGCTTCCTAAGCGCACTGTCCAGGGTTTGAATCCTGGCTGGGGAGGAAGAAATAAACAACGCCAAAGTTATTACATATTAGTGACGTCTCTATTTCTGGTTCCCATGACACAAGGTATCCTAGGGTGGGGCCAAAATATATTATGTTAATATTAATTTTACTTCCAACTAAATAACACGTGTGCACAAATCCTTTTTAGAGATAAGCTTGCCTTTGTAAATTACTTCTCTGTATTTTCTGTGTTTTATCTTTTATGTGCAATATATAATTATATATACGAAATCCAGGAATGGAAATGTGACCCACCTTTAGTTTTTCAATCAACATTTATCATTAAAAAAATATACAGTTCAGATGACAATACAACAATATACGAACAATCTAGCTGATCTGATGATGGAGTTGGAGGGTGGTAGACGGAATTCTGGAATTCTTTATTGTTAACATTGCTACTATGTGAAGGAAAACTTCATAATTATGTACTTTTCGTAGAACTGAATAAACATTTTGCATGAACACAAGCCGCACTGATTCGCTCACTCGATATCTATTGCACGAGAATCTATTATTCACCACGTGCTGCGCTCGTTACAGTATGTTATTGGAGTATAATTCGATTTCCTCCAATTTCTAGTGCCTGCTGGCAATATTTCAAAGGGTGCAGATTGCCGACTTTTTTCACTCTTGTTGATATAATTTTGCACATTTTATGGATGAAAATTTAATATGGCTGTTCTCAGTATTGTAAGAGCTAGATTGCAAATGGCTGTTTTCAGAATTGTAAACAAGAGCATCGTGCTTACAATTCTGCTAAATCAGAATACATATAACGCAATTAAAAATCGCATGAAATTTTATGGCCTCTTTTAAGTTGTCTTGATAACTAGGTATAAGCAGGTATTTTTGCCCACAAAATGTGCAGTAGAAAATGTTTTGATTTGTATTGATTAACTATACCTATACTTATGGTTTGTGCGATACAGCTCACTGACGGACAGACAGACGGACAGCGGAGGCTTAGTAATAGGATCCCGTTTGGCACTCTTTGGGTACGGAACCCTGGAAACGAGTCGGTGCGGTACTACGATATAAGGTAAACAAAACAATAGCATAAAATGTAAAACACTTTTCATTTTGATTAACGTATAATTACGACGAAGTGATACAGTCGATAATTTACGTAAATAATATTTAAATATAAATATTTATGTACATTGATGATGATGATGAATGATGGTTGATTGGTTATCTGGCCCAACACTAGGATACTCTTTCGTGGGAACCTTACGCAGATATAATATTTATTATATTTCGTAGAATCTTGTACACATTTACTATGAATGAATATTTGTAATTTTTCTCGTTTGCAATAAAGTAATTATTAATCGCTCTAGTGTTAATAACGTCACCTCCAAGAATGATTCTCTTTACCATAACTTCCTTTCATCCTTTTTATTTGTTCACCGTCTTATAAAATATAATTAAGGTTAACTTTTGAAATGATCTTACGCTATAATAGCCTAAAAGAGAAAAGACAAAAAGTTCCCAGATTCAATGAGCAAAAAACGGGAATAAAAAAGATCTGTTTTACTTGGAAATGGATTTTTGCGGTAAGCAAGCCAAGTTCTCCTGAGCGAGATATTTCCGCATTAATCTGATGAAAATAACGTGGCTTTCTTAAGAGTTGTGAAGTCTGAAAACTTGTTACGGTGAAAACAAATAATTACTTTTGCTGCTTAAGTAATTGGCTCAAGTTCCATTAAAATTATGATATCCATTTCGCTGGTGTTTCATATTTTAGTTTTCCGATCTCTTTTCATGAAGCGTTCTTTCTATGAAGAGTTTATGTGCGCATCGGTCTGGTTTACTCTAGCGCACACAGATGTACGGAAAAAGCCCGTACTAGAGAAATTTATTATTTGAAATATTCTACGTAAATCATTAATATTGTTTTAGGATTATTTCATATTCACCCCGAATTCTATTGAAATACAGACAGACATCTTTAAAGACAGACATTAATAAATAACGAAATACAATTACTAGAACGACGAAGTTTTTTAAACTAAAACATTTAACCCGTTCCACACCGAGTTCAATCAAAACATTTTTTGAAGAGTCGCCGCCGCGACCAACCCCATAAAAGGTTACTCCACAAAATCCCGCCACAATAACCGCGCATTTTATCTTTGCTGGAAGATTTTACCTTTTTCATTAAACTTCTGAGCCGAATGAAACATTAGCGGAACAGAAAAAGTTTTCGGGCAATTTGGGGATTTTTGTCTGAGTTCGGTGCCCGGGGAGCGTTTGTCATGCTTGCGAACCGCACGCCCTGGCCCGGCCGGAACCAAGTGGCCAAGTGACCAAGTTTGAGGTAACAAATACCCGTAATATGCGAACGAGCCTTATGTCTGCACGGCTTTATACTTGCGTATCATTGGTACCAAATGTATAATACTTGAATACTAACTTAAGATTTTTAAAAGGCTGTTAATACATGTTTTCTCTTCTGTACAAAGGCGAGCGAGTATCTCTAATGTATCTCTGATTGTCTTTTCTCATAAACGGGGAGGCAGAGGCCCATTTGCATGACAGGCAACTAGCCTATAGTTGCAGCTATGGATTCGCTACGAGATCTAGTTAGAGCTCCGTGGTCTAGTGGGTTTCATGCTCGCTTCTCACGCAGGAGATACCACCGATGCTGATGTGCTACTTGGCAGTGTAGTAGTCGTTAGACCCCTTCACCAATCCGCACTGAGCCAGTGTGGTGGAGTATGGCTCAACCTCCCTCTTTTCCGGGTAAAGGCCTGTGCCCCTCGGTGGGGACATTATGAATGAATAAATAAAAAATATTTTTTATTATGGAAAAAACCGTTTACTACCTACATTGGTACATGGTTGGCACCGAGATTCGAAGCTGCATCTGCGTGAGTAACATAACATAATATAGCGTCACGCCTTTTCCCATACGGGGTGCCAGAGGCACAATGTGCCCACTTTCAGCCAGTAATTCAATACTCCATTTTGCGTGAAAGGTTTCACGATGTTCTCCATCACTGTTAGAGAGTCCGTATAACGTAGTTAAGATAAATTATTTGCCCCATTGGTTCATACATGGTCAGGCACCGAGATTCGAACTTGCATCTCCTGCGTGAGTAGCAAGCGTGAAATCCACTTGATCCATCACTTGCGACCCTTATACATCTACAACTTGAGCGATTATTGTACTCACCATTCTGCTTATAGTACCAGATATATATGTATGTATGTTTTTATAACAACCCACTTATTTATTTCCCAAAAATACCCGACCAACTTCAGTAGTACCGTGCTGCCTTAGTATGGTAATGAAAAGTTAGCGTAATACGAATTGCCTCGTTATCTGAAGTTTGCCTGTTGCGATGCACCGGAGTATCAGATTATGCAAAAACAGAGTCTTCAGTCTGTATGAAAGTAGTTTTTGTTTTACTTAATATATTTTGTGTTCCTCCTCCTCAGTTTAATTAAATTGTTTAGCTAGTGTATCTCATTAGCTTATGCATCGTTAGCATTACTTATTTGTTATTATGACTAGGATAGAAGACATACATATTAAGGGATTTAGAAATATGCAAACAAGGAAATCATCGGCGGCGGTAGCGGGCCGGGTGTCAGAGCGACCGGGTCGAAGATATCAACACCTATATTGAATGATACCCATACAAAATCTCTCGATATAGGTGTCGATATCTATATTGAGAATCATTCCCCTGCGCTTTTGTAATGCCGCTAGCCATTGTTACCCTAAGATAAGATATACTATAACTAAGATAAACATTTGATAACATTCGCTCCTGACTTGCCCGTGGTACGCTGAAGCCGTTACGGCGTCGCTTATCGCTGGCGTCAATAGCACATGAATGATTTATCTCACTGATATCTTAATCTCTCGTTATGACAACCGGGTCGTTTAAATTGAATTCACGAGAGAGATAACAAGTAATCAACATGATAATATCATTTTCATCCGATCAACCGCTGTAGCACAAAAACCGCGCGCGTAGCAATCTCATAGCAACCTCGTAGCAAACCGTAGCTACCCACATAGAAACCTTGTACCAACACGTAGCAATCTCGTAGCAACCCGTAGCAACCTCGTAGCAACCCATAGCAACCTCGTAGCAACCCGTAGCAACTTTTTAGCAACCCGTAGCAAATTCGTAGCAACCTTTAGCCACCTCGTGGCAACCCGTAGCAACGCGTAGCCACCTCGTAGCAACCCGTAGCCACCTCGTAGCAACCCGTAGAACTTGTTCAACCTCGTAACAACCCGTACTCACCGCATGAGCACTGCGTAGCAGATTTGTCACTGATATGATATTTTCACTGCAATAATATTATGTGGCTGGCAACTATTGGTGTCCATTTTAACATGTGAGTAAGAGAGGAACAAAAATAGTTGCCGGTTACATATTGCAGCAGAATCCTGGCCCGTTTAGGAGCACCATAAATAACAGGGTCGGGGAGGGCGGTTTGCAATTTCATTGCAAATTAAATAATAATAGTTCTGTATTTTCTTGCACTTATACGATTATTAAAATTATGACTTGATGACCACGGTACCTCCAAAACCTAATAACTGACTGACAAATTAGTTCTTACCGAAAATTCGAATTACAATCTACCTAATTTAAAAGTATAACACGCAGAACACGGCTAGCATAAACATAGACGTCAATAAATGTCTATTGCAGGGAGAACTTAATTTTAATGTCTTTTTTTTTCCTTTACGGCCAGGAGAATGACAATATCTAGTCTGAAAGGGTTAAGCATCTGCAAGAGCACTCTAGCACCCGTAGCATACCGACCCTCGCGGGACCACGACGCGAGAGGGTGAAAGACAGAGCACGCGTTTTACATATCTTTATTCCTCACTTTACACCATAAAACTTCTCCGTTCCACTCGGCATTCTACGGGTGCAGCACTTGGAGGTTGAGGGACAGAGCTATATACAGCGCATAGCTCTGTTTCTGAAGCATCCGCGACAAACCCCGCGCCTCGCTCGTCATGCTATGGCGGCAGCTCCCTCACACGTATATGGGGGAAGATAAATTAGCTATCAAAAACAAATTGAATCTCTTGCATTTCTGCCGAAAGCAGCATTTAGCCTGCAGGGGAATATAAAGGGATTTTGACACGGTTTTGACTACGAAACGTGTTCGCGTCAGCGCCCCGTCTACTGACATGATACGATATTGTAATTACGCATTTCATGGTGCGGTTACACGTTTGGTAGAGTTATTGAACTGCTCGTTGGGTAATATCTATCGTGAGTTCAATAAATTTGCGAAACGTGTAAATGCACCATGAAATGCGTTTTAGCAAATAACAATAAACTCGGCTCAGTAAACTCCGACACCTTTTTTTTGGTGAATAAACTCCAAATTAAGGTTACCAGATATTTTATGATTTTATATAAATAAAAAAAAAATAGTAAAGATAGTTCGAAAGAAAACTGAATGATAAGAGGGAAAAATATCATATTTATAAAGTGCAACTTGCCCGGACTTTTGACAACCGCTAAATACATTTAAGTAAAACATGGTCAAGTTACTTAGTCAAACATGGTAATCTCATTGCCTGTCAGCCAGGTTCCTAACTCAACATTGTCTACGTTGTATTTATATTGCATTTAGCGCATGTCAAAATTCTGCTGGTGCAACTTTCGCTAAATGTTGAAATAATATAAAATTCATTTGTATTTACAGAAAACACGTCATTTGTCTACACGTTCGTCACCGAACCATTCACCTCGCAAACCAACATGTGCAGTCGCCGTAACGTGCAGCTAAATTGTAACTTACATGCAAACGACTTGATTAAAAGGGGGGTTTAATCAGGAAGCTGTAATGACGTCACACGCGCGAGTCCTCAATAAATATTACCTGTATGAGTAACACTGTGTATGGTAATTACCCGGAGCGCTCTGATAGCTCATTTTACATTCTGGGCCTATATTACCCGGAAATGGTAAAATGTATTTATAACCCTTTTTCAGACAGAACGCGCTCAAACTAATAGAGTCATGTCATATCATCCTACTGCTGGACAGCTTCTATTAGACACGATACCCATTAGACGGACAACACAAGAGTCACGACACGGACGAGATGAGAGAAGAAGAGACAGAGACAGTTAGTTGTGTGTGATTACATGCGTTTAGCGATTACAACAATACTTCTAACGAGAACAGCAAAACTTTCTAAGAACAGCTTCAAATACTGTTGTAAGATCTCTCAACACAAACACAACAAGCAGTTAAATACCAACTATTGAACAGACTCCAGAATACAGCCGGTATTTTTTCATTGTTCCCGAGATCGATTGCGAACCGCAGAAAAGAAATTCATTTAAAAAAGGAACTAAATTGTGAAGGAATCCCTTATACAAATTCAACAAAGGGAAGGTCTAAACCCATTTATGTATCTTTGAGCCTTTAACGAAAAAAGTTGAGTCATAATTTGGATTCTAAGTAAAAAAGTAGGCAAACTGAATAAAGAAGGCAATCAGAAGTTGTCCAAACAAGTTTTCGTCGCTTAGAGGGAAGGGTGTCGCCTCGCGCGTGGGTGCTGTAAAAAGAAGTAATTGTGTTAAATCCGAGAATTGAGCTTCAGAAGCGCGAAGTTTGAGCTTTAGGGATATTAAATCTAGGACAGAAATCTGTTTAATAAACGTTCTAACGGTGATGGAAACCATCATGAGGAAACACTCATTACTCGATAGCTGCGGCGATGGGCTATGCCCCTGTCACACGACAGAAGAGTCTATTCAGTATACGGACGTTCTAATGGTGATGGAGAACATCTTGAGGAAACCCTTCGTAGATGCGGCAATGAGTTTGCCCCTTGTCACGCAAAATGAAGTATTGAATAACTCATTCAACGGCTCAATTGTACCTCTGCTACTCCATAACATAACAAAACATAACATAACATAGCGTCATGCCATTTTCCATAAGGGATGCCAGAGGCACAATAAAAAAAACTTGTAGTCGTATTCAGTACGCGATGCCGAGATCTCGCATATCGAAAAGTGAAAAACTTATCATAAGTGTCCGTTAGACGAGTTTCCATTGTGCATCCCCGGTCTATGTCTTTATCTTACCCTATTACAAGTTACTTGACATCACCAGGTGCGTGAGAATCACGAGTACTTCTTAGTCGGTACTAAATGCTGATGTATCTCGCTCCCCCACACATTTAAAATTTAGATCTCTCTCAAGTTTATCCCTTCTGCATATTACTTAAGAGAGTAGCTCTCGCGCCATAAACAAGTTACAGAAGTGGCTGATGCTGGGGTTAATGTGCTATCGAGATATTTTATTCTCTTTTTGGTTGAATTTAATATGGAAACGAGAATCTATATATGCGGAAATCCGGTACCATTATAGGTAGCTATGTAGGTGGCTGAGTGTTGATGCTAGCAAATAACACGATAAATCACTGTTTACTTTAAACGGTTTATTTGGCCACATAGACCTATCCTTTATATACAAAACGATGCGGATAGCGTAGACACAGATGGTAATAATCACAAGGAAGGAAGTAAAGTTCAAAGAGAAAGCAGGCGAAAGCAGTACAAGCAAAATAAATAGATCGCGAGCGGTAGCGAGTGGAGCGCAAGCGTAAAACCGACACAGGCTTCGCGTCTGAGGTTAGATTCCGACTGGCGGGCGGCGCGCGCGCATCGAGGCTGGGCGGCTGCTCCTAGTGACGTCAACGACGAACAATAGGACCAGCCATACAGATGATCGCGCGCGGGTTCGCTTGCTAAATTAATAATATTTAGTTTTGTATGATGAAAGTACAAAAGAGTGATGTATGAGAGTAATGAATGTATTAGTGTGAGTAAATAGAATACGTAAATAAGTAAGAAAATAATTATAATAAATGTTATGTACAGCATAAATAAATTACAACAATAAACTAAATATAAGGTTAAATATAACGAGTCACCTACAACCATATTATATAAATTAAAACGGGTTGTGTATTTACTCTGCGGTTGCGTAGACGTTGTTCTTCGAACTTGGCCTTTTTAGACTGCCCACATTAAGGCAGTTACTCAATAGCTACTCTATCATCCATACTAATTGTAAGCGTGTATATTAATGTGCACGGAACCTGGATCAAAACAAAAATGTTCTGTTCAAACACAGCAGAAGCTAAATTATATTCGGAATCATCTCTGCTCGACATTCCATTAGTTACAGTTCAGTGGGTGCAAATTTGTAATTCAAGAGTTTGTATAAATATTACTGACAATTTTGATATTAATTTCTGCGCTGATTAAATTTAACTAAAATGCACAATATTAATTTGTAGAATGTCAATTGATGATGTCGATAACAACCCCAAATATGACTGCATATTACTGGTTCATTCAAAAAATAAACAAAATTCCAAATTCAAAAATGTTTATTGTTTATCAGACACATTTACCTAGTGTAGGCTGAAGCCTTCTTTTAAGTATAAAATACCTGTATCAGAAGACTTCGCTCCCTCGTTTCAAGTCATTAAGGTAAGTTGATGCAAAACCCCATTTAAAATGCAGCCATAGTAAACTTTTTTGAGCGTTGACTGTGATTTCATTTATCCTTTTTGTGATCTCACCATCCGATAGTTTTCTTAATTTACTACTATAAAACAGCTTAAAAATTTAAACAATTACAAAGTTCACATATAATAAGTTCACATATAATAGGCTAGTTATGTGCTGTGTGCAATAGTGTAATTTATCTATGTAAACTGACAACTACGAATGTTCTGTGCTCAGACAAACCTTAGTGGTTTAAGAGTACTTTTTAAGATATCATATATATGTTACTTAAGATACAAAGAATAAATAAAAAAATAAAAAACAAAAAAAAAAAAAAAGTGTCATACTCAGGTTCAGGATGTAAGAAATTACTGTATTATCATTAATTAATTAACCATGTCGATAGTTTTAATAGGTTTATAAAAATTACTTTAAAATTTGTTACCCTGTGCCTGTCAAACCCAGGATTTACCATTTACACTGGGTGTTTTGTAACTACATTGTATTATTGATTAATAAAGACCAAAGTTAAAGTCAAAATCAAAGTAATTTTTTTTATTGATCATAAAATCATACAGATTGCTTAGTCAACGTCAATATAATATTAATATAATTCTATACAATTAACTTACTAAAAACAATTAAATTAAATAAAAAATATCCTTAAGGTCACCGCCGCCGTCGAGTGGCAGGGTGCCCAACATGCTGGCACCATTACCTCGCTGTATCGCTATGCTAATTCGCTGAGCGAGGTAGTTAATTGTATATACATATCAATAAAGAAATATATTGTATACTACCGCCCGTTCGGAAGTTGTGGGCTTAGGGATGGAGCAAAGAAGGGCAAGTAATTAAAAACAAAAACAAAAACAATTTACTATTAGATGACATTATCAACTCTGTTTTGGAAAAATACTGACTATGATCCTTCTTTCCCCATACCCTTCAAATTCGTAATTCGTAATTTCTTTATTGTACTCACATGACAGTAAAAATAGCTTAACATAGTGTTAACTATTCATAATTTTAAAATAGTCAATTCGTTTCGAGCGATCAGCAAGTCACTCGATCCGAATTGACCGGTTTTGGACATCACTACGGTGACAGAACATCTCTGAAGTCGTTGTCTATGGTCTCGTTCTTCGTCCGCGCGAGAAAAGTGATGGCGTTGCGTCTCAGTTAATTTTGATTATTCTATTGTGAAAAGTGGCATTCGTCTAATAAAGAAAGATCGTAAGAAGTTAATATGTTGTTTTTATCAGTCAGAAGCGAAATAGTGACCCAAGGCCCACTGTTCCAGTTCATTGGTAAGCGTTTTCTGTGTAAACTTTGGCGGCGTCCTGTCCCAAGCGGCGCCGGCGATTTCATCAAACGAAAAGTTGTAAATTGCCATGAGATGGAAATGAGAAGGAGCTGACCGGCTTTTACAGCAGTTGGATTACCACCAAGCTTCTGAGATTATTAGATGATTCGTGTATTAAGGACAGGTTCGCAATTTGTGACCTCAAGCTTTCTTTCTGTGAAAAAATGTATTTACAGCAACCGAATGGAAATTGTCGTTTAATTCTTATTTATCGTGTACAGACTGCCGCGAAACATATTTTTGTTTGGCTAAGAAATGATTTCATATTGCAGTGTGATTCTTTGCGCGATACATACATATAACGTCTACCAATAGGTAGGTAGCAACAGGCACTTTGCGCAGCAATATACCTAATCTGTCACCAGGCGCCATCTAGTAGCAGAATAGCATAATCGATACGCGCTCGCTAGCGCCACTAGGAGTGGTTTGTTGACTTAATTCATCCCTAGATGGCGTGAGTAGTGACTAAGCCATCACAGATAAAGATTGGTTTCGATGTTGACGTTTTGAGTCTGACATTTGAAAATAATATTTGTGATTTGTAATGTACTATGCTATGTAACACATTTGTGAACAATCTCCCCACGAAACATGAATGCGCCTGATGAATACTAGAACGTAGGTTTATGAAAGGGTTTGAAGATGACGTGATTTACGTATATTGTTACTGTTTCTTTACGTCCTTAGGTTATATTTGATTACGTATGAATAACATAGTTATTGGATGACACATGAAAATACTTAACTTAATAACTCTAATGCATAACCAAACCACATTTTAACACCCCTTTACTAACCACGACATGATGAGTAGGGTAACAATAATTCACGCCTCAAATACTTTTCATTTTATAACACTCATATTTTTACTTTACTTTGAATTGTTATTAGTGGAAGTAATAGATCATCTGATTATAGAATGATGAAACTCATAGTACCTAATAGAGAAACAAACATAAATCAACAAATTGATTCACACAAGCCGCTGACTGAACTAAAATCCCCAAGTCAGGATTTTTTACCACTCATTGGTTTCAACCACTATTATTTAACAGTAGTCCCATTGTGGGCAATCAATTGCTGTCATGGGCTGAATTGCAACTTATATTATTCAACAGAAATAATAAAATTAAACTTTTGTCTTGTGACCATAAGAGTTAAATTACTTAGACTTGTTTAATTTCAGATTGATTTCTTTTTACCTTGTCTTGATCCTTATCCTTTATTTTATATAAGTAGTAACTCCACAGAACTACACTTATAATAAGTAATAAACAATATAAAACCAGAAAACAGTAGAGTGCTAAGATAATGGAGATCCATGCGGAGACTCCAGAGTCACCTAAGACTCCTGATCGATCAACCCGGTCGAAAAGAAAGTTTAAAAAGTACAAAAAGTCTCATAGGCACGACAAAAAGAAAAACAAGTCATCACGTGTAAAGAGAAAAGTTTCATCATCGGATTCATCGTCTAGTCCTACTAGTACTGACACATCACCATCACCCAAACAGAGCACAAAAAGGTCTAAACGTAGTCGACGTCAAGCAAATAAATCTGAAACAACTTTGATAGATAAACTAGTAGTGGCATTGAATAGTCCAAGAACATTGGCACCTATTGGAGGGTTGCAGGGTGCTCAAAATGTTATTTCAGAGTTTAATCCTCAAGAGAAAACGCAAACAATGAAAGACTGGTTAAGTAAAGTTAATGAGACAGCTGCAGTTTATGGGTGGACAGAGCGCCACACAATGTTCTATGCACTCCCAAAACTAACAGGTCTTGCAAAGAAATGGTACACTGGTTTAACCAGTGTAAAATACACGTGGCAAGAGTGGCAGGACAAACTGCTGTCCGCTTTCCCGGGTGAGCATAATTATGGGGAATTGATGTCAGAAATGTTGGCTCGTAAGACTAGACGAGGTGAAACACTTGAAGTGTATTACTATGATAAAATAATGCTCATAAACAGATGCGGACTTAAGGGAAAGCAGGCAGTGGATGTCTTAACTCACGGAATCTATGATCAAAACATAAGGATGAATGTCCAAGGGGCTGATCTTAAGGAACCGGTAGAGGTGTTGAAATACTTCCGGAATATTACTGACAAAGCAACAGAATTCCCTCGTAAACAATTGTTTGGTGACCAAACCAACACCGAACTCTCTGTTCAAGGAAAATCTCTTGACTCCACACCAAAAAGACCTACCCTATGTTTCAATTGTGGAACACAGGGCCATATTGTGACTCAATGTTCAAAACCAATAAAAAAATGTGAAACATGCAAGAGATATGGACATACTAAAGACACATGCAATAATTAATTCCCTAAGATGACCCAATTTATAAAAAAATATGTCCGAGCTTGTATTCCGTGTGCCTACGCAAAACAGCCCGGTGGAAAACGACAGGGCTTTCTACATCCGATACCAAAACCAACCATCCCATTTGAATGCGTACACTTTGACCATACAGCGGACCATATCGAGTAACAGAGGTATTATCACATGATAGATATGAGGTTAGTAGCGTCGAAGGGTATTCTGAAAAGAAATATAAGAACGTATTTCAGCAGACAAACTAAAACCATGGGTGAGATTTACTAAATCTGAATCAGAGAGTGACGAATACTAGCGATTGAGATTATGATTAGACCATTTTCCGTCTATTTCAAGATAAACATACACACACTCACACACACTCCCTCTCACACACCCTCACACACCCTCTCACACACACACACACACACCCTCACACCTTTCTTTCATACCATCTTATTATATTATATTAAATATGTAAACTTAATTTCCCAACTATTTCACACTCCTCCCCTCCCCACCAAACTAACTTCATTGAAGACGAGTCAAGGGCACTGATACTGGAACTTAACCTGATTTCGCTGATTGAATGCCGCTACGGGAACTCAACCCTAGAGTGGTAATGACACCACACTAACCCAGAAAATGCCACTATGGGAACTCAACCCTAGAGTGGTAATGTCACTACACTAACCCAGAAATTTCACTGATCAAATGCCGCTACGGGAACTTAACCCTAGAGTGGTAACGACATTTCACAATAAGATACTAACCCAGAGATTTCGCTGATTGAATGCCGCTACGGGAACTCAACCCTAGAGTGGTAATGACACCACACTAACCCAGAAACTTCACTGATCAAATACCGCTACGGGAACTCAACCCTAGAGTAGTAACGACATTTCAATAAGATCTAACCCAGATAATTCTCGAATTAATGCCACTATGGGAACTCAACCCTAGAGTGGTAATGACACCACACTAAACCAGAAACTTCACTGATCAAATACCGCTACGGGAACTCAACCCTAGAGTGGTAACGACATTTCAATAAGATCTAACCCAGATAATTCTCGAATTAATGCCACTATGGGAACTCAACCCTAGAGTGGTAATGACAATACACTAACCCAGAAAATGTCACTATGGGAACTCAACCCTAGAGTGGTAATGGCACTACACTAACCCAGAAATTTAACTGATCAAATGCCGCTACGGGAACTTAACCCTAGAGTGGTAACGACATTTCACAATAAGATACAACCCAGATATTTCACCAATTAATGCCGCTATGGGAACTTAACCCTAGAGTGGTAATAAAACTGCACTAACCCAAATATTTCGCTGATTGAATGCTGCTACGGGAATTCAACCCTATAGTGGTAATGACACTACTCAAGAAGATCTAACTCAGATACTTCCCGAATTCAAAGCCACTATGGGAATTTAACCCTAGAGTGGTAATGAGATTACACAACAAGATATAAATCCGATATTTCACTGATTTAGAGCCACTATGGGAACTCAACCCTAGAGCGGTAATGATATTACACAAGATACAAACCAGCGAGTTCACTGATTGAACGGTGATACGGGAACTCAACCCATGAACGATAATGATATTACTCAACGAGACTCCACTGATGAAACGCTGCGATGGGAATTCAACCCACGTTCTGTAATAAGACTCTGATCCTTCAGCCCAACGAGCCGCTATAGGAATTCAACCTATGGGCGGTAAGCACAAAATTACTCCAGAGACAGATTGACCGACGGATACTTGATCAATCCAATTTACAGAGCTGAGAGAGAACGTCAAGAAGTAAAACTACATAAGTATTGATATAATTAAGAATGCGGTCATTCTTCTAATGCGGATGGCCGAGAGGGTCATGCAATTCTTGCACAAAGCCAAGCAGCGAGCCAAGCAGCGGGTTCCTACCCGAGCCAAGCAGCGGCATCCGGTCGAGCCAAGCAGTGGCATCTGGTACGAGCGAAGCAGCGGCGCCCCGCCCGAGCCAAGCAGTGGCGTCCAGTTCGAGCCAAACAGCGACGAATCTGCCAAGCCAAGCCGTGATTACATCAAAGCTCGCTGCTATCTTTACTACACTCATGATGTTATTCAGACGCGACTATTCAAAACTAGGTTATTAAATGTATAGTAAAGTAGGTTTTGTAAGATTCTTGATAATAATTTAAATTGTATTAATAGCTTAGATTCTTACCATTATTGTTATGTGCCTGGGACAGACACAATTTCAGGATGGCCGACTGTTAACTATTCATAATTTTAAAATAGTCAATTCGTTTCGAGCGATCAGCAAGTCACTCGATCCGAATTGACCGGTTTTGGACATCACTACGGTGACAGAACATCTCTGAAGTCGTTGTCTATGGTCTCGTTCTTCGTCCGCGCGAGAAAAGTGATGGCGTTGCGTCTCAGTTAATTTTGATTATTCTATTGTGAAAAGTGGCATTCGTCTAATAAAGAAAGATCGTAAGAAGTTAATATGTTGTTTTTATCAATAGAAAAAAATGTACCAGCGATATAAAAAATATGCCTTAAAATTATCTTCAGATACGATTTTATTGAACAAACATTTCCCTCACAGCATACGACAAACGCATAACTACCTATACATAAATCATACGTAGATATTGTTTAAACAAACGATGATATATCGCTTATGAAATTTTCCGCATTGACCCTTCTTTGATATAAATCATGGATGGATAGGATTACCTCGGCTGTATTTTATGTCACATCCACAGAAGGGTCTAGCGATGTGAAATATGGTGTACTTAGTCTAAGTAAGGCTCGAATGATGAATTATTTATCGTTTCTGTCCACGAAAATGTCGAAGAATATTCGTTCGGGGCATAATTTTGCGATAATTCGTCGGGCGAAGACGCAGCGGCTGCTTGGTGACAGCAGATTATTGACAGCCCTACTGAATAAATACACACCGAAACAGATTACTGTACCAGAACCGTGAAAAGCATTCGTAAGTCGGTGGAAGTCTCAGCCTTGGAGTCATTTTATGTTGCCGGGATAATATCTGGGTAAACACAATCTACAGAGTGCGACAAATGAATACTGATGACTAAATAAATTATCAATATTATGTATCTATTTGGGGCCTTCTATTTGAAGTCATTAACATCATTCTGATGCAGTCGAGTAAAAAGTAGTCGACTTTCTTTGTAGTTTAAGTGACGTTTAAAACATAAGCTAATTCAGACTTGTCCTACTGCCTTATTCTGAGTTTTGTTTCAAATAATTTAGCCTTAACGAAGTCTAATCTAGTAGCTAGACTTCGTAAACAACTTAACTATGATCGTCATCATAAATTTGTGTTTTTATGGTCAGTACTGTTCGTAATTTCATAATTTCTTTATTGTACTCACATGACAGCGAAAATAGCTTAACATAGAAAAAAATATGTACAAAGGCGAGCTTATCTCTAATAAGAGATTTCTTCACAACTTCGAAACCAGATCAAAATCTATCACCCGTATGCTAAATATTTGTTAATGGTATGTCAAAAAATAGCAAACTTGCTTATTCGAGGAAAAAAAAATCCATTTCTGCTTCTTCCGAAAGATTCTTTGCTTCCAAGGAACAATCCATCATTCGCGAGGCATCCGGACCATTTACTGGGGCAGCTACTACGCAGTTTGTCCTGTCTGTCTCTCTACTTTTTACCCGCTTTCTTTTTCTACCGATCGTATATCCACAGATACCTAATAATAATCACTGTGTATTGTATAAGCTCGCCTTTGTACATGTTTTTTTCTAATATTAAGTTTCTGTATTATGTTTTCTGTGCAAGAAAGTATAAAGTAAAAGTAAAGTTCAGGGATAATAAGGAGAGTAACTGTAGTGTCGAGTTAAAATAGATCTAGATGATATATAATGATTAATGATGGAAAAATTAATTCGATTGAGCCTTATTTTTAGGCAGTTGAGTCTCTTTTCATCGGTATAAAAATAGAAAAGGGTAGAACTACTGATGCGCTTGGTGAAAAACAGAGAGGATTATGGAGAGATGGCTGCCATACACCAGTGGTGGAGGGGCACTACAAGATGAAGAAGAATTATGTTTTAATGTAAAACAAGTACCAAAAATATATCAAGGAGCAAAATATGTATCACGTACCTAATATGGTTAACATACCGTGTCAAATGTCAAAGCATAAAAGGCTTGAGTAACAAGCAAATAACAAGCCAGAATAACTCATCAAAATAACAAAGCCAGCAATCCAAAGTTAGAAACATGTGAGTATTTTGATAAATATCTGAAATCATATTGGCCGAAATTGTTGACTCAAGTTAGAAGCGTATTAAACAAGTTTCCCGACGCTCCCATGTGTTGAAAACATTCGTTGCTTCAGCCACTATAACTACAAGTTGCAGCTAAAGTTATCGAACAACTAATATGTCGAAGCAACTGTGGCCACCGGGAGATACATTGTTGTGTTTAGAGGTCGTAAATACACGTTGAAGTTTGATTTATATTCACAGTGAGGCGATAGTTCTGGGAACATCTGAAACACGTTCCTTAGGTGTCTTGTTATTTCAGAGACGGCGTCTTCGATTTTCACGATACCGACAACGGTTTCTTGCATTTATTTTGATTTACTTGATTGATTATTGATTTTACCTGTATTATCTCTCACAGGAAAGGACCGATAAGTATTCTATGTATACTTACTCGTAAATATATCTAGTCTACTGTTTCTAGCATATCAATCAGTAGAACGATTGCCTTTTGGCATATTCAAAATTCTAAACAACACTCGTGTATCTAACCCATTTTATACAGAAAACATAATCCACTAAACTAAAGTACTAACCATTATATACTTTACTATTTAACTATATTTACTGTGTAATAAACAATATCAGTATGAATAACATCCAAAACTGTATCCGCCACCACAAGGTAAGAAGACATGCAACCAAAATTCGACGAAACCTGTATTGTATTCCCATTCCTTCATTTACATCTGCTGAGATGCACGATGCGGATTCAGGAAGGATTTTCTAAACGTTTGCCAGCGCTATCGCACTGATGTCGCAGCTGTTTCGTTAGATCAGTCACTTAACCAAGATCCTGGCCTGGTTTTTTTAAATGCCTGTGCTTTAAAGAAGTTTCGTCGAAATAGTTTAACAACCTGCATGACCGAAAGTCGGTCTTATGATTTAAATCAGCTTAGCAAGAAGGCATTAACGCAACAGAAATAGCTGATTTCAATCCAGGGCATAGACTATTTGTCTAAATTCGGCTTTCAGCACGGGTTTTTTATCAAGTGCCTAATTCATCCATATGTCGGCGACAGGTATACCGCGTGTTGGTCAAACATTGGTTGCCACTTGCCGCGTTTTCTGCAATGTTTGCTCAGCAGAAGCGCGAAATAGTTTGTATAAAACCGAAATGGAACGGAAGCATGCGCACATGTCAGAGGCGCAATATAAGCGAGGCTTGCGCGGCTAACACTTTCAGCGGTGCACAGGGTGGCACTGAAAGGTGTGAAAATAACATAGTGTCACGTATCTATATATTGAGATATGTGAGAGATATGCTCAGTTACATGGTTTAGTATACAACGCAAAAAAGACCGAAATGGTGGTGTTCCAGGTCGGGCAAAAGTCCGGTAAATATCCTACCTGTTTACCTAAAGGGGCAGTGTGTACAGATAGTAAGTGACTTCAAATATCTTGGTCATACAATATCAGATGATAGGAAAGATGACAAAGACATATACAGGCAGCGTAGAGCGCTATACATAGTGGGGAACATGATTGCAAGAAGGTTTTCTAAGTGTTCTCCAGACGTTAAGATATTGTTATTTAAAACATATTGTCAGAGTTTCTACACGTGTCAACTCTGGACCAGATACACGAATAAGTCTCATGATGGGTTACGTGTTCAGTGCAATAACATCTTCAGGCACCTGATGGGCCTGAAACGTTCGTGCAGCGCTTCAGGGATGTTTACTGAAACTCGCGAGAACACGTTCAATGCTATCGTGAGACTGAGAATCGCGTCCTTCATGTCCAGGGTTGACGGGTGTGGAAACTCCATTATCAAGCAACTATACTCCGGGTTTTGCTATACAAACATGTACAGGAAATACATGGATATAGCTGCTTAGCCCGTGACGAGATGATAGAGTGAATAATAATTAATTTAAGGTAGTTTTAATGTAATGCTAATTTAATGATGTAATGTATTGTTAGATGTGTAATATGGACTTAAGGTCTGCAATAAAGATTTATTGTATTGTACTGTATCTATGCAGACGCGACGTGGTGGCTGAGGAAAAGCGATATTCAAAACTCCATTTTTACCAGTATTTAAAAGGCAGATCTCTCTAAACTTCCTATTTCTGTTTCAGTCCAACAACGTTTAGAAATCTTTTACTGCTCCATAAAAATCAGTCGTCCGCCGCTGGAACCAAAACGGACTACCTATGGAGACGTTTGAATCCATTGTTTCATACTGAAAATCTATCTATATCTGAATCTGAAGTCATAACTAAATAAGTTGTCGGACAACTTCTAAATATGACTTCACATTTTAGAATCATCCTGTATCAAAGTCGCTCTGTTCCATGCCGTAGACTCCGGATTCTATTCTACTTATTGGTTTCACTGCCGCGTTTTGTATTAGTCGTCCTGTTCGCAAAGGATTAAAGCTGCACTTTAAAACTTTGCCGTAGATGCCAGTTTCGTCTAACAACTTCCGTATTGTCATGTGAGGTCTGTGTTTTAGGGTTCTGTACGCAAAGGGTCGGAACCTACGTGTTAAGCATCTGCTGTCAGTTCTACTGTCTTTCTGTCTGGAGTTGTATGACAAATAATAAAACTGGACGACGTCTGCGGCGGCGGCGGTACGATTCAGGGCTAATTAAAAGTCCAGGGTTTGGTTCCCGACTGGGGAGGAAAAGAAAAATCCCAGGTGTTGGATGTTTATGTGTGTAATGTCGCTGTTTCTGGTAACCGTGGTTACTTTGTCGTGTACAAGGTATCCTAGTGTGGGGACAGAAACAATTGGACCTTTATTTTTGTGTAAAAATGTGTATTTTTATGTTTTCTTTAATGAAAGACCACGATGGTTAATTTCAAAATGTACTGCCATTAATGTTGAGTGTTTCGATTCGGTTCAACGCCGCCGGAAGGGGATTTATTGATAACATTTTACTAAAAAACCACAAATCCCCTTTGCAGGGGATAGTCGCAGGGGATTTGTGGAATGAGTCTGTTAAAGCAACTTTTTTGTTCCTATTACAAATGTATTAGAAAATAATATAACAACATAAAGTTAATCTAGTAAGCTTAGAACGCTTCCTGTGCGAGCCCGGCCCGCGCTTGACCAGTTTTTCAACATTTGTTTTAAGTCATTTGCTGTGTTGTGTGGATTGCCTTCCCCAATCCGCAGAGAATTTTGTTTTTCTTTTCTCACTCTAAAGTCTGAGCATCCACGTTTTCTTCGGCTTTTAACAATAGATTTTTCAACAAAGGTCCGGCTCTAATAAAAGTAAATCCTTCCAAGTGCCATTTACTTCTAAATTGAAATAGGTAGAGAGCTTTCGCAGAAATGCTTTACAATATGCATCACGTTTTGAGGTGAAAAATACCGTAGATAGCTGATAAATCCGGTTAACTACCAGCATAATATACCATAGCGTCACGCCATGTATCTACTCAAAGACTACATAGATATAAATTTAGTTTGTTTGGTTAAGTACCTGTATTAGGACATAAGATGTGAATAGACTTAGAACCTACTATGTGCATTATGCACTTAAATCTCTAGAAGGTGTTCCAATCTGCGAGATGATATTTGTTTAGGCTAATCTACAACAGTGACCGTGTCTTGTTCTGTACTTTTATTACTTTCATTTGAATAAAGACTTTTGAAAAACCAAAAAAAAACATAGCGTCACGCTTTTTTTCATACAGGGTGTCAGAGGCACAATTGTGCCCATGTTTAGCCAGACATTCTATACTTATACTCTATAGAATAGAATAGAGATATATTATAAATTATTATTCTCGCATAACTTATTGTTGGTGGACTTTACTAAACTCTCTCATCGGAACTTGGTTTGCTGGAATAGATCTCTTTTTAGAGATAAGCTCGCCTTTGTACACTGTTTTTATTTACTTTTTGTCAAATACAAATACAAATACAAATGTGTTTATTTTGCGTAGATATGGTTACATAGAAGGTGGAAGGTAACATAACATGTATCGGTCGGTACTGCACATCTAGTCACGCAGTGACATGCAAAATAGCACTATGGTAGTGCAATACAATATAATTATACAATAGATAGAAACTTACGGCACAAGAGTGATCAAATCATAAATTCAGACCAGAATCAGTTGAAACTCACATTTTCTTATCGTCTAGATATTCAGCAACGGAATAGTAAGTTTTATTAATTAAGACCTTTCGTAGTTCTTTTTTAAATTGCAATATGTTAACTATGTTACGAATTCATCATGCATTCATTGCAATTCATTGGTCATTGCAATTAATTGTGTGCAATAAAGAAATTATGAATTATGAAAAATTTATGCGAGAATAATAATTTATAAATATCCCGCGGATAATTTGTATGACAATGACAGTTCAAAATTAGGTCATTCTCAGGAAAAGTAATACTCTCGAGTAAAAAGTTACTCTTTGTTGGTAAAACTCGCTCTTACTCGGTCACCTAGTAAAAGTTATTCAAAATAATGTCCTTAATAATTGTACTTTAAAATTAAATGTTAAATAAAAAAATATTGTACCATTATATTCCTGACCTGAGGACAACTTATACAGACATATAAAACAAAGACAAAAACATATAACATCAAGATCATCTTCTGAGATGCAAACCTAAAACCTAATATTAATAGCAGCGCTGCGCATTGCGCAATTGGCCGCCAATTTTTACAAGAATCGCATAATAATATGGCCCATTCATAAAAAAATACCGCCATAAACAGTTTAGTTTTTCGTCATAAACTCAAGTAGGGACGAGAACATTCCATGTCAATGTTTTTAAGCGCGCCCCGTTTGCGCGCCGGTGATACTGGTCTTTATTAAATTCTTTCGGGGCTGCTCTTTATCACAGCATTGCAGCCAAGTGACGGGCGAGCTTTATGATCTTGGGGGAATCTTTTCCCGTATATCTGTACCGTAATTCTGTTTTGTTATTCGACAAATTGTCGAATGAACGGTCATCTGTAGCTTCTACTACAAACTGTACAACTTAACCTAACTGACGACTACAAACTGTACAACTTAACCTAACTGACGACTACAAACTGTACAAATTAACCTAACTGACGACAACAAACTGTACAACTTAGCCTAACTGACGACTACAAACTGTACAACTTAACCTAACTGACGACTACAAACTGTACAACTTAACCTAACTAACGACTACAAACTGTACAACTTAACCTAACTGACGACTACAAACTGTACAACATAACATAACAAACTGTACAACTTAACCTGACTGACGACTACAAACTGTACAACTTAACCTAACTGACGACTACAAACTGTACAACTTAACTTCTGACGACTACAAACAATTTAATTAAATAAAAGTTATGTTCACTAATCAGAGAGCACTATCAAATATATATTACATATAAATCCCTACATCAGTTATGTACCAAATCTTAATTTCTATGTTTTAATTAACAAGATTTATGGCAAGCTAAAAGTTTGAAAGTATAATTGAATTCTACTTTAGTTCATTCATCAAAAATAATACTCGTATTTTAAATCCAAAGTAAACCTATCAATCACTTTTTACAGTAATTATTATGCGACTTGAGTGAGCTAATCTAATATTTAGACCAAACGTTTTCTTGACTTGTTAAAATATTATCTCATATCCTATTGACTTTGGGATCATGATTCTAACTTATTGTTTCTAACTCGGTAAATGATTGCAGTTTTAGCTATCAAAATAGTATTTAGGTAATTACAAACAATGCGTTAGTAATAGGCTAGTGGCGAAGGTAATCCCATAAATCTAGGAACAAGTCTTAAGTTGAAACATTATGTACAAAATGGCTTGACATTCTCAGAATTGTATATTTCCAGCAGATATATTTTATAAAGTCAATTTTGTGCAAAAAAGACAGCATTTGATGGCACTTTTGCATGACGTCATTCTTTATTTCATAGAACTCAGGAACAAAAGTTCCGTTTTTTAAATTAAATTAAATATCGTTTATTTCAGGCTTCTGAGGCCCATACATTAAATTAAATTACATCAAATAGAATTATAAAATAGGTCAGTCAACATTCAAATTAGAATTAAATTGCATTAAATTAAAATTAGTTAGAACACTTACAAGAAGAACAAACTATAGGTTTTGACAGTTCATAAAAAGTATCTATTTTGACTTGACAGGCCACAAGCCTATTTAAGAAATAATTATCTAGGATCATTCTGAAATTCTGGTCATCTTAAAATTCGGTTCGACTAAAATGTAATAATTTTATTTGCCATATTTTTTTGGCCAAAATTTTGTAATAAGCATTAAAAGCATAAACGCATAAATGGCTAAGGCATAAACAAAGAAGGCAGAAACATCATAAAGACTAAACTACTATTATAGCATAAACATTAAAATATATAACAATCATTTCCCATCGTAGATAAAGATATCAAAGGAAACTCCTAAAAAATGAATACTCAATCAAATGCTGATGTTAAGGGGTGTGTGAACTGCGTAGAAACGATAGTTATGTAAGGTACGACTAAATCACGGTAAATGATGCAGAACATAAGCAAATCGTATCAAAACAAGTAGGTACAGGAGCACAGTCACGAGCCAGATGCACTTCGAGAAAAGGTTAGCTTTCGTATTTCGTACGTACGCACATAAAAGACAAAACACAAAAATATACAGAGAAGGAATGTACTGTACAAAGGCAATATGTTTACTTTTGGTAGGTAACATATTCGCGGCTAGGGGTGTCCCAAGGGCCACCCCTGCCGCACCCTTACCTATATCAATTATAATATCCAACTTTAATTGTAATTTTTAGGTAAAGGGTAATATATAAATATTGAATATGGGGGCCACTTTTGGAGGTCTAAATGAGAAAAATAAAATTAATATTAACATTATTTGACGAACAGGCCAGTTTTCATCAGGTAAGCCTGTCGGCAGAAAGAAGTTTGGCAAATTTCGAAGCCGCCTTGACTGGTGGCCAGTGGTACTTGCGTTGCTTTATATTTATTATATTGTTATTTATTTATATATAGTTGGAATCAAAGTCCCGATTTTACAAGATGTTCGGTTTTTAGGGTTCCGTACCCGAAGGGTGCCAAACGGGACCCTATTACTGAGACTTCGCTGTCCGTCTGTCCGTCCGTCCGTCCGTCCGTCCGTCCGTCCGTCCGTCTGTCACCAGGCTGTATCTCATGAACCGTGGTAGCTAGACAGTTGAAATTTTCACAGATGATGTATTTCTGTTGCCGCTATAACAACAAATACTAAAAATCAAAAGAAATTTAATATTAAGGGGGGCTCCCATACAACAAACGTGATTTTTTTTGCTCATTTTTGCTCGATATTGATAATGGTAGCAGGTAGACGCTTAAAATGTTCACAATATATTGAGTATATTATTTACTTAAAAAAATAAATAATTAAATTAATATTTAGGGGGGGCTCCCATACATTTTTTTTGCGGTTTTTTATAGATAATGGCACGGAACCCTTCGTGCGCGAGTCCGACTCGCACTTGGCCGGTTATTACTGTTTGAATACCTTTATTTTGGCGCCTACATACACATCAATCTCTGGGGTTCAGCAATGAAATCACAGTACAAATATTTTCAATGGGTTAGCTGTATAAAAGTTCACTTTAGCCCTACAAAGGCTTCAACGTTCACTTTGATCACACTTTTTGTAGACCTACAAACAACAAAGGCATGGTATGGTATGGAAAAATGCATATTAAGCCGGGCAAGTGCATGTCAGATGAACGCACCGAGGATTCCGTACTATACGCATATTTTTTATATGAAGGATCTGAATACAGTTTTTAGTTTTTTTCCTTTACCTGCTTTAAGACGGACAGATGGACAACAAAGTGATCTTTTATGGGTTCCGTGTTCCTTTCCAGGTAAAGAACCCTAAACATTACGATGCCAATTGATCATTTTTGTTTCAACTTTGTTATTTTGTCTCCGGCTTGAGATGAAAGAGAGTTTTTAGATTGCACTCAGCATACTTCAGGCTCCATTTCTGCACATCAGTTCATACAGCCTATTTTAGAAGTATTAGTTTAATTACATGCAATGCACTGCAAAGAAAAATATCAAAAAATCTACGGTGAAACGATTAGCCTCTAAGTTATCAACTTGGTAGTTTGCATTCCAATTCCGCACCGTGCACCGATGAGGTAAGAAAATCAGCTTCTTCACCCGGCCTAACACAGTTCTAGTTTGGCAAGTCAAAGCAGAACATATGTGTTTGCCAACTGTCCCGGTAAGCTCATTATCAAGAGAAGCCAGATGTTACGAGTGACTTAAAGATCTGTAACTAGAACTTTAGTTAGATCTACACAAACGCGTGAAGTGAGAGTAATCAAAATTCTCAAGGTGTAAAACTAATTATATAATATTTTTTATTTACCATGGGCAGTGTCCCATTAAATATTCCCCTGTAGCCTATTCATTCGAGCCATACGATTAAAATAGATGTGCCACCAATGGGCAAAGGCTTACCTTTTGTCAGACTACCCCTAAGGCCCCTTCATCCCCCGTGGTACTACCAGTGGTCTTACCAGTAGTACCACGGGTATTTTTTTTACCCATTGACATCTGTTTTCACTATTTTTGACAGGTGTCACTATTTTTGACAAGTGTCACTATTTTTGACAGGTGTCACTATTTTTGACAGATGTCACTCTTTTTGACAGGTGTCACTATTTTTGACAGGTGTCATGATTTTGTGTCAAAAATAGTAACACCTGTCAAAATAGTGGCCCATAGAAATCAACCATGACATTGGCCAGTAGTACCACGGGTAATAAAAAATCCCCCGTGGTACTACCAGAGCTGTGTTGGTAGTACCACGGGTAAAAAAATTAGGTAGGATCACTGGTAGTACCACGGGGGATGAAGGCTTTTCCTGTGCCGCTTCAGCCCAGTTCGGCAAAACTAACTATAAAACATTTTTAATCGACTGACAAGATGAGGAAGTTCTCAATTCGTCGGGAAATAAATTTTTTGGTGAATAATATAATTATATAATTTCCCTTTCTCACAAACACAATTTTCAAAGTGAAGGAGAGAGACAAACGAATTTTAACGGTATTTAAGTTAAAATAGGTTGATTGGACGTCCGAATAGGGACGACGACGGAACGATATCTGCTGGGTATACCACAGGAATACAAACGAGGATAGACTGGTTAACTCAACTGTAAAAAAGTTCCTTAATTCAAGCAATTATAATAACATCTAGGATTAGGATGCTGTGTCGTGAAAACCAGAAACAGCGACGTCATAAATGTGTGAGTTTTTTTCTTTCTTCTCAGCCGGAACCCGGGACCTCTATCTTAGAAAGCACAGCCGCAAGAATAGCATCCGCCGGAGATGAAGCAAGTAAACACAAAGTTCCTAATTGCACCATCGCATCAGCGGCGGCAGCGGCGCAGTGGGCAAATAAAGAATTACGAAGGAAGTGGGGCCTTCGCTTTGTGCAACTACTGCTTGCGGTTTTGTTCACAGACTGGGCCATAATTCCACTAGTATGATGACGACTTAATGTCGAGACGATGGCGGTCTACTTCAGGAATCTACTCTGTCATTTCTCTTTAAATTACTATGATAAAAAGAAACCTAAGCGCCTAACTTTTTAACTGCTGTTTTGTTCACAGGCTGGGCCTTAATTCTACCGACTGAAAAAGGTGGTACATTAACAAGGACTAGCGAACTAGGATACATTTGTAGGGTTCCGGACGAATCGGACTAAAGGACGCCAAATGTGACCTTATTAGTAATCCTCCGTCGTCCGTCTATCTATCCATCCACAGAACATTTAATTAAATGTTTTGTGTATCTATCCATCAGCAAGCTGTAAATCATAAATCGTAATAACCTACCTACCTAGAGAGTCCAAATTATCACAGAACAGAAACCAGTTAAAGGATGCTTATAGAGGACCGACAATGCCGCGACACTGTGTCGCCATTATGATAGCGGAATCAAGTTCCTAGTTCAATACAAGACAGTTTCTAGGAGTTGTGCTTGTTCCAAACTCGAATTCGGCAGCGGATTGAAGACATATTGTTGGAGATATTCTTCAATAAAGGAAACATCAAAGATGAATGAGAGATAATTGCTATTGTGATAGTATTCAATAGCACATATTCTATCAATATTATACCTTTGTGTTTCCAGTTTATATTTGTCTGTCTTGTCTTTCCTACAAGGAGCTGTATTATTTAACAGTAACAGGTAGAGTGAAGTCAATTAAGATTTTCACAGAATGTCTACTTCGTTGCCTTTGCTTGTAGGTTGATACAAAAGTGTACGATCACCCCAACTCGCACTTGACAGATATGATATTTTTTTTGCATTTCAGGGTCTGACGGAATTAGGGACAACTCGTGTTTTTTCTTTCGGCTTTACAATTATATCTTCTTTTACCATAATCAAAGATACGTGTAATATTATTTATTTGGGAACTGAGAGAACTGATAGAATTTATTTTAGACAGTATTTTATATATTGCCTATTGCAGTTTTGGCCTTCTACAGAATGCTAAAGTAAATAAAGAATATTTCATACAATGACTGCCAATTTTTGGGCATTCTATACGGTGGATTTCATATTTTGCCGGAAACATATACATATACTAAGGATACTCGTTGAATCTCGAAGTCGCCCGATAAGCCACACTGGTCCGAGGGATCAAGTTATAGAGGTCAACGGTGCATGACACGGGTCCTCCGAGTCAGCTGGCAACTTCTCCGAGCCTGGCCAAGGAGTAAATGGGGTTCCCATTTGATGTCACGTCACTTACAACGACAAATAGGTGGGAAGCTATACTTATATGGGGATTGAGAGGATGGATTGCGATGAAACTTTCGTGATGGCGTTACTGAATGAATGACTACGGCTAAAGTGGGTGAAGGTTTCCGAAAACGAAGGTTAACTTTTTACCGAATTCTACTCTAATCTGAAACGGTTGACAAACAGTATAGCTGATTGAACTTGATTTATGCAGCATTCATCATTTATTAATATTTTAGGTAACACCTAATAATTATGAAACTCTAGCACAGGCAAACAAAAGTTCCAATAAAAAAGCATACAAAAAAATCTCCAAAATAGTTATGCAACGTAACCTGAAAACTCATATATCTCAATGGCATCCTTGTTGACAAACCAAAATTAAATGCGGCTACACCAAATTAACGCTAAATGGGATCCCTATACAAATCAAACTGTCACATTCTCCATTTTCGGGTCTCGAGTATGATTTATTGGCCCAAATAAATTCCTTTGATCTTTGCTCGGCATAAATCAGAGGTGTACTACGAAATTTACTTTTTTGTCACATGAATGAATGGCCCCTTCAATATAAAATATGATCAGTTGAATATATCGGAAATGAATGAATGATTGCCGTTGAAGACGACGACTTGAAGTTTATTAAAATCAAAGTACATTTAGTACATTTTACATAACAGGTTTTAATCTTCCGGTTTGATTTGTGTGGGCGACTTGAAGTTTATTAAAATCAAAGTGCATTTAGTACATAACAGGTCAATCTTCCGGTCTTGTATGTGTCAATATAATGTGTGATGTCGATGTTTCCGATTTTCACCACACATGGAATCTAAGTGGCCTAATGGCATACGATGGCAGCGCAGCACCACCTGACAGAATAAACAAAACATAAACATTTACACACAGGCACATACATTGCTTCTGGCCCCACACTAGGATACCCTGTGTCGTGGAACCAGAAAGAGCGACATCACAAACATGTAAACATCCAAGACCTGCGGGTTTTTTGAAGAATGTCAACAAGGCGCAGAATATCAGATGCATTAGAAAGACACGGTGTTACGATAATAAAATTTAAGTTTACATAACCTGTCGTAATACTCGTAATCAATAATATCTGGTTACCGATATTTCCTTGGCGGTTGGTGGTACAAACACAATGTAACCACCCTCCCTTCCTAATAATGTGAAATATAATTGAAATATAAATTGAATAACCTAACCTAACGAAATCTTAGACTAAAAATTTTTGCGATAAATTAATTTATATACTAAACTACTATTGGAATATTTTTCCAATTGGATATATTCCGATACTATGGTTGCGGAAGTCATAGTATAATGAATTGGCCAAAGATGTAATGATCGTCTAAGAGTAGGACCTATTACGTCGTGATAGTAATAACCTAGAGTTCTTTTTAGAGTGGTTTTGGTTATGCAGTATCGTCAGAAGGATCCACCAGTAATCAGTGTTGGTTATGAGAGGATAAAGAATGTTAATAAGAACTTATTAGAATATGATCGTCAATGTTTATAGTTTCGTAAGTATAGGTAGTTAAACAACAGGACACTCAGATTACATAGCTATAAATGGAATTTGTGCTAGGACTCACGACCAGAAGGGCCGTGGCCCTAAGATAAGGGCCCCTAACCCGCCCTAATCCTATGAGAGTCAACCATAACGATGTTCTACGGAGACTCAAAACAGATGACATTCGATTTTACAAGATCCATACAAGAAAACATAGAATTAACTATGTGTTCAGTATGTACGCGTTTAGCGTAGTATTCGCCGGTTTTGCGTCATACTCTCTCTAGCCTAATTCCACATACAATCTTCGTGTCCGTAATATTTAAGACTGCAAACCGTATTACATTATGGTTTGGATAAGAATTGCGTAACACCTGAAGTCAGAGACAGCTTGAACCTACTCAAAACTCTCCTGAATTGATTTCCCTGCCTATCAACTACACATGGACTATTTAGGATAAAGAAAAGAATTTATATGTTTTGATATTGTGATTTGTGGTTGGTTAAATTCTCTCTGATCCATCAGTCCAACATGTTTGTTGACAAGCTACGGGCTATTTTTAGTTATTATGTATGTACTCAGTACAGAAGAGTATTTTGAGAGACAAGTCTCTTGTACTAGCCCGCAACTATCTGGATAAACACCCAGCTATTTTATAAATAATTTAGTTCAGTAGACATGTATGCAGCGGGACTACTTTGGTCATTAGCGTGAAAATGTAGAGCGTGTGTAGGTTTGATTCCAACAGTTTTCAAGCACTCTCAAGAAGTTCCACCGTGAAGTAAACTTCACTTAGCATCTAGAGGATCGAATCAACTCTAGATGTCCTCCTGGTAAACCAGCCCATTTACTGCGCAATGACATGCCATTTCGAGTTGCACAAGCCCAACTTGCCTCCGGGGTATGCGACGAGTATTTCTCTAGTCCAAGAATAAGTAGGAGTCTGGCACTATGTGCGTACGACAAAATAGTGGACAGATAGTACTCTATGGAGTGACAGCCTTCGGAAGGTGGACAAGAACAAAAACGTCTAGCTATCAATGCAGTAATGATACGGATAGGCAGAAAGTCAAAAGAGGACCTTAGACCGTTGCGAATCGTGTGGAGTGTTCTTAGAGTAATGTCAGCTTCTTGTAGAGTAATTTTGTTGTGTGTGTGTTATGTGATGACCCAGCAGACACGCCCCTTACACGCTACAAAGTAGTTGGTTGTCATTTAATTTAAGTTAAAGTCTATAATTAGACAAGTAGAAAAGAAAGATTCAAACAATCACAATCCTAAGATAATTTGTTTGATAGAAATAGGTATATTGATATTTCGTTATCAAAATTAGTTAGATATGAATAAAGTGTACTTAGTCCCCTTAAGTACCTAATCAAAGTACTTAATTTCAATAATGTGCTTAGCTTGAGATCAACGGAAAGAGTAAGAAAGATCGTGGAAACTTAAAAGCCTCCACTAAACGCATAGAGAAATAGTCATGACGACATAAATTAGTTACGCAATATAAAAACGATTTTGTATGCCGTAAAATAAAATTATTACGATCCACGAAACGTATAGAGAAATAGTCATGACGACATAACTTAATTACGCAATATAACACGATTTTGTTTGCCGTAAAATAAAATCGTTACGCGACCGTAAAATAAATAAAATCGAAAGCGCTGTACCTAGGTTCAAGCCTTAAAATTAATATTAATCTTTCTCGCTGGCTACTTGCGGATACACGATCTCTGCTCTCGACTCGACGCTGCCTGAATACTCCAACTCCAAAGGTAAAAGACCTAAGTCTCATTACCACGCCTCGCCAATAGTAAGAGATAAAATCTCATTACCACACCAACGCAATACAAAATACACATAAATCACAAGACACAATCACGGCTTAATGTTCCCTAATATAGTTTTAAGGGTTCTAATCCAACGTAATCCGTCATAATAATTTCGCGACTCGAACGACGTGAGGAAAGGAAATACCGTTAGTCAATACGCACATTGAACATAAACATTTACGAATACTAAATATCTTCGAACAATTCAGTGACCTAGACCGAACGCGTGGCACTGATTCTAGAATTTACACTCCCGGTGTAGGTCAAAAACCACACCTACATCTCACGTCAAATTCCGAAACTAGACTCCCCCCGAATTCACCTCGTCAAACAGTTTTATTCTACGACCCAAGCCTAGTGAAATAGTACTTTAAAAAAAATCCCTTCCCAGATACTTCAAAAATTCTGAAAAAGTCCATTTGATGAGTTACGATTTGTTTACTGAAATCTATAGTACAAAAACCCGATACTCGACCACCAATAATATTTACGAGACGTGTGAAATTTCTTTAGATCATAAACTATCGAAATCCTGATAAGAAATAATGCAGTCTGGGCAATAAACCTAAAGACAAATTACTCTTCCTGTTTTAAATGAACCTAAAATATACTATTTGTTATGTTAAACTGAACGGTAATCAAGTCTTCTTACAGATGAGTTTCGAATGACCGAGCCATAGTAAATAATCCATTTTAGAATAAACATCCGAATACGTAAATCACCAACATGTGTCACATTGCAAGTCCACTTATGACACAGTGGGGCTATTTGGGAGGCGTCAAACTACCAACTAGAGGAACCAAAGGCACTAAACTGACAAACTTCAAATCCAACAGCTCCTGCGCGGTGGCCACAGATTCCATTTTCAAACACACTATTTTAATTAGTTTAGTTAGTATAGTTCGTGATGCCTCCCAAATCGCAGGTACTGCCACTATACTGTTTTGATACTTTTTAAAACAGGCTTCACGACTTTAAGAATAAGATTCATAATTCACTAATAGCATTGTTATCCTAATATATTTATACCTAACGAAGGACGAAGCAAAGGTTCGTTCCGTCACATTGTCCCCTTAAAATTTTAAGCAGTTTACCGGAATAAAATTTTCATTACTAATTTGAACAACATCTATCACACGCCATACGCCTTTGGAAACTAAAAACTTTCAGTAAACAAGAAATAAAAAAAATATATATACACCGATTCATAAAATTTTACCAAAACATGGTTTTGTCACACTCTCTGTCCCCTTAAAATTTTAAGCAGTCTACCGGAGTAAAATTTTCTCTACTCAAATACTCAGACTTATCACTTCCATAGAATTAATCCCTAAAATGACACAAGGGTTCCACAACCTGGTATGATTTATCGGCGTGATGGTCATAGTTGCATTTAATTGACAAGCCAGTGTTTATTGTATGTAGTTCCCTACGGATGCTTACCCCCACGTCTTATTCATAAATTAAGGCAAGATACAAATGGACCATTGTCACCCTTGTTCACTCTGTCCTAACGGTGGCCCTCCAGAACAGAGCGGGAAAGACCCACGATGTAGAGCTCTCACCTTCTACACCGTGGACAATCTTGACCTTTACAATCAAGACATCCATCCTACAGGGTTTAAATTTATTACGCGAATTATGAGACCTCTGATAATCCGTTCATTACAGCGGACCTAGGCTTTGTGTAAGCAATGCTGTAACTACTTGCCACTATCATTGTTCCCGCAGAACGTGGTTCTACGTAGGGAGAAGCATCGAAATTTAAATCTGGGTCAGACCCCGGTGACTTTGCCACTCGCTTGCAAATCAATTCAACCAGACATCTCACCTTATGATGGATTCCCTATTAATAATTAAATATATCCCTTTCGTCAGTGGATAACTTTATAACATCATCATCATCATCAGTCCGTCAGGGAACCCACCGCTAACCATAGACCTCCCCATGTATACGCCATATTTTATAACAATAACATTCCAACCGCGGCCACCGTCACAGACTAAGGCTAACAGACTATTAAAAATACTTGTGTCATTTTAATTATGCTCCCGTATATCGTTTAAGGAATTTATAAGTGCCCTTAGTTCTAACGGTACATAAAAACATTGTGAACTCTCATAGTCTGGGAGACAGTTCAGGCCCCGCCACGCAAAAACTAAACAACCGTTCAATAGCAGGCAAAGCCGGTTCCGCCACCCCGCAAGGGAAAAATAATAATATGGTCACCACGTGTGTATGTTTTTACGTCACCCAGTCCCCTTAAATTTGAAGAAGACCACTTATTGTAAAAAAATATTATAAGACAAAGACTATATCCTACTCTATCAGTCCCCTTAGCTTTTGCGCATATGTCTACACTGGAAGAAACCTCCCGCCAGACAAGCTCGCCTATTTATTTGATAACCCCTGCTCGGTGCAAAAGGTATAAAAAGTTATATAGTCTAGGTATAAATCCCCTCATAATCCAGCACTAACCCGATAGACCACACGAAAACACTGAAACCAAAACCTTTTAAACTCTACTCCGTTTTCACGAACAACAAATTGTAGACTTTATAAGTCTACATTATTTCTTGATTGTACAGGAAATATTTGTGATTCAACCAATAGGAAGAACACGTTAAAGACACGGCACCAAATTGTAACCACCCCCCCTTTCTAATATGTGAAATATAATTGAAATATAAATTGAATAACCTAACCTAACGAAATCTTAGACTAAAAATTTTTGCGATAAATTAATTTATATACTAAACTACTATTGGAATATTTTTCCAATTGGATATATTCCGATACTATGGTTGCGGAAGTCATAGTATAATGAATTGGCCAAAGATGTAATGATCGTCTAAGAGTAGGACCTATTACGTCGTGATAGTAATAACCTAGAGTTCTTTTTAGAGTGGTTTTGGTTATGCAGTATCGTCAGAAGGATCCACCAGTAATCAGTGTTGGTTATGAGAGGATAAAGAATGTTAATAAGAACTTATTAGAATATGATCGTCAATGTTTATAGTTTCGTAAGTATAGGTAGTTAAACAACAGGACACTCAGATTACATAGCTATAAATGGAATTTGTGCTAGGACTCACGACCAGAAGGGCCGTGGCCCTAAGATAAGGGCCCCTAACCCGCCCTAATCCTATGAGAGTCAACCATAACGATGTTCTACGGAGACTCAAAACAGATGACATTCGATTTTACAAGATCCATACAAGAAAACATAGAATTAACTATGTGTTCAGTATGTACGCGTTTAGCGTAGTATTCGCCGGTTTTGCGTCATACTCTCTCTAGCCTAATTCCACATACAATCTTCGTGTCCGTAATATTTAAGACTGCAAACCGTATTACATTATGGTTTGGATAAGAATTGCGTAACACCTGAAGTCAGAGACAGCTTGAACCTACTCAAAACTCTCCTGAATTGATTTCCCTGCCTATCAACTACACATGGACTATTTAGGATAAAGAAAAGAATTTATATGTTTTGATATTGTGATTTGTGGTTGGTTAAATTCTCTCTGATCCATCAGTCCAACATGTTTGTTGACAAGCTACGGGCTATTTTTAGTTATTATGTATGTACTCAGTACAGAAGAGTATTTTGAGAGACAAGTCTCTTGTACTAGCCCGCAACTATCTGGATAAACACCCAGCTATTTTATAAATAATTTAGTTCAGTAGACATGTATGCAGCGGGACTACTTTGGTCATTAGCGTGAAAATGTAGAGCGTGTGTAGGTTTGATTCCAACAGTTTTCAAGCACTCTCAAGAAGTTCCACCGTGAAGTAAACTTCACTTAGCATCTAGAGGATCGAATCAACTCTAGATGTCCTCCTGGTAAACCAGCCCATTTACTGCGCAATGACATGCCATTTCGAGTTGCACAAGCCCAACTTGCCTCCGGGGTATGCGACGAGTATTTCTCTAGTCCAAGAATAAGTAGGAGTCTGGCACTATGTGCGTACGACAAAATAGTGGACAGATAGTACTCTATGGAGTGACAGCCTTCGGAAGGTGGACAAGAACAAAAACGTCTAGCTATCAATGCAGTAATGATACGGATAGGCAGAAAGTCAAAAGAGGACCTTAGACCGTTGCGAATCGTGTGGAGTGTTCTTAGAGTAATGTCAGCTTCTTGTAGAGTAATTTTGTTGTGTGTGTGTTATGTGATGACCCAGCAGACACGCCCCTTACACGCTACAAAGTAGTTGGTTGTCATTTAATTTAAGTTAAAGTCTATAATTAGACAAGTAGAAAAGAAAGATTCAAACAATCACAATCCTAAGATAATTTGTTTGATAGAAATAGGTATATTGATATTTCGTTATCAAAATTAGTTAGATATGAATAAAGTGTACTTAGTCCCCTTAAGTACCTAATCAAAGTACTTAATTTCAATAATGTGCTTAGCTTGAGATCAACGGAAAGAGTAAGAAAGATCGTGGAAACTTAAAAGCCTCCACTAAACGCATAGAGAAATAGTCATGACGACATAAATTAGTTACGCAATATAAAAACGATTTTGTATGCCGTAAAATAAAATTATTACGATCCACGAAACGTATAGAGAAATAGTCATGACGACATAACTTAATTACGCAATATAACACGATTTTGTTTGCCGTAAAATAAAATCGTTACGCGACCGTAAAATAAATAAAATCGAAAGCGCTGTACCTAGGTTCAAGCCTTAAAATTAATATTAATCTTTCTCGCTGGCTACTTGCGGATACACGATCTCTGCTCTCGACTCGACGCTGCCTGAATACTCCAACTCCAAAGGTAAAAGACCTAAGTCTCATTACCACGCCTCGCCAATAGTAAGAGATAAAATCTCATTACCACACCAACGCAATACAAAATACACATAAATCACAAGACACAATCACGGCTTAATGTTCCCTAATATAGTTTTAAGGGTTCTAATCCAACGTAATCCGTCATAATAATTTCGCGACTCGAACGACGTGAGGAAAGGAAATACCGTTAGTCAATACGCACATTGAACATAAACATTTACGAATACTAAATATCTTCGAACAATTCAGTGACCTAGACCGAACGCGTGGCACTGATTCTAGAATTTACACTCCCGGTGTAGGTCAAAAACCACACCTACATCTCACGTCAAATTCCGAAACTAGACTCCCCCCGAATTCACCTCGTCAAACAGTTTTATTCTACGACCCAAGCCTAGTGAAATAGTACTTTAAAAAAAATCCCTTCCCAGATACTTCAAAAATTCTGAAAAAGTCCATTTGATGAGTTACGATTTGTTTACTGAAATCTATAGTACAAAAACCCGATACTCGACCACCAATAATATTTACGAGACGTGTGAAATTTCTTTAGATCATAAACTATCGAAATCCTGATAAGAAATAATGCAGTCTGGGCAATAAACCTAAAGACAAATTACTCTTCCTGTTTTAAATGAACCTAAAATATACTATTTGTTATGTTAAACTGAACGGTAATCAAGTCTTCTTACAGATGAGTTTCGAATGACCGAGCCATAGTAAATAATCCATTTTAGAATAAACATCCGAATACGTAAATCACCAACATGTGTCACATTGCAAGTCCACTTATGACACAGTGGGGCTATTTGGGAGGCGTCAAACTACCAACTAGAGGAACCAAAGGCACTAAACTGACAAACTTCAAATCCAACAGCTCCTGCGCGGTGGCCACAGATTCCATTTTCAAACACACTATTTTAATTAGTTTAGTTAGTATAGTTCGTGATGCCTCCCAAATCGCAGGTACTGCCACTATACTGTTTTGATACTTTTTAAAACAGGCTTCACGACTTTAAGAATAAGATTCATAATTCACTAATAGCATTGTTATCCTAATATATTTATACCTAACGAAGGACGAAGCAAAGGTTCGTTCCGTCACAACAATAAAACTTTATATTCATATCATCAGACTGCATTAAAATCGATGAAAAGTTGCTCAGAATGATGTCCCTAACAAAACAGTTTCCCATTTTGAATATCCCGAAGACGCGCCAAAAAGTGTCACGTGATCTGAGGTCGCAATGAGTTAACTTACTTTTTTATTGTCATTGGAATTTATGCCTTATTTTCATAGAACTAAACTGAAATTGCCAATCCTATTGCGCGGCAATGAGAAAAGCATGAAAACTCGGAAATACGCGATTTTTCAGTTATGAGACCTAACTCGATCGATTTTCTACCCCCAAAAATCCCTATATTGCAATTTTCATCGAAAACTACAGCGCCATTTTCTAGAACATAAAACATTTAAATCGTTCCATACAAATATTCCTCGTATTAGGTATAGGCTACCGCTCCGCGGACACCTTGGAGCATGATTTGTCGAGTTTGTTTTAAGAGTAAACCTGTTTGTTTCCTGTCAATCTTAGGTTTCGTGGAATAAATCCCTTGATAGAGATAAGCTCGCCTTTATCATGTCATTATTGTATTGTCCACATTCCATAATAAAAAAGAATGGAATAGTTCTTTATTTGTAAAAAATAGGTAAATAACAAAGGTCTAAGGAATACGTTTACAGTGGTACAAATATTTATTTATTTATTGATCTGAAATAATGCACAGCTAATACAGTTAAGAAAGACAAGAAAAATAATCTTAACATTAGCCAATAACGGATTTACATTTTTTTAATAATAATAATAATATTATTAGTCATTAATATTTATTGACTAATACTATAACATGCAGATAAGGTAATCGTCAATGAAAGCAGGTGTGATTCAGGTAGTCAGTGGTGTAAGCTTTAAACAGTGTCGAAGAAATATTCATTTACGGCTTTAAATATTGTATTGTTTTGTGCAACAAAGTATATTGAAATAATCAAATCAAACTTTGAGTTGCCATTAGTGTGTGGCACGATAAAATTCACGTTTGACGGACTCTCTTGCAGTTTTGATAACTGCATTACGGCAACTCTATTATCATCGCTTTCAGAGATTTTTGCCGAGCGCACACTTTGCCTTGAATAAAAGTCCGCAGAAATCGCTGCCTCTACGTCGTCCTCAATTCGATTAAGGAAATAATGAATTTGCAATATTCCACGCCGAGACGTGATAGTGGTCTGCCAACAGAATCTTGGCACTGTCCCACCGCAGGCGCAGGAAATTTCTCAATTAAAAGAGGACACTCATGAACGCGGATTCACTCAGCTTTGTGCAATCTCCTCGAGACAAAAGATTGGTTTTAGCGGCAAGCGTGATGGTCTTAGCAAAACTTATTGAGTGACTCTCTGTTTTGTCTACAGTGTTTACGAGTACGTGGTGAGGGAATGAAACAATTAATAACAGTCTCGCATTAATCTACAGAAACTAGCATAAATATGACGTGGGATATGTGTTGTGAACATCATCGCAACGGTAGTCGCAAAATAGAACAAGATTATGTATCGCAGACAGGTAAATTTTAATATAGTACAGCAATATAATGGGGGCTATTTAGAAGGAAAATGCGGCATGGTTTGTTATCAATCTACCTATTACGAGCGTACGGAGCATAAATCTATATTTGTTTTATAATATCCTTATATGTATAGTTGGCTTTGATCTGGAAATAAGTTCAACTTAGTGTCGATCTTTCCATCCTCAGATAGCGTTTATCTGTCTGTTTAATTGAGGCATTTGACATTTCACACGTGCATGAAGTGTCAAAAAAAGTTATCTGACTGTTTTATCTGTCTCTTGAAAGACCGGGCCTTACTCGAATGTTTTCCGAATAGGCTTGTGTCCTGCTGGTCAAAATAGATACTTTTTAGGAACTGTCAAAATGGTACTTTTGTTTCTTAGTTCTATAAAATAGCACTACGTGGCGTGTGGCGTCAGATGCTGTGTCTTTTTTGCACGAAATCTTTATAAAATACAACTGCTCGAAATATAAAATTCTGAGATTGTCAAGCCATTTTGTACATCATGCTTCCAACTTCAGACTTGTTACTAGATTTATTTGATTACCTTGGACACAACCTAATTGGGTATAAGAGACACCAGTAGCACAGATTAGATAATAATAAAACGTTCACAATTCACAATTCTTTATTGCACACAATAATTTAAACAGTTACATTAAAAGAAAACACATGTACAAAGGCGAGCTTATCTCTAAAAAGAGATCTCTTCCAGCAAACCAGGCGTGAAAGGAAAAATTATATAATGAAAGGGTAGGCAGTGCACAATAACAAATTTAAATAAACGTTCTTCTGTAACTCTACTTATAAATAATATCACTCATCTGAAATAAAAAAAGCTCAAAACTCAAACCCTCAGTTGTACGTAATTTAATCGGTAAGTCTCATAAGGACAGGCCGAACAAACTAAATAGAGAACAAAGGACGTCGGAGCGATAGGGTTAAAGTGCCAGAATCTAGGATTGTCATTTGAGCAAGTCAAGGAAAGACTTTTACTATTTGAAAATTCCGACTGAAAAGGCTGAATCGATTTATCTTTCTTGCGGATGATATAAGTTTATGGGGTTACAGATATAAGTTTTTGAAAGGAGGTGGCTTTATTCAAATCTTATTCCAGTCAACAAGAAGTGACATTTGAATTTCAGTTCAACCCTCCGAGGGGGAATTTTCCAATAGGCACTACGAGTGGAACGCTCTAGAAGTAAATGCATTTTTCATGTCGCGCATCGAACTTCGGCTGTTGACTTGGTGATACTTGGCCCAAAATTACTAGTACGCTAAGATAAGGATTCTGAACCTCTTTGGTTTTGTGTTTTGAGGTATCGACGAACTGCGAAATTGAAGTTGCCTTACCGGAACCGTTTCACCATCATTACGACTGTACCTTATAGTTAGGGAGGCGAATAGGGGAATTTTCGGTAATACTCGAGCGTGGCAGTTTAAGATATGAGAGATACCTTAGACCTAATAGAACAACCTTGTAAAGTATTTAAATTTAACTCTATATGTAGTGACACGCGCCTACGATACCGATCAGATTAGTAAAAAAAAATCTATAGTCTGAAATACTCGAGCGTGTCAGATTAAGATATTGGGGGTTGATTTTAGTGTTTTAAGACTAAATTTAACTAATCTGACGATAAGTCCTTGACGCCGCCGAGTTATAGGGTCGCGAACTTGTAAAAAAACGTTAATCCGGCATTCTCGAGCGCGTTTTTTTTTTTTGAAGAATATAATCTAAAACTTACTAAAAATACAAAATCTGCCGGTTTCCGCATGACCGGAAGTGTGGAGGAGCTATTTTGATTCGATTTTGATAGGTCTCGACGGCGCCGTTGAATTACGCCATTTAGCTACCTCGCCTCCGTAACTATTAGAGGTAGAAAATAGTAGTCCACTTTTTGAGAATTTCATTGCCGTACCTTAGAGTCTACCTCTTAGTGGACTTACTATTGTCTACCTCTTAGTGGACTTACTATTGTCTACCTCTAAAAGTGGACTTACTATTGTCTACCTCTAAAAGTGGACTTACTATTGTCTACCTCTATGGTACAGCATTGTTTTGATTGTTTTTGTGAAATGTTTACTCCTGCTTTATCTGTGTTCTGTTTTGTGACGTCTAAATAAACGTTTATCTTATCTTATCTTAAATTGCTCCAATCTACAGGAAACTCAAACCAATTTATGTCTAATTATTTAGCACAAATGTTATTTTCCTTAACCCCTTCACTCGCAGAAGCACACCGCTCGAACGACCGAACAATGGCGAACTATTGTTATATAAGATGTGTCGGCGAACTAGTCAATATGTAATTTAGACATGCATGATTTTAATAGCACAAAGATATGATTAAACATTCTGAAGCAAATTGCGTGTCCTTGAAAAGGAATTGAGTACGTATGTTCAATCCATGTTCAATCAGTAAGCAATCTCTATGACTGTTGTTTTCACTAGAACATATAACATAACAGATACACAATCGAATTTATGTCCCTGCATTCCATGCGCCATGTCAGGACACAGAGTTCGCAGAATCAACCGAACCCCCAATCTGCGTAACACCTATCGACACACAGTCACGTAAAGGTTTCATACACATTCGAGAAAAACGCTTGCGAAAAACATCCCTTACCCCTCTATCAACGGCGGAGGAAGAAAATTGTTTTTATGGATTCGATATGCTTCAATTTCAATTGAATCGGGTCTACTTTCCATATTCGGCGAGAGATGGAATCAATTTGGCTCGAGCAGAAACGCGGCCCGGCGGATTTCATAATATCCTATTTAATATTACGATTCTGTTTTCGTGTCTCCCTTTGCTTCATAATACCTGATAAGTCAACGGTGTTTTATACTGAGCAAACAGTCACAATCTGTACCCATCGTTAGATACATCAACATTAGAACGCTGTAATTATGTTACAAACCCAGATGGATGGACAGATTCGCACCGTAAAAACGTAAACTTGGTGGCAAACTGAAAATTATCATGCAGACAGAAGTGAGAACTATAGTTTCTCTGGTCAAACAGATAATAGTAGATTGTATAGTTTAACTTGCTCATAATGGGTGCTACAAACTTCAAATACCATTATTTCAGAAAACACAGCAGGTATACGATGAGATCCATAGATAACAGCTCATATGCCATAATATTCTTCCTCTTTCTGTCTCACTGATTTACAAGCAACCTTGCTATCTACCTAGGTACGACGTGCTAAAATTTTATGCCTGCACATTAAAAAAATAGCGTTACGCGTATTTCCATACGGGGTGGCCAAGGCACAGTTATACCCATTTTTAGTCAGAAACCGAATATGTACTTTTATTTGCATGTCGGGGTAGCCGCCACGGCTATGTTATGCTCTATTATGGGCTGAAAAGTCCACACAAAAAGATAATTGACGTGGCGTAATGGAGCCCCATGTGGATGTGTGTGTTCCATTTCATAAATTAATTTCGCAAATTTATCCCGTTCGCGTCATGCGAGATGAAACTGTGTCATCCTGACTGCAAACTCGTATACCAACTTTTGAAGCTGCATATAAATGTCCTTGTGATGTAATTAAATATTCGACATCCGGAAAAATATTTGACATTAAAATTAGGGAAAATTGAGTTTTCATCCCCTTGCAATCCCGTCATTAATTGACGTGTTAATGTCATCTGTCAGTTATTGTATGGAGAGTCTGCTTGTGGGAGCGAAGGGGTTAAAACGTGTTACGAGTATATGAGTACATAAAATTATGTACAGATACGGGAATTTTGAATTTAGAACGAATATTTTCCGATCTTCCCGAAAATCTCTTGCTTGCTTGTAAAAGCTATTATACCTATCTAAAAGATTGGCATCTTTTTGTGCTATCTACAATATGATAATTGTCTTTTCATGGCGATTAAAAAAATAACAGGGATTCGTTACTCGTAATCCCTTTATTGTACTCACATGTCTTAGTATAATTCTAAACATTTGACTACAATATTTCGGTAGTAACAATCAAATAATTCTAGGAACATGTCAGAAGTTGAAGCATTATCTACAGAATGGCCTGACAATATCAGAATTGTATCATAAATAACCAAATTACCGTTATGACAGTTCCTAAACTCTTTTGATAGCAACCACAATTATGGTTATTGGACACCATGTTGAGTCCTTCCGGGAAAGCACGAATATTTGTGTAGAAGTAGGTACAATGCCATCAGCATCTCGTCCCGTTACCCCTCAGCGGGGAGATTATTATTAGGGCTCTCAGTATAGATTTCCATTTGTTCCGACCGTGGTCCACCTGCTCTAGCTCCACCCAATAAACATTGTTTTTGCGTAATAAGTCTCTTGGAGCACTTCTGGAAACTCCCTTTATTCCTCGTTTGGAGTATCAAAGGATAATAAACTAGAGAGAGGGAACTTGTGTCTTTTGTTGAGAGACCTAGAAACGAAGGCTTGTGGTATTACATTATATTTAAAATACGGGATTTCACGGGAATGAGACGAACGAAATGTTCCAACAATTTCTGCAACTTCTAAAGTACAATGGAACTATATTTTAAACTGACGCAAAACCCGCTTACATCGCGTAAATCTGAAATTAGAATTTGAAATGTATATGTCACCGGCAAAGTATGAAATCCGTCATTCTCTATTATTCTATAGGCACTGTACAGAATGTCCAAAGTTGGCAGCCATTGTATGAAATATTTTACCTTCTAATACCCCGTCGTCAGAGATTTCAGTCGGTACATTTACTCGAGAAAATTCCGTATTCAACGAAACTTAAGTATGTTGTTTGTAGTGCTACATCCAATTTTTCGAACAAATAAAGCTTGTGCAAAATTAAGGGGGGGTGAAAAATTACATTTTTGGGACTTAATTTTTCACGTTTAATTCGAAAACAGTCAATAATTGTAAGAAACAATGTATTAGTAAATCAAAGATGAAAAATACACAAATTGGTCCAGTAGTTTGACTTTTATTGAGGTCCAAAGTACTTCCAAAACAATCAATCAATAGAATCAGTATGTGTTTCATTTCTTGTATTTACCAGGCCACATCCGCATAGAAACATTTTCAACGGGATACTACATCCCTACTGCATGTTCTGGAACATCTTCCGGGTCCAAAAGGTTTTGTGCCATACCCGTTCAGGGCTTTGAAAACCAACGGTATCAATAGGACTTATCCAGGTACAGGTACAGGCCTTGTCATCTGGTAGATTAGTCCCTACTGCATGTTCTAAATCACTGTCCAGGTCCCAAAGCTTTACGGGCGATATCCTCTCAAGAAAGCTTTTCCCCAGCAGTGGGATGCTAAAGGCTAATAATAATAATAAGCCCGCAGGGCGGCTTGTGGCGAGCTGTTGGGAGTAAAGACCCCACGAACCCGATCCAGCGAGTAGGCTGCGCCCTCATCTCCGGTCATCTGCGGCCGGAGTGGCACCCGCAAGAGGGCCAGGTCTCGCAGCTCTGCTTTGCCTTCACCGGCCCGCCAGAGGGGAATCGTTAGAGGTACACCAGCTTATCTGGTGTACATTTGAAGGGTGGATGTGAAACGTAAGTGGCTAGTGGGCGTCTGTGATGGGGCCGTGAGCTAAGGGTGCAAGTTATCGTCGTTTAAAGTCCAGTTTCACCTCTCCACCCTCAGCCGTTCACACTTTTGTTGCCCCTTGCCGTCATTTGACGTCTCGGCTGAATAGGTGGCCCAATTAGTGGACGGCGAGTCACCACCTACCTGCCTATTTTTGATCATTATTGATACTTGATTCAGGCAGGTGTCCGTAGTCTCAGAAATATCATAGACTTACTTACCATTGAAAACGCAAACACATAGCCCATTCCTCAGTTTCCCCTTAGTTTTTCCACTGTGTACCTGGCGGGAATGTTCTTTGTGTGCACTTTTTATGTGGGTGTATTCGGGGACGGACACAACGGGTACACCACATTTCATTTCATTTCATTTATACTTTATTGCACAAAACATAAAAAACACGTAACATTTACAAAAAGGTATGGGTATATGCCTGGCTACCCATGGCACAGGGTATCCTAGTTTGGGAGCCAGGAACCCAAAATGTAAACTAAGTAGGCAAATAAAACGTTTTCATTTCATTTCATATTTATTTCTAGTAAATTGTCTGAAAGGGGGATCTACGTGTTGGACCCATGTCCCAACGCAAGCCTACAAAAAGGACCGGGACAGCAATGTCCCGTGAATTCTTAAATCAGATACATAATAATAATAATAATAATCCTCTCAAGACTTCGAAGCCCTACCTAAACCAACTTTTAAGTTATTTCGAAGCCTTGACTCCACAATCACGTCGGAATGACGTGATAACGACCCATAACACCAATAGCAATAAGTCCCAAAGAGGATAAGGCATTATAACATGAAGGGAGGAGCCCAACATCACCCCCGGAGGACAGTCCCGGGTATAATTTCCGACAAGTTTCCGTACTAAATTGTCCATTTATTTGCCAATTTGCACGAACTCCGCCCAGTGCCGTCCAAGTTTGTTTCAAGTTAAAATTACGACAATTGGAATTTTAACATTATTAAGCGGGACACATGGAGTTGGGTGAAGCTGCCTTTATATTTGTTTGAGGATTTCTTTGGCTGTTTCGTGAGGATTATTGTTGTCGTAGCATGTATTAATACTACGGAGATGGGGTAACATTAACACCCTATCATTAGAAATGGACTATTACAATTATAAATATCTGGCTGAACGTGGACCAACTGTTGTTTTATTTAGATATTTATGTGGACCAGAGACATCACGGTTTTTAAGTGCCGGTCCTTAAAGGGACTCTTATATGATCACTTTGATGTCCGTCCGTCTGTCCATCTGTCTGTCTGTCTGTCCGTCTGTCTGTCAAGACCTTTTATATCGAGAACGCGTGAACGTATCAAGCTGAAATTTATATCAATTACTTAGATCTGTGGTCCCTTAAAGCAGTAAAACACAACCTTCCAGGTCAACGCAATCGAACGCTACGACCGTTTATGCTGTAAACTTGTTGGATTTTTGTAGTTATCGCAAGGGACTCAAAACCTATAGGTTACTTCCCGTTGGCCTGCAATGATGAAATTTTTCACAAAGCATAAGGTCTTATAGCACAAGTAAAGGAAAAAATCTGAAAACTGCATCTGTAATTCTGCAAAAATATGTAATTTGGATTACCGACATGGATAACGTCATCATCCTTTTAATTTTTATGTAGAAACCTAAAATTTTAGGTTTCTACATAAAAATTAAAAGGATGTTGACGTTATCCATGTCGGTAATCCAAATTACATTTATACATTCACCATACAAGTGTGATCGGAACCCTTGGTGCGCGAGTCCGTTAACGCAACCGTTATGTTTAGGGTTCCGATCCATTAGCTGCCAAGTTCGAGTTGGACTCGCGCTGAGAGGATTTCGTACAACAATAATAGGAATAACACCAACAAAAATAACTCTAAAATTTAGTATTTCATACAAACTTTGCACCCCAGATTTAGGGGGTTAGGGGGTTAAAGTTTTTGGTAAGTAAGTAAGTTTGGTAAAGTAAAGATTTATGGAATATGGGTGCAAACATGTGCTCGCATACCAAATTTCAGATTTGTTTTGATGACATGTGAATCAAAAATATTATTAAGTATAACGTTTTCAAAATTAGTCATAAATATAATATACAAAAAAATATTTAAGATCCTCATACCATGCGCTTTCATTTGATTTGTCACACGGCATATTTTGAATTATTATTTTATTTTATTTTCATTCGGCCCGCGGCCTCCCGATAGTGGCCCCCATATTCCATTATTAAATATTACACCTCTATTTTTTTGGTCACAGATTGATATAACGTAACTCCGAACCACGCACAAACCTACGTGGTTTCTTGTGGTTCTTGCAAATTAATATGTATTATATTATGGTTTATAATTAAATAAAATAAAAAATATGTACGTGTACTAATTTTCAACTTCATCGGTCCGATATGTTCTGAGTAAACGGACGGACGCACGAGTGATCCTCTGAGTGGTTTCTCTTTCTGAGATACGAAACATGTAACATTGTCTGTCCGTCCGTCTGAAAATCACCATCCAAAATTTTTTCACAGCTTTAAGGGACCAGAGACTTGAGAAATTGATATTTTCAGCTTGATACGTCCACGCGTTTCCAATATAAAAGGTCTTGACAGACGGACGGACGGACAGACCGACAACGAAGTGATTCTAAGTGCCTTTTCATTTCACACACACCGGATGCCGCGTAGACGGCGGCGCCGGCTAACCGGTTGTAATTTTATACGATTTCCCGGCAAATTACGCCGGTACGTATGAAAGCGTACGTACATGGCCATACACCTCATCGTCGCCGCAGCTCGTATCCATAGATAAAGCAGCAAATAAAGTTGGTATTCACAGCCCTGCACGGGTATGGGCCAAAACCTTTTGGACCTGGAAGATGTTCTGGAACATGCAGTAGGGATGTAGTATCGCGTCGCAAAAGTTATTATGTGTATGTGGCCTGGTAAAATACAAGAGATGGAACACATACTGATTCTATACTTACTGAAAATCCATCTTAATTATTTTGGGATTATTTTGGACACCCTTAAAGGTCAAACTACTGTACCAATTTCAATATATTTTTTGTTGTCAACGCGAAATTTTGTCTTCTTTGATTTAAACATAACATTAACATAAACAATTACATACAGGCATTGCTTCTGGCCCCACACTAGGATACCCTGTTTCTAGGGAACCAGAAAAAGCGACATCACAACTATGTAAATATCCAAGACCTGGGTTTTTTTTTGTCGCCAGCCGGGATTCGAACCCGGGATCTCTCGCATGGTAGGCAGATGCGCAACCGCTGCGCCACAAAGGTCGTCATTTACTCATACAAATTTAAATTTTCATGAATTTTCATGAGGTGGAAAACTTGGATTTGTCATTCATTTCATTACCCATTTCATCACTACCAACTCATAAAAAATCAGAACTACCTCATTTGATGTAAGGTCACTCCTCGGACACTCCATAGAACGCTCGTAAAATAACCACCTATTACTACTACATAGCCTAATGACATTTGTACACGTGCAAATGTGTGCGTAAACACGTTCGTTTGTGAATGTGTGCGTTCAGCTTCTATACAAAGTGTCTCCCGAAGAGGCTCCCCGACTCCGGGGTGAGGTGCGGTATCTGAAACCGCGCGGGGAAGGGAGTGGCCGTTCTGTACGTAGTACTATTATCTCTTCTGTGGTAAGGTAAAAGTACCATGGGCTATGTATGACGCAAGCGAGCTCTACAAGCACTACATATGCTGCATCTGAATATTATATGCGGTGGGACTAATCCGGTCGAGCGAGCACTTTTTTTCAACTTGGTTGCTCCATTCAGCCTAATGCACTACCGCGTTAGTGCAGCAAGTAACTCATTTATCCGCTAAAAGATCTGCAGTCACTAATTTGATTGTACAAAGCGGAGCTAGGCCCCGCTGCGGTAAAAATCTATACACGTATAAGAAGTATATTTTGTAGCTGGCTGGACTTTGTAAGAGCTCTATGTAATTCTTGCATGAATATTTAAAGTTATAATGGGCCGATTTTCCTTCGACACAGTGAGTATATTCTAGTATGGGTTCTGAATAATGTACATGTATGCCTGTATATATGTTTTTAATGTTTGCTTATTAGCTAGAAAGTATAGCACGTCTATTCAAAAAGATGACTCGAAAATATAAAAAAACACCTTGCAATTTGCAATCAACTAAAGATCAAATTCTTGTACCAAGCACCAATATAGAGCCACAAACGTATATCTGTATCTAGATTCATGAGCCTCTAGCCAAACACTCTTATTGCGTCGAGCATGATCAAAACTGCTGCTCAAGCAAAGGACGACTTAAATGCCATCAGTTAGCTATATCCCTTACGAATTTAAGTGTCACTCAAACTGATTTGTTAGTAGTGCGTTTGGGATAGAGGGGAGTGGAAATTAGGCATAGCTTTTAAATTGAAAAGATCCGGTTGATAACTCGATTTCAAGGGGGATGGACGGGGGCGGGATCCAGTGAGCGTATCTGTCGACACAGGGTCTTTGTTAAGAGTTGCTTTATAGCTGGACGTACATTTAGCGACACGCAACGCAGGCAGGCAATGAATTTTGATTCTATCTATCCAGCCTCTGATAAAATTGAAGAGGAGGAGGAGCCGCCCTTTACTCAGTTGAGTAAAGGCCTCTTCTTAAATTTTGATCGCTGTCTATTAATTATTATAGAATCGCCTGATGCACTATCCCTCCATCTCATTCATAGATCCGCTGCCTGTCTGAGTTGCGTGTCGCTGAATGCACGTCCATCTTATATGGTATAACGTATGATTACGGTTAGTGAACTACTACTACTACTGTCTGCTTTGTATTTTTTGTGTTTGTATAAGTGACGTTACAACGCTTATAGACAACTACGTCTGTACTTTTAAATCGTAGCTTTTATTGGGTGTATTCAATATGTTATAATTAGGTTATAATTTAAACTTGTTTTTGAGTCTCACCCTACCCGTCTTCAGTGAATAAGGCGTGAGCTTAAGTATACATGTATGTCTGATCTTGACTTGATGAGATTCTCATTCGTCTATCAATTGTGGTAACCTTCAGTGTGTTTGCATTCCGGAAATATAAAACGGATACATTTTAACTACCTCTGCACTTAATATTTTCAGATTGCATGTCAGTAAAGCGTTCCTTCCTTAAATACCTCCTCTTCCGCCTCATACCAAATACTATTAAACAGACGGGTGTACAGAGTCCCTACTCCTAAAATCCATACTCGTTCGCTCAACGCTTCTGCTTTTTCGCTTGTCCTTTTGTCTACAAAAAAAGTGTGCAAATTCATTGATTTAAGATCCACCTCATCTCGGGAAGCAAAATCCGCAATACAAAAATGGCTTGCAGCAGTGCTAAGTTATGATGAGACTGAAAAATTGCTAGAGGTCACTGGGTAACCGGCGCTGAGAAACTGCACACATACATAACACATATGTATATATTTACTCACACATTTACATACATACATCTATATTATTACTATTTATTTGTCCTTTCTGTCCCTGATATTACTGCATAATACATAAATACGTTTGTTTGAAGTATATTTATTTAGTCATTTATTGTGCACTGACTTCCCTCACTGTATCTGTTTTTTTCTGTCATGCCTAGGTTTGCTGGAATAATCTTTTCAGAGATAAGCTCGCCTTTGTACATACCTTTTTGTAAATGTTACGTGTTTTTTATGTTTTGTGCAATAAAGTATAAATGAAATGAAATGAAATGAAATACCTAAACTACACGTTACAACTAACACTAAATTAACTCAATTTATCTGTAGGTCTTAATAATACCATAAAAAATATGAAGTAAATCGTGTTTTCTCAAGGGCCCACGGTACAGGTTAGACCTAGAGTGGATCCCAACAGTATTTTTTTATCTCGCAAACTGTTGTCTTGGAAATAAAGTTTTTTGTATTTTGTTTTGTAAATATGTGGTTAAATCTCGTGTTCAAATTTAACGTTGTGTATCCAAGTAAGTAACAAAATTAGCATGTACTTTATGTACTACTTAACCTAAATGAGCAAAATGCAGCGTCTACTTTTCCAGTAATGAGGCAAGCAAGATACTCAAAGTCCACTCTTGTTAATTTCTTCCGTCTCCATATCATTGTGTAAGAAAGAGAGAGACAAAGCATGGCTTTGGTATGAGAGATTCCTAATTATCTCATCGATTGACTGAAATAAAACGAACCAAAAACAAACACAGTGTCATGTGCTTTCGACAGAGACACAAATACGTCCACTTTTAGCTAACTTTCCCCAAGGTCGCAATTAATAAAAAATTGGTCTCTCATAGTAACTTGTAAACAGCTGATCGGGTCAATGTTCTGAGGGATGATTTATTTATTTTATTTGCGACTGTGTAAGTGGAAAGTTGTTTACGATAATAAGGTCCATCTTCCCAAATGATGGTCAACTAATCAAATGTCATCTTGTACAATATTTATTTTTTATTGAAGTAAAACTTCTTGGGGCACGGGGGTAAAATTTATTTAACCTCTCAACTGTGGGTTATTCATATATTTGCTTTTCACTTGCTACTAGCCGGGTGCTATCATGAGTGGCTAAGAAATGTAACGGAAATTGGAATCGGTGACGTCAGGGTCGGCTGAAGACTTTTAAAACCGCAACTATTTTCAATACGGTTTTTAACTAATCAGATAAGATAATAATACATTCGTACAATAAAGAATGTTAATTAGTGAGAGAAAAACCTGATGAAACGTTAACAAATAAAAATTATTTTAAGCATTCTTCCACGAGTTCTTGATTTCCGGTATGGCCAAGATGGCGCCGCCGCCGCCGCCGCCGCTGGCTGGGATAAACAAAACCAGTGACGTGACCAAAAACTACTTCGTTCAACCTCTTTGTTGGAACCGGAACTTATGTTTGACAGCTGTGCGATGCGATCCATACAGTTTGTAAGAAAAGAGTTTCATCAATGTCACATACGGGTCGATATGGATTTCTAAAATGATGAACGAATCGTTTTGTGGCCGGTAACTATGGAATAGGTACCTAAAACGCGCTGCGTAGTCGCGCAACGGGCAGCTAGTAATCGCATAAAGTCACTTAGAATCATCCAAATGTGATATTTAGTTTTCAAGCAAATTCCGATGTGATGGATGGCTGCATTAAGACTTCTTGAAAACAATAAGTAGGTACCTAGAACTGTTCTAAAGCCACTTTTTATTATATAGTGCAGTTCAAGTCACAAATTAGCAGTTTAGCTACTAAGTACGTGTTATACCTACCTATTTAATGTTTATCTGTAGTAAACGGCCAAAGCGAGGTCTACAGCTTACAGAGCCATAAGTTTAATGGCTTATTGTTTCGCTTATTTGTTTGTATGTAATTTTTGTAATACATATTTTAAAGTTGAATTGTTGTTATAACTGTTGAAATTATACGATTTTGATTTTAATAAGCTTGTGTAATTTTAAAGTTAATGCTTCATGCCAGTCAATAATGTTGAAGTAAAACATTGAACTACTATTACTAGCGTATGGAACCGACATCGCGAACAAATTTTTTGCGCCATGCGTTGAGGTTCATGAACCTCAACGCGTTTAGTTGCTCGCCGCCTCTCCTACGGAACGCACGTCGACACGGCGGGAAAATATAAGTCGAAAATGCCAACTTGCGTGCTACGATACTGTCGCAATTCAGCAAAATGGAAGGAAAAAGATAGTGGCGTCACTTATCATCGGTAAGTAAGCAAAATATCAACTAAATCCAACCCAAAACTAATTTTCTACATTTTTTCTACTGCACCCGACTTCTGTTTAAAAACCATAGATTATAAAAGTGAACCGTATACAGTTAAGATACACGTAGGTACTAATGGTGGTACGAGTGAGTACTTCACACATCGGAATTCGGAATGGGGCTTGTGATGGGATTCTACCCAGGAATAATTCCATTGTGGGAAAAAACGCGGAATAATTCCGGGAAACAATACAAAATGGGATTTTTCGAGGGTAAAAACGTTTTAACTACGTGGGTTCAACTGTATGAAAGAATCACGTCTTACTTTTTAGTTACTAAACCGATTTGCTTCAAAATTTTGCCAACACATCGTCACATTCGTCAAATTGATAAAACGTCACAAGGTTTAATCACAAAGTTGAGAAAACAGCCAGAATTTAAAATTCCCGCCCAGACCGTGACGTCACACCTAAATGCGAAAGCGCAATAGTTATCTACCTAACCATTTTATTACATTTTGTAATAAACTGCACTCAAATGATGTGATTTAGGTACTAAAGCAGTGTCACTTCTGCGTTGTACAATCTATACGTGCGCTCGCCCCGCCCGCACCCCGCCCCCGCTTCCCACGTGATCAAGTAGCGACACGCATTTTGTTTGAGACAGCGCCTCTATACGTAGTAATGGTAGCTCAATGAAGTAAAATATCAAATCGAGGTATGTCGTATGGCGGACTAAGGAAATGTCAAGAATAAAATTAAATAAGAGTTACGTCATCGCTTCGCGATGAAGTAACCCTAAAAAATCCTAGCAAAGTAGGTATGTATAGGTTAGCGGGGGTAGCATAAGGCACGCCAGTCACCCCAGCCACGCATTTTGTCACAATTTAATGTCATATCATAATGAATGCGCACTATTTTATGGAGAAACATCATTGAGACGCGAAAGGAGTTGGCAATTTGGCAAAATGACTGCCCCAGACATGTACAAAGACTTCTCAACAGCCAATTAATAGCATTTAAATATTCTCTCATAAATTACTGCGTCTTTAGTTAGTTTGTAGAACTTGAAGGAAATGATTAAATAATTATGAGTTGTCACTTCATACTCTATGATTCCGCCATTGATTAGTGACTTTTACCATCGTTAAAAATAACATGCAACATAATTGCCAACTAGCAAAACTGTTGAAAACAGGAGGTTTCCAGAGGAGTGGCTAGATGGCGTTATGTTGCATGTTATTGCAGAATGGTGCTTATTTATAGCGACGGCAAAGGTCACGTAATCATATTGTAATCACGGAGTATTGAGTAACAACTCTTATTTACCTATATTTAATAAAAAAAATCTTCAAGTTCTACAAACTAAATACAGACGCAGTAAATTAAATTTATGAATGAATATTTAAATGCTATTGGCTGTTGAGAAGTCTTTGTACATGTCTGGGGCAGTCGTCCATATATTGATTTAGCCATCTTCTTTGTCATTTATCTGCGCGACTGAGGTGAGTGGCAAGCCTTATGGTAGCCCCGCAGGTACACATTAACTTGGAATAGTTGAAAATACGTACTCGATCAATTAAATAAAGGGACTGGGCACAGAGACAAGCAAAGCAATGCATACATTTGAGCGAGACGGCTTAAAGACGTGACGTCAGATGGTATATAATCTGAGCGAGATGCAAATAGTAGTGACACTATTGAATGAGTTAAGTATATCACCACGAGCGCGACAAATTGTAGATAAGGAATGGTGGGAAATAAATGACATGACGTATTAAAAGTAAGTACAAGTATAAAATAATTTCAAATAATCGGACGTCTGAAACTTAAAAGTAACTTGAAGCAGAGATTGGATCTCAAAATTGGAAATTTAAATCTCTTTTAGTATAGGTAGGTATAGGTGTATAGTATAGGTACCACTTAATGATCTAGCTACAGAAGTTTTACTTCTAACACGTGTACGGTACGGTGCTACACGCGTATCTATTTTTTATATATTTATTAGTTACTCCGTGGTCTAGTGGGTTTCACCTTGCTTCTCACGCAGGAGATGCAGGTTCGAATCCCGGTGCTGACCATGTACCAATGAGATGATTAATTTGTCTTAAGTACATTATCGGACACTCCGTGTTTCGGATGGCACGTTAAACTGTAGGTCCCGGCTGCTATCACTACTTCGTAGTATGTAGTAGTCGTAAAACCCCTCCACCAACCCGCACTGAGCCAGCGTGGTGGAGTATGGCTCAATCTTACTCGGATCCGGGTAAAGGCCTGTGCCCCTCGGTGGGGACATTAATGGGCTACATTTACATTTACATTTATTAGTTGTTTCACAGCAGTTCACAACGTAAAAAGAAAAAATATTAATACAAATTGTGAAATGCCGATAACGAAACAAGACCCTTCAAAAAGTTAGAATAAAGCGTCTTATATAAACGTCTTATATAAGTAAACAAATGAATTTAATATATTATATTTGCCAAAACTTGTCTCGAACACACAACAATGAGAGAAAAGGGAGTTAAATGTAATTACGCCGACGAAAAGAAAAGAGTCTTGAGAAATTTCTTGAAAGTCATTTCGAAGGAGCTAAGCACTTGAGCGTCAAATACAAGTGCACTCCAATTTATAGCAATATTGACGTTGCCTCCAGAAAATTAATTTACCTTCGTTTGTTCTATTCATTCGTATTTTAGAATTACGGATCTCACAACTTGTAGGCTCGGTTTGGGACTATATATCTATCTAGTCCGAGATTTTTAATTATCTTAATAGCAGGTAAGCAACTTCCGTTCTCCCTGAAACCCAAGCTCATGGACATGTGCATTCTCCCCATCCTTACCTACGGAGCCCAAACCTGGTCTTTGACTGACGCGCAAAGGTTTAAACTCGGGGTTTGTCAGAGAAACATGGAGCGCAGCATTCTAGGTGTTCGGCTTTTAGACCGGATCCGGAATACAGAGTTGCGCTCCCGAACAAAGATAATAGATGTAGCTCAGAAGGCTGCCCAACTAAAGTGGGACTGGGCCGGCCGTGTTGCTCGAAGGCTGCCGAATAGCTGGGCTGAGAGAGCCACAGACTGGCTCCCAGAACATGCAAAGAGAAAGCGTGGGACAGTGGGACAGTGGGGCAGTGGGACATGGTGGGTCGTAATAATAATAATAATAATAATAATAGCAGGTAAAGGTATAGCATAGAGTAAGTAAACATAAACATAAACATAAACATTTACATACAGACAACATACATACAGTAAGTAAATAGCTTTGTTCATCTGAGATTGAAAGTCGAATAGACGAAATGACAGGCATGCAGAAACGTCAAAGTTACGAAATTTTTAAACCCTAACCACTCCACCCACACACAGTAACTATTTGTGAACTTTTTTGGATTTTTTTCTCTTTATTTGTATTTAGCTTACGTTCCTAACGTCTACACAGGTATTCGAGCACTTCTAATTTTAGTATAAAGCGCTAAAAATAAACTTAATTAAATAACTAACTTGGGTCACCAACCTTCTTTTTCGGGTATAGACGCTCCTTTGTTTGACAGTGCGACCGATTGTAGAGGCACGTGGTAGCGCCACAATTAATTAAACTCACAATATTGACATATGACCGATTTTAATATATCATCAGATATGAACAGCTCCCTCCAGTGCAAAGCTTAATAGCAAATTCAAATTAAAAACAATTCTGACCTTAATTATAGAGCACGCGGCGGCGGCGGCGGCGGCGGCGGCAGCGCGACGGACGACGGTTTCCACGGATATTAGTAAAGTAGTTTTTACCCAGCAAAAAAAACAATATTTATGTTTCTAAAAAATCGGTCAAGTGCGAGTCGGAATCGCACAAGAAGGGTACCGTATCATTGTACAACACAACTTAAGCACTCAAAACAATAAAACAAAAAGAAAATTAAAAACACGTCTCTTTTAGGGAACCCCCATTAATTTGTAATATCTCTCGTATTTCAGTATTTGTTGTTGTTGTGGCAACAGATAACACATTCTGTGAAAATTTCAACTTTCTAGCTATTACGGCTCGTGCTCTAGGACCCGCTGATGGACGGACGAACAGACGGATAGCGGAGCCTTAGTAATAGCATAGCCGTTTGGCACCCTTCGGGTACGGTACCCTAAAAACGTTGCATGGTACTTCCTGTAAACACGGTTAGCCTTTTCCTTGGTATAAAGGTGTTAGTTTAGTATGCAGTAGTGGCTTTCGTGGGCTCGCTCCTTTCTTGTGCGAAGGATGTCACGCTTTTATTATGGAAATCACGGCGCTTGCTTGTAGGCAGTGTTACCAGGCTGTGCGAGGCTTGTTGTTGCTGGTCGGAATGAATTCAATATTTCAATATTTATAAGGTCTTAAATAAGAACAGTTTAGTTTTTTAAGATTCCGTACCCGAAAGGTGCTAAACGGGACCCTATTGCCAAGTCTCCGCTCCGCTGTCCGTCCGTCCGTCCGTATGTCTCTCAGAGGGCTCTATCTCACATAGGTAGAGAACTACACGAAATAAAAAAGTGGCCAAGTGCGAGTCGGACCAGCCCATGAAGGGTTCCGTAGTAGCAAGTAATTATATGTATGACTGGATGTTTGTGTTGCAACTTTGTTTTTCATAGTGTTTTTATGAATTACAAAGTTATCTTTGCGGTTTTTAATAAATGAAATAAATGAAATGAAATAATAATTTATTCAGAAAAAATATACATTTAAACTTGTTTTATATCTTAAAAAAATGCTTATTTTATTTCGTTCAAACCAATCTTTGTTGGGTTGGTTTTGTGTGAAAAACAAAGTTATAACCCAAACATCCAGTCTTATAATTACTTGCTACTATGGAACCCTTCATGGGCGAGTCCGACTCGCACTTGGCCACTTTTTTCACTCTCTTAATTCAAAAGTGGGACACAATTTTTTTCACTTTGGAAGGGTTTTTAGTTTTACTTTGAGGAAAAATGGTTTCAGTAACCTCAACGTTATTTTTAAAGACCTATCTATAAACACGACAGTAGGCTGGGGCGTCAGGCTGGCGCTTGTGAATTGCGATTCCGGTTTTAGTAGAATACCAAATGCGTCGTATTGAAGCTTGTGCCAGGCTTGTGGTATGCTTGTGTACAGTAGAACTCGGGCCCTGTTTTATTTGCAATAAGGAAGACGTAAAGAATCTTCGTGATGGTCTAGTCTTTTCAAGCAGATAATTAATTTATCTTAATTTACTTAACCTGGCGTTGTAATAAAATCATAAATTTTAACGGTGATGGAATCATCTTGACATAACTTTCTTGTCAGCTGTGGCGATGGGCTAGCCCGCTGTCACGCAAACAGGAGTAGCCTTTGAAAGTCTCTCTCAAAAACTCTCTTGCTTGAGAAAAGCTGGCCCTCTTTCTCTTAGTTTTTGTTTTTGTACACTCTAAGAAAGGATTCACATATTTTACGCCCAGTTTGTCGCATAAAAGATAAATATTTCCGAATTAAAACGGCTCTTATAACTTATTCAGTGTTCAGCACGTCTCACTGACTTAACGCGGGCGATCCTAAACGCCGTCCATTTACATTTTCTTCCCGCGCACTGGTGTAGGACAGTTTAGTAGATGCGACAAAAATGGATTTGTGGCTGAATAAAAATAACTTCGGTCTTGGTTGTTAACGTGTTTGTGATGTCGCTCTTTCTGGTTCCCACGACACAGGGTAGAAGAAGAAGAATAGAAGAATATATTTATTTAGAAGGCAAGACTTAAAGCTAGGTTTATTATAAGTTATCGTTTGTACAAATACAATTTATACAGGAATTAGACTGCGGCCCCACACTAGGCTGAGCCTGTATCGTGGGTGCCATGGTATGCTTAGCAGAGTGGGAAATGTTGTGCGTAATTTACAACCAAAAAAAAAAAAAAAGTTTAGATAGGTACTTAGAAACATTTAAAAAATTCAAAATATACACATTTAAAATATTATACACTTTTAAAATATACACAGCGCAATATTAGTAGAGAGGTGACTGTAAAAAGGTATTGTATATTACATAAGTCGGTACAACTGACACATAGGTCTGAAATAATATTAAATTACTCAGGTGAGTATAGTAAAATTATTTTAAAATACTCAGCACTGACTCAGCATCATTGTATGAGAGGGACAAAAGCCATTTCTGGCATTTTCGTCTAACTTCGAAGGTGCTGCAGTTTCTAAAGTCACACACACTGTTAGCCCTGTTGTATATATGTGGATGGCTAGAATCGAGGAATCTTTGGGCAAATGTGGTTCTGACAGCATGGGAGGGGATCTGGTACACGCGTTTCGTTAAAAGTTTGTTATAAAGTGGTGATTTAGTTATGGTTTTGTGCATCAGAATGACAGATTTCAGTATATAAAGCCGACGGACGCTGAGTAGTTTAGTTTCACTGTGAATAAGATCGGTAGGGTACATCCTTGGTTTCCTAAACATGACCTTTAGTAGTGAACGCTGTGCTCTCTCCACATTAAGAAGAACGGTCTTGTTAGCCCCGCCCCACACCGAGATACAATAGGTAAGGATTGATTCACAATAGAAGGTAGAATAGAATAGAATAGACGTTTATTGCATTACAATCTTATACACGTATCCCACAAAACATTGTTCAAAGAATGTGTAAGTATATCTATTTTAGCTACCTCAACAAACGAATCCCACAAAACATTGTTCAAAGAATGTGTAAGTATATCTATTTTAGCTACCTCAACAAACGAATCCCACAAAACATTGTTCAAAGAATGTGTAAGTATATCTATTTTAGCTACCTCAACAAACGTATCCCACAAAACATTGTACAAAGAATGTGTAAGTATATCTATTTTAGCAAAACATTGTTCAAAGAATGTGTAAGTATATCTATTTTAGCTACCTCAACAAACGTATCCCACAAAACATTGTTCAAAGAATGTGTAAGTATATCTATTTTAACTACCTCAACAAACGTATCCCACAAAACATTGTTCAAAGAATGTGTAAGTATATCTATTTTAGCAAAACATTATTCAAAGAATGTGTAAGTATATCTATTTTAGCTACCTCAACAAACGTATCCCACAAAACATTGTTCAAAGAATGTGTAAGTATATCTATTTTAGCAAAACATTGTTCAAAGAATGCGTAAGTATATCTATTTTAGCTACCTCAACAAACGTATCCCACAAAACATTGTTCAAAGAATGTGTAAGTATATCTATTTTAGCAAAACATTGTTCAAAGAATGCGTAAGTATATCTATTTTAGCTACCTCAACAAACGTATCCCACAAAACATTGTTCAAAGAATGTGTAAGTATATCTATTTTAGCAAAACATTGTTCAAAGAATGTGTAAGTATATCTATTTTAGCTACCTCAACAAACGTATCCCACAAAACATTGTTCAAAGAATGTGTAAGTATATCTATTTTAGCAAAACATTGTTCAAAGAATGCGTAAGTATATCTATTTTAGCTACCTCAACAAACGTATCCCAAAAAACATTGTTCAAAGAATGTGTAAGTATATCTATTTTAGCTACCTCAACAAAAACTGGCCTACTTGCACGAAATGGAAAAAAAATATTATGGGTAACGTGATATTTTTTTACTTTTTCTTGTACGATTTTAAGGCGTGACGATTTCTTTGTGATTCAACGGTAATCCTTTGATCCTACTTACATCTATTCTCTCCCATATTAAAGTCACCGGTACTCGCAACGAACAAGACATTTGTATGTGCTCAGCAGCGCCATCTTTGTCAGTTTCATTATACCAATGATTCGCACTTCCACAGGGGTTGGTCCTGTTTGTCACAAAAATCGTTCGTCACGGCACTAAAATTTAAACTTTTGTGCTAAAATCTCATCGATATATATGTACGGATGCGCTTTCCCGTACTAAACTTCTTACTGTTTTGAGACCAAAAAAATTGCGCTTCTGTCGGTAAGGTGTCTTGCTAATAATATCGCTCGATGCCTAAGCGGTACGATAACTTGTAATAGGCTGTCACCGTCTGCGCTCGACTGAGTAAAAAAAATAGTTAACTCTACCCGTTTTGAGACAGATTCTGATTCAAGAACCAGTATACATTCCTAGTTTCAAGAACAATATAAACATGGCAAAACAGGACCATCCCTTCTCGTGCAGTAGCGAGCTCCCGAGAATTGATGACGTCACCAGAATGACACAGAATTAGGTCGGTTCGGGCTCGCTGGTACACACACACACACAACCTGATTATACGGATACCCGACCCGATGACTGCTAGCATGTTGTCCGCTTACTGACCATGATTCGACGACAACGCTCAACTTTGCATATACTTTATACTTTATTGCACAGAAAACATAATACAGACACTTAATATTAGAAATACCCTAAAAACATGTACAAAGGCGAGCTTATCTCTAATAAGAGATCTCTTCCAGCAAACCTAGGATGGAGAGGATAATTTAATAAAAGGTAGACCTACATAAGTGCACAACGATAAATATTAAAAAAAATAAACTACCTACTATAAATACATAAATACAGTTAAAAACAAAAAACAAAATATAATATATAAATAGATACTAAGGTATATTAAGGTAGAGAAAGATAGTGTTCCTTCAAGCGATTTAAAAAAATGTTGAGTGAAGGACTGTCCCTGATAGCACTGGGAAGTTTGTTCCAAAGTCCAATAGCACAGAGACGGAACCCATGCTCATATGCGGATGTGTTGTGTTGCGGAGTTATAAGCAGTGACCGAGTGTGAGATCTCCTGGGCCTATCCGAAGACAAACATTCAAATCGATCTCGCAAGAAGGTATCGCATATCACAGGTTGGTTAAATTAGTTTCGGCTAATCACGTAGTATTAGGTCATATAATATTTTTAAGTTTATCTTTGGAACGAAACCGATATGTTGTTAAGTTGTTTCAGAACGTATCCGCCGTCATGAGCACGAGACTATTTTTCTGACGTCTAAGCTCATCGCGGCGGACATGTTTACAGCAACTAAACTCTTTGGTCGAGGAGAACTGGTGCTAATAGTTTTGAGATGGATAAAAAAATATAAGCTATGTTTTTTTTTAAGAGGTAACGAAAATTTTCACTAACGACGATTTTGTGATTTGTGTGCAATTGTGCATTGTGAAATTGCCAATAAATATCATTAAAATTCGAGAAACCGTATTATTCTTCGTAAGTTCAAACAGTAGGTACCGCTATTTTGAATAAAAACGGTACGTAATTTGCCGAGTCTGATTTAACCATTTTGCGAACTTAATCAGCGCCCATAGGAAACCGGGCATATCTGATTGATTCTTAGCTAATGATAAATTCAACCGACCGCCGTAAAGTTGACCTTCACGTTGGGTTGGGAAAGCCTTATGTCGTGGAAATAAGGTCGAAGTAGACCAACGCGAAGGTCGAATGACTTTAGGCCGGTCGAGCATTGATAAATGATTAATTACCTCAATCCTTACCATTCATTGCCTAAAATACTCTAAACACAGGATAATGGCATAAGCGTTTTTGTCGCGTCCACGTCAAGAGCGGTCATTGCGCTACCGGAATCCAGGCCTTGATTATACGGATATCTGACTCGGCCCAAGCCTGCTATAGCAGGTGGCCGCTCCACAGACCATCAATGTAGTTAGATGCAGGAAATGAGCGCTAGAATAGAGGGCTTTGCACCGTTTTTAGGGTTCCGTACCCGAAGGGTGCCAAACGGGACCCTATTACTGAGACTTCTCTGTCCGTCCGTCCGTCCGTCCGTATGTCTGTCACCAGGCTGTATCTCATGAACCGTGGTAGCTAGACAGTTGAAATTTTCACAGATGATGTATTTCTGTTGCCGCTATAACAACAAATACTAAAAATCTAAAGAAATTTAATATTAAGGGTGGCTCCCATACAAAAAACGTGATTTTTTTGCTCATTTTTGCTCGATATTGATAATGGTAGCAGGTACGCTTAAAATCTTCACAATATATTGAGTATATTATTTACTTAAAAAATAAATAATTAAATTAATAATTAGGGGGGGCTCCCATACAATATGTTTTTTTTTTGCGGTTTTTATAGATAATGGTACGGAACCATTCGTGCGCGAGTCCGACTCGCACTTGGCCGGTTATTTGTTTCTAACATGAGCTCGTGTCGTGACGTCACTTTTGGTAGTAAAAAATTGACACGCTTGGTTCTTAATTCACCGTGATTGAGTCGTCTATCTTAATCTATGGTCTGTGGACCCAGTGAAAATGACGCAGATGTTACGCTTAGCTTTATGTATCCATTATCTGGCGTTAGGAGTATCCTTTTTGGGCTAGTGATGGTAAAAATTAAGGTTTGGTGATCAATCAATCGTTATTAAGGAATGTGAAAGTGTCAACGTCGACGTCAACGTAGCGAAGAGGCACAAATGGATTTTATTAACACGTTCCGACGCGGTGCCTTTCTAGCTCTATCACGTAGAAAAGCAGTAAAAATCTTCATGGAAATGACAATCCCCATCATACCCGTACTGCCACCTTGCTGCCACCTTCAACTTCAATTTTAGTTCATGGCAATCTGTCTTATGCCAGACAATTTATGCCAGTGTCATGTGATGACGAAACATGTTACAACACAAAAATGTACCTACTTGCAAAGTGACAGTGACGCACATGCCGATTGAAAATCCATACATACATAACGGTTATTGTCGTACTGTCTAGAGTGTTTTTACTGGTGTAGGTATGTATCCGGACTGGTCACTATCCGACACACTCAACTGGCTGTTAGATTGACAGTACAGCTTTGATGTGTTTCTGTTCTGATGTGCCGGTGGAAATGTTTTGTATGAAGCTTTCAAAGAAATGTTACGGAGGTAACCGTACTGATATTTAGAGAGAATTAAAAAATTACGGGCATCGCCGTACTGTCAACTCACAAGAAGTAAGAAAAAGGGCATTTGCCGTTACCGCGTCGGAATATGTTAATAGTACCACATATATACTATAATATTATATAGACATAGACTACGTTTATTCACTGAAGAAAACATGGGTACATCGACAGGCAATTTCAAAGGCAGGAAATCAACATTAAATTGTAGAAGTAAACACGTAAGTATTTTTCGAAACAGAAGAGTTTAGAAGATGATGTACGCCTGCCTCGCCAGTGAAATGGATCCAGCTTAGCATAAAGCTGCAACAAGGCTGTAGCGCTGATTTTCAGTCGAAACCATTTGATATCCGCGCAAGCACCTCTCAACGACGGACTAGGCGAAACTAAGTACAAAATATAGTACGTTTTGTTTAGATATGTTTTTAAATAAAGCGTCTCACGTACTTTACCTTACTGTCACGTTTAGCCAGTTTCTTAGTATTTCAATAAAGAACTAATCTTTTTTGTCTATGAGTAAAAATTAGATACTTGAGTAATTTATAGTTATACGGACTTTCTAACGGTGATATGGAAAACATCGTGAGGAAACCTTCATTACTCCATAGCTGCGACGATGGGCTAGCCCCCTCTCACGCAAAATGGAGTATGGAATCACTGGCTGAAAGTGGGCACATTGTGCCTCTGGCACCCCGTATGGGAAAAGGCGTGACGCTATGATATTTATTATTACTATTAAAGTCTGAGTCATCTGACTGATCAGTTGAACATCAGTTGAACTGATCATAAAACGAGGACGCGCAAAAGAACAACTACGCCTGGATGAAAAATAAATTGCAACTAAGAAAGCCCTGTTAAATCCTTTCAAACAAACTAGCCTTTTGAAAGCGACTTAGGGATTTTTGTAAAAGTTTTTTCATTACATTTAGAGTGTTTCTCATTTGACCTGAAAGCAGCCGCAAATTGCAATTAACGGGGGACAATAGAGTTTCGACCCTAGTCCGTTGTCTTTCTCGCTTATTTTTGCTTAGCGATAGTTAGGTTCTTAGTTTTATTATAATGCTGTGTTTGTTTGTCTGTCCGATAATAAGAGGAAGAGCAAAAACATGCCCTTCAACTGTATTGTATCATTTACCCTGCAAAATCGGCATTTTGCGCACTTAGGAGCAATCGATATGTTACCGGCAAAGTATAAAATCAGGCACACATAGAATACCTATAGGCATTGTATAGAATGCCTAAAATTGGCAAGCAATGTATGAAATGGTTTTATTTCACATTTTACCTAGGTATTCTATACAAACCCTAAGACGGACGTATCAGATCGGACGGATCATCTGTGTGTGAGGTGTGGTGTGTGTATGTGTGAGGGTGTGTGTGTGAGAGGGGGTGTGAGGGTGTGTTTGTGTGTGTGTGTGAGAGGGTGTGTGTGTATGTAGGATGTGTGTGTATGTGTGATGTGTGGGTGTTCATGTGTGATGTGTGTGTGGCTTACATGGCTAAAAATGTTTCGTAAGAGACTCGTTTCGGTCTAAGCAAACCCCTACCCTTCCACTGGGAACGGCAAATGGCCGCCTTTCATACAACAATCAGAACTCACACAATTGGGAATTGAGATTGAAAAATGTTCGTGCTTGCACGTTGTATGCACAATGGCACACCAGGGGCCCAATTCTGCTAGAACAATGACCACTCAGTGACAATGACGCGACGATGACGCTAAGCTTTAGGTATACATTGGCATTTGAAGTATCTTAACACTGACTTGCACGAAACAAATTAAAAAAATAAGTTTTGATTGATCGAGACTCTCGTGATTTTAGTTAAATCAAAACTTAATTTTCAAACTTTCATCGTGCATCTCAGGGTTTGGCGTATTTTTTTACCACAAATTATCAAAGAAAATACTTCAAATTGTTACTATGCTTTCAGGATTGGCCCCAGTTGCTAGCAAACTTTCGTCATTGCAATATTGCTACAAAATGTAGTCGTTGGTCAAAACTTATTTGTTGTTTAATGCGTGTATTGTGTATGAACATTGTATATCGGGAAGACGAGGAAAAATATAGTTTTACAAGCTAATGCTATGGGATGATTTAGTACATAAGGTCACACAACTGCTTTTTTTATTTTGGGCATGAAAAGTACCCGAGGTCATACAACTGTCGTTTTTCCAAAATTGTCGGTCATAGGAGCGGCTAAGTTTGTTAAAAACGCTACAAACTACACTTAGGTACTGTAAAATTCAAATCTACCTGTGATATATCGATTCTTGAGATACAAATAGATACAGACAGACATAAGCTGACAGACATAGTTGGTACCCTTCGCGTAGGGAACCCTGAAATCATAATCATAAGCGACAAATTGAAAACCTGCGAGCTCTTGAAGTCGTTTTAAAAACTTACACCTGCCTCTCAGGTTTGAGTAAGTAAGTGAAATCTTCGCAGGCAAACACAGGACCAGTCTGAAGTTATGTTATGGGCAAACGATGTTCATCGTGAAAATTTGCAGAAAAGGAAGATGTAAAAGTTTCCTCTTTGTTTAGAGCGTGCCTTTGTTTTTGAAGGCTGAGAAAGCTTTCGCATCTAATTGTAGCCTTAACTCCGGAACAAAAGAAGATCGTTTGATCTGTAGAGAAAGGATCATGCTTCCTCTGTAATTTGCCGAAAGAATGACAGAGTCGAAACTTTTTTCGGACTGGCTGGAAATAAAAAAGTGTTTGAAGAAAATTATACAATTATTCGAATTCAATTTATTGTTTTCTGTTCTTTATTCAAACGTTCTGAAGTTTTTCTAATTAAATTTCGGATAAAATCTACCAAGTTAAAACTTAAAAAAAAAGACATTGTCAGGCAGTCAAATTGTTTACGGTCCGATATGGCATGAAATAATTGAAACAAAAAGTAAACTTTAGAAAAAACCGACTTCCACAAACCCTATTTGATTAGATTGAGTTTAATACAAACTGTAACCCCCTATCCCCCCCCCCATTGGGGAATTAATTTTGTCAAATCCCATCTCAGTGCTACTCCACGCTACGAGGGAACCTCTGTACAAAGTTTCATGGCTCTAGGTCCACCGGTTTAGGCTATGCGTTGCCTGCCCGTCAGCCACGCATTGTATTTGTACCTAGTATTGAGCAGATCTGGTGGCCATATGTGGTCTTCATCAGCAGTTCCGCATCACAATATTATGCTTACCATGTGCATTTGCACGAGTTATTATGAAAAACACAAAAATCACTATAGGTCTGCCTATAATATTTGAAGAGTTCCCTCGATTTCTCCAGGATCCCATCATCAGATCCTGACCTGGTGTCAATGGGACCAATGGGAAGGTAAACCCTTTCAAACAAAAAAATAATTTTCCAAATTGGTCCACCCGTTTAGGCGCTATCGGGGAACATACATAAAAAAAAAATATAAAAAAAAAAAAAAAAAAAAACAAACATCCGGACGAATTGTAAACCTCCTCCTTTGGGAAGTCGGTTAAAAACGGATGATTGGCTTGTGCACATGTCCTACCAAAACCACTTAAGTTAAACCCTTTGTTCTCCATTGAAGGCTTTACTCGGATCGGTGCGGCGCAGTATAGGGTTGGCTTGTTCATTGCTGTCATCTCGGACCGGAAAAAACGGCCCGGAATGGGAAAAAGTAAAATGTCGGATAATAAAATTACGTATAGTGCACACACCAGTAATACAAAATCTATAAATATCCCCCCCTTCTTTAAATAAAACTAAAAGGGGGTTGGGGGTCAAATTGGTAGACAGACAGCAACAAAAAACCGGCTACCCCGCAATAAAGTAAAATGCCAACTAAACGATACACCACAGTCACAGTGTATAAAAAACGGAACGTAAAAATTGAATCACTGTGGTTGAATTCACGGCGAGCTCGCACCGTACCGAGTCCGCGGTATGCGACCACATCGCATTCACAGCTCCCACTGCACACCGCCAATCGATTCTAGACCCACGTGTAAATTAAACTTTCTAGTGTTCTCGAGGGCTGGCTGAAAATCAGCGCTGAAGCTGAGACCTGTCTCAATTCAGCATTGCTGAGCCGGTCAATATCAATATCAATATTAATTCTCGACACTCGCCTCAGAGCATCGCGAATCGCGATCCAACCAATCCTTGTTACTAGAAACGATTTTGAAAATTAAAGTTATCACGTGTCTAATTTATTGGCGAGAATCTCATAGGATTGTCATTTGTTTGTAATGCTAAGGATATTATTATGCTTTTCCTTGTTTCGTGTAACTCAGGAACCCTCACGTCTTTTGTTCTCCATTATTAATTAGTTGTTCGGCCTCTGTCCTTATGAGACTATACCGATTAAGTACTATCCTATCGACTAGTCAAATTATTCTTTAGAAATAAGACCAGTGGTCATATCTACAGATGGGTTATGTTATTCCCTGAGTTATTAAGACCGGTAGGGAATAACCCGTTATTTTCCTATAATTCTTCTTAATTCATCGGTCGGGGATAAACTAATGGCCACTTGGTTCTTCTCGCAGAAGCACACCGCTCGAACGACCGCACAATGGCGAACTATTGTTATATAAGATGTGTCGGCGAACCAGTTAAAAGGCACATGAACACATAACAACACGTATTTACCCATACTGGGTGGCAGAACCATACAAACATGTAGATACCTAATTTATGTACATTAATAGAAAGACAAATATAAAAATTCTACGCTTATTAAAGTTAGCCATAAAATTTGCTTTGCCCATGTTATTATTTTAATACCAACATTACCTATCTAACTAATAAAAGTTATGTATGATGCAAGAGTTTTCTTTTATAACGAAATATTTTATATTACAAAAGTATTCCCTTATATTTTATCATTCAACACAGACATGAGATTAAAAAACCTATAATGAATAGACTACAAAATTAGTAATTAATTTGCCTGTGAAACTTGTTCAGATTTTCAAGTTATTTCCAAAAAAGGCGTTTATTCTGAATAACTGACTAATCTGACTGACTGACTAGTTACTATCCCAACCGACGACGACGCAAGTACATTTTTTATGTTAATAAAGTTCGTATTTAATTTTATTCCAGGACCATATTAAAATATTCTCTTTTTATCAATGTTTATTGTTACTTATTTCGATATTACACTTCACTTCTCTCTTTGTTCTTTTCTCAAGTTCCTTTCGGCCCAAATCAAAATGGAGAAAAAACAAATATTTTAAAATCTATTCCATGTAATGTTTCGTAAAAAATATCAGTTTGTTTTATGTGAAAGAGGAAGATGCGAGCACAAATTATGAAATATACTTTTAGACTTTAGAAAATCACGAGAAAACTTTACATCAAAGTGGTGTCAGTACGATGTGGTTGCTTATTTGTCTGAGTAACGCGATGCGAAAAGAAATACAATTTCTGTTACTTCTAAAGGTGCGCACTGACTGACGTTACGTTACGCGTTACACAGCGAGCATTACATGACATGTTGAGCATCGAGCAGGGAGCCGGGAACAGTTGACGCTCGTTGCTCGCTGGTTTCCCCGTAACACTACGTACTGACTGCATGACTGCTCGCTGTGTAACGTGTAATGCTCGCTGTTCTACGCGTAACGTAACGTCAGTCAGTACGCACCTTTAAGGTGTAGTCTTTCACCTTTAAGGTTTTCAGTCATGCAGTTAGCGAGGTAGAGCCCTTTAGTGTTGTCTTCTTGTGATAAATATGTAAATAAACTGAATATTTTACTTACCAACTACGACCCAATTATTAATTATTATTATTATGCTCCATTTGTGAATAATTTATAACTTATCTATCTACCTACTTACATAATGGCCAGAAAACCTAAAGACATATCAGTAGGACAGTGACGAAGACGTCATCCAGAGCGGAGTGCCAAGTTAACTTGGTCAGGTCAGGCTACATGATAATTAAATCCGTAATGACGAAGTTATAGAACTTGTAAGTACCTACCTACTTAGATAATTACGGAAAATATTTAACCCGGCGAGCATGAGGTGAAAAAAGTTGCACCAAGAATGAGGCAGGGTATTTCATACCCAGAATATGTGTCTGTAGACAGTTTCCGTTAATTATCATTTGATTTTCTTTATTAGACTTTTATATCTAAAGGTGTCTTTTAATATTATGGAATAAAAATGAATGAAATGAATGTTTCATTTTTGACGCGTTCAAAAATGAAACATTTCCTTCCAATGACGGGTTATACTTTTCTCTATTTCCTAGCTTGAAAGCGCCAGAATTATCATTATTTAAGGCACTTTATTTCAATAATTTTCTGTGTGTTCTGCCATATGTCAGCATATTAACTTGACACACCTCCGTGCTACCACCACCACCTGCTTAAATACCACAGCTTTGATCTATTAGATCGTAGTGTATTAATAACCATTTTATACAGTGTTTGGATAACTCAGTACCTAATCAAGAAGACGATTATTGCTATACTTTACCATTCTATATTCTTTGTAAACATGGAGCGTTTAATCTGGATTTCAGCAACCTTTTTTTTAACCGCCCGCTTCTTTTCTCCCTGACGAGTCTATTCATGAGCAAAATGTTCTAGAAAACTAAATAACTAGAATATCAAATGTAAATGTCATTAGTGTCCATTTGAAGGTTCAATGTAATAAATGCCAGGGAACCCTAGCTTTACATTTATTGAATAGAAAATTAAAATGTTTTTTTCTTAGTCTGTCGGACATAATTTCCCGACATCGTTCAACGAACTCTAACCGCCGCCGCCACGTAAAAACTATTTGAGGTTGCGTTATGATTTCACAAGATGAAAAACTAATCTTATTTCTAATGGCCTCAGAAATGGTTAAAGTTGAGACAGAGCTTCTAAATCGCTTAGGAAAAAAATCTAGCGACTATGCTTGACTGCGCGGTTAGTTCTAAGTGGATGATGCGTACAAAGTCCATTCCTAACACATAACTATAGTTAGAAGAATGGCGTTTGTTCATGCAGTGCACCTACTATACTAGTGGCCCGGAGTGTAGTAGGATGGCGCCGAGTCGGGCGCATTTGACAATAAAATGAAATTAAGCCATTCTCCTGTGGCTCGTTTTATGAAGAACGACTTTTATTTTCATAAGTGGCGGTATATTGGCGGTTTTATTATGTTTCCATTTTAGTTATGAATGGAATTTTGTATTATTAATTAACACTGTATATTATAATGTGTACTCGAGCATACTGTTGTCTCGTCCGTATTTGGCCCTGGCAGAATACCAGCGTCACAGATTCGTCTGTGACATTGCTGAGTCAGGGCCATTTCATTGTCGCGGTACATTCACAATACCATATAGTGAAAATGATTATTTATTTGTAATTTTTTTTGTGTTTTTCTTCCTATGTTATTCCAGGTTTTATTCTATTTGTATTTCTTTTTATTATGTGTCTGTGTTTGTACCTTTTCAGTGAATAAATGAATTTATCTATCTATCTATACGGTAATGCGGATGTTCTCTCTAATTCCTCAGTGTTATGGCTGTAATTGAATCACCGGCATATCCTGTATGGTACGAATTAAGTAATTAGTAAGTTTGTGGTGGTAAGTTTTATAATTGGACGCGGAATTGGCATTAACTGTAATTTGCAACAGACATTAATATATTTCCGGGGAATGAGTACCACTCATTATTGATACGAACTTACCTGTGCGTGAAATTCAATTATTATACGAAGTTTTCGAGATTAGTATTCTGAAAAATAAATCTTTTACATTTTTACAAATGTAGTATCACCTAGAGAATCCCATGATATTTTAGGTGTAAAATGAAACAGATTTATTTTTCAGAAGGCTAATCTCTTCAACCGAAGCACTTCGTATAATTATGATTGTACTTCACGTTCAGATAAGTTCGTTTAGTCATCATCATCAATAATGAGTACCATCATTCACCGAAATATGGTCAGCTAATTAAATGTCACCATCATCATGCATATTCCTCACTATACAATACATGCTGAATTGTTTTTGTAGTGGACACTGGACGTGGACATGTATAGTTCCATCAGCCACCACGTCCCCAGCTGAGTGCAGCTAATAAGGTTAGTTGTATTGGGTAGAGCTTCAATGCCGCCCGGGCGATAATTGGGTATTATTTGTCCAGTAGTTATTTGCCCGGGCAAATAGGTTCAAGTAATTTAAATGTCAAATAACACAATACACGCGCTGTTATATAGATTTCCTATGTTCTCAATATATACAGTTGTTCATAAAATTGGCGCCGTTTTAACAATACTATGTTTGTGCCTATATTATTATACGAAATACGAATGTTACGTGGTCTTGAATAGTCTTGATATTGCAATGCTGCAAAATGTGTTTGAGAGAGTCAACAGAGATCAATATATATTACCTTCGGATCACCTTTTCTTACAAAAATGTATTTGTAATTTGTAATTTCTCTTTAATTATATCTATAAACACGATAACTTTTAATCGGTGATTGGGAGTAGATAAATATTACTTAATAATAAGCTAAACATGAACTTAATAGGAGAAGTCTCACGCAATTACCTCACTGTTTAATTAATCAAAAGTTAAAACTAAATCAAAACTAATAACCACTGAGATACATGGTCATTGCCAATGCCCATGTATCTAAGTGGTTATAAGTTTAGTAATGAATCATTCGTCATCCTACATACGACCTCAAGTTACTCATAAATAATTGTCGTTGCCGTAAAAATATCTAAGGGGTTGTAATGTAAGCTCACAGATACAGATTATTAGGGTAGCAAGGAATTTAGGACAAACATGATTTCAAAATAAAAGTAGTCATAGAAAAAAAAAGTTTTCATGGAATTACGACTTTAACGTGACCCCCATCAATTACGAAGTTAGAAAAATTGGTAACTGTTCGATTACCGATTAAAAGTCATCGTGTATGTTCACAAAACAAACACAAAGTAAAGTAATTTAGAGATAAGCTGGCCTTTGTACATGATTTTCCTACCATAAGATATCTGTACATTTGTCGTGTATGTACAATAGAAAAATTACGAATTAACCTCGGATTAACGTTTATGTCTTTAAACACATAGGTATTTATAGGTATAGGACGACCTCTGTGGCGCAGCGGTTACGCATCTTCCTACCATGGGAGAGGTCCCGGGTTCATACCCCGGCTGGGGACCAAAAAAAAACCCCAGGTCTTGTATGTTTGTTGTTTGTGATGTCGCTGTTTCTGATTCCCATGACACAGGGTATCCCAGTGTGGGGCCAGAAGCAATCTACGTGCCTGTATATAAATGTTTATGTTTTATGTTTATCTATCTAAAGTTTTCTAGTTAAACCGCAAGTATGTCTTCTCAGACACCACCACGAATAAATAGTAAGTTATGTATAACTACCTATCTACTTTTAAACACCAGGTTTCAAATATGATATTTGTTGCCCTGCCCAATCCCTTGTTGACGCGGCCCGTGTAACAATTAATTGAACTAATTAGGTACAAGATTAAGACGCATTCCAGTAAAGAAGGCCCGAACTTTTCACATTAAAATAAAGCGATTGTAATCAAGCAGACATTGTACAAGTACACAGAGAGACATTAAACTTGTGGCAAACTTTGATGTGTGTAATTAGCGTTACGTATTTCAGTAATTTTGCTAACTCTTTGAATGTAACTTGCCTTTATTCAGGCTCTGTTGGGTAACGAGCGAATTTTAAATGGATCCAATTTTGTTTACTGTGCTACCAACTTATCTGTAGAATGGAGCGATGGCGCTACCATCTACTCCAACTGAGCAGCATACACTACAACAACCAGACAGCGACGACGTATCGAAGTGGCGTCAGTAGTTTCCGCTTTGGCCGTTCTACATCACTTGGTGGCTCTGTTATACGGTATACGAATACGTTACATCATTTAGGAATTTTTGGGTTTGTTTCGCTTGGTTTGTTTATGGTAGGTTTCCACCCAAGTCACATCGAACTCAAAGTAAAACCACCAACAATCTAGCCATCCCCGCAGCTCAGTGTAGCTCTATTAATCTATCTCTGACATCTAGAAACTGGTTTCATTATTCATAATTTATAATTTCTTGGAATAAAGAATCCGTATCAGAAACAAGTGTAGGAGTTCACCTGGACACCTTAAAGAATAAATTTCAAAACTTCACCAATTATTCGGTCTGACCGTCGATTTTTAAGCTAATTTAAAGTGACTGTCATTGGTTTGTTCAATGTGGATTAATTAGATTATTAGTCTCAGCTTAAAGTTGACGTTCTATTAACTGTAAAACATAATTTCATATTGCATAAAGTCATATTTCTGGTCTAAACACGTGACATTGGCGAAATTATTGTGACAACACATTATAAGTCATAAACATAACCATGAGCCAAATTTACATGCTGCAATAAAGTCCCAATTAATTGTCCTAAGTGTCCGTCAAACTGAGTAGTCGGAAGTGCATCCGAGCCGTGTTGCATTGCATTGTGTTGTGAGGTAACAGTTGAGTTGCAGTAGGTACTCCACATTGGAATGTTACTATTGTTTTTACAACTGTTGTACATTTTTATTTCTGGCAGCCTTTCTATTGCTGTTGCTGCCAAAAAAGTAAGAGTAATGTGGTCCATTGAATGTGTGTGTATTGAACTCCGCATTTTCAACGGCTTTGTAACAATAAAATTGCTGTATAGAGCTGCTGATCTACTGAGTTTCACGTCTGCTTCTTACAGAGGAAATGCAGGTTCGAATCCCGGTGCTGACCATGTACCTACCAATGAGATAGACGTTCTAACGGTAATGGAAAATATCGTGAGGAAATCTTCATTGCTACATCGCGGCGATGGGCTAGCCCACTGTCACACAAAATGGATAACTTACTAAAAGTGGCACAATTATGCCTATTAAGAGACAGTCCCACTCTTTTCTCATTTAAAAACCGGGTAAAAGAGCTCTTCTCTCTCTTTCGTGATAGATATTGTATGTATGTATTTATGTAGTTAGGTGTATTTATTTGCATATTGTGTATTTATTTAGTATTTTTGGTATAAGTAGGTACTTATTATATTATGTTTGAAGTATATTTATTTAGTCATTTATTGTGCACTGACTTCCCTCTCTGTATCTGTTTTTTCCTGTCATGCCTAGGTTTGCTGGAAGAAATCTCTTTTTAGAGATAAGCTTACATACATACATACCTTTTTGTAAATGTTACGTGTTTTTTATGTTTTGTGCAATAAAGTATAAATGAAATGAAATGAAATGAATGCCTTTATAACCCCGTAAGGGAAAAGCTTGACGTTATGTTTAAATCGCAGTTTGTTTGTGTGCCGGAATCTCGTTACAACAATACGTACATTTGCAATTGAATTCTCAATTTGCATTTATAAGTTAATTGTATGACCCAGTACTGACGGCATTTTCAGGGTTCTGTACCCAAAGGGTAAAAAACGGGACCCTATTACTAAGACTCCGCTGTCCGTCCGTCCGTCTGTCTGTCTGTCACCAGGCTGTATCTCACACGTATCTCATGAATCGTGGTAGTTAGACAGTTGAAATTTTCACAGATGATGTATTTCTGTTGCCGCTATAACAACAAATATTACAAACAGAATAAAATAAATATTTAAGGGGGCTCCCATACAACAGACATATTTTTATGCCGTTTTTATAGATAATAGTACGGAACCCATTGCGCGAGTCCGACTCGCACTTGGCCGGTTTTTCAATAGGCTGAACCTTGCGGATGAAATATTGGACGAATGTATTCCTCTGTGTATACGCGGTGGTGCCATTTCATTTGTAGAAACAAAGTATTCGTTTTTTACATGCATCGCAAAGATGATAACAATAATAATAAATGTAGAACTTCATTGTCCCCACCGAGGAGTGCAGGCCCGGGTACATGTAAGTTTGAGTTTTCCACCACCGCTGTGGCTCAGTGTGGGTTGGTGAGGGGTGAACCCGACAGTTTTCAATTCTGCCCTATTAAATAAACACAAATTTACGAATACTACTGGATAAAGGATTTCATATTATTTTTTCATAAATACTCTGTGGCGCAGCGGTTGCGTATCTGCCTACCATGCGAGTGGTCCCGGGTTCGAATCCCGGCTGGGGACAAAAACCCCAGGATGTTTACATGTTTGTTATGTCGCTGTTCTGTTATTAGTACTTGTGTGTTTTTGCGATTTGAATCAAATAAAAGATATGTGTCTTCACATTTCTGTAACACTCTGTTTGAGTGCAAATATGACGATCGTGAGATAACACTAAACTCGAAAAAACTTTACTCGGGTTTTTTCACAACTCGCCGTCTTACAAAACGACGACACAGTACCCGGGTACTCGTATCCAGCCCAGGGCTAAGCCCTAACACCTCCTGATGCCTGAATGCGAGATAACGATCGCAGATCGGTTATTTATCACTAACGAGCCTATTCAGCCGCGCGCCGTCTCAAATGGAGATTTATGAAACAGAAAATGTCTGAAAACGTGCGCTTCGAATATAATTTGTTGTAGACACGCCTTGGGTGCGCAAGGAGGCTGTAGAATGGAGACGCCGTCTTGTGCTTGTGACCTATACTCGTCCAACAATATTTTGACGTGATAGTGACGTTTACAGGGGGGGCGTCACTTCTACGCAACCGAGACGCAACCTCATGCAATGATCCTGTCAAAAATCGACAGTTTTACATAATTAATAAAAACTTAACTACTACAGAGAGTAGCAAAAATCCATTGACGGTTTGTCTAGGCACTGAGGTTCTATGAACACATTTTGATAATACATTTATAGTAAAGGAAAACTAGCTCAAAAACCGATGATCAGACTGAATAATTCGATTTAAGGTGTCCAGATGAACAATATACTAAAAATCCCCGAGGGTGGGGGGTGAGCCCGCTATTATAATTCCTTCAATAGAATAGAATAGAATAGAATATATTTATTTTCAGACACATCCATTTTACATTATCCATTTGTACTTATTTTAAGGTTTAATAGTAAAGTAAAGTAAAGTAAAGTTTATTCAAGAAAATTGTACAACATAAGTCTTGCTTATTACACTGGGTAACGAACAAGGGATGTTCACTACTCCCTAAAAAAGGGCGAACCCTGTGGTATAGGGTGAGTAGTAGCACTTCCCTCCATTAAGTGACACTTTAATAATTTTAGAAATAATAAAGTTTGACTGTCTGGTGAAACGGGTGTCAACTTGACCCGCGATCACAGACAGGATGGTGCTGCGGCTGGCGCGAAGTCTGGCGAGCGTCAATACAATCAATAATACTTTTTCTACGAGGCATTCCAGTTGGATGATGCTTCCAGTTCTGTTTGTTATTCCGGGAAGGCTTCGTGATGGAATACGAGCCTCCGAGTAACATAAAACCTTTGCTCACTTGCTCGGTGTGAGTAGAGTATACGCAAAGGTGAGGTAATTAGTGTTATATCGATTGAGCTAATTCATAAACTATACTACGTACAGGTCCTGTTACTCAACGTCAAGAAAGATCCAAGTGGTTCCAAGAACTGCCTCTGATGGGTAGAACACAAACTCAAGTTGAATCCACAGACTATAATTCAAATTAAAAAAAAACTTAGATGTCATACAGCGTTCTATTCTATCTTTCCTAAATGTTATGGGTCCTAAAATATACAATTCAATCCCAACAGTAATCAAACAGGCAGATAGTGATGCAATATTCTTGCAAAAACTTAAAGCCCAGCTTACGATGGAAGCCTACTATAGTATTGATGACTTCTTTCGGACGTGACTCACTCGATCAGACTATTTATTAGTATGAAATTTATTAAGTACCATATTAACATGAAATTAATCAAATTAAAAAGTGTTTAGAATCTATTCACATGATACAATAGGTAAATTATAGTTTGTGATATACAATTTACTTAAGCACTTTTAAATACACATTTAAATACAAAATGACATGTAAAATAATAATTTATGAATAAATAAATAAATAAATAAATAAATAAATAAATAAATAAATAAAATACAATACAATACAATACAATACAATACAATACAATACAATACAATACAATACAATAAAATACAATACAATACAATACAATACGATACGATACGATACGATACGATACGATACGATACGATACGATACAATACAATACAATACAATACAATACAATACAATACAATACAATACAATACAATACAATACAATACAATACAATACAATACAATACAATACAATACAATACAATACAATACAATACAATACAATACAATACAATACAATACAATACAATACAATACAATACAATACATTTCCCGAGCGTGAGAAATAAAGGATGAATCTAAGTGTCAGTTAAACTATCAGTACTCTGTATCCCAGCACTTAAAATCTTCCTCTACAAACACTGTCGTCCGTTTTACATCACGCAATTAAATCGCCAATTCCTACCAATTAAGAACAAAAGCGGATCGCGATATAAGGCATTTGTTTAAAATTGCCAAATCGTAATCCGGAAGGGACCAATTTGCATTTTATTAGCATGAGACCGGAATAAAAATGTGTTTATTTTGGAATGAAACGGAGATGACCCTCATAAAGGATCGGGTGTCGGCGCGGATATAAGAGCAATGTAATATCCTGCCCGAGACGCACATACTAATGCGTCCGTATTTACTGACACCCGAGTTCTGAATCGCTACTTAAAGTTAACTGTGTCGCCTAATTGAAACAACATGAGTACCTATAGCCGATATTAATCCGAAGCATAATAAACCTTTTGTTGCGATTTAGGATTTTGTGCGTAATTACTAGGGAAATATCCAGAATCATTAGGCCTGGGTGGTTTCGGACCTCATTTAAAATAATATTCAAATAATAAACCAGCCAAGGGCGAGTCGGACTCGCGCACGATAGGTACCGACTACCGTACCATTATCTATAAGAACGGCATATACAAATATATCTGTTGTTTGGGAGCCCCCTTTAATATTTATTAAAATCAGTTTTTAGTATTTTTTGTTATAGCGGCAACAGAAATACATCATCTGTGAAAATTTCAACGTCTAGCTATCACGGTTCATGAGATATCTACAGCCTGGTGACAGACGATCAGACGGACAAACATACGGACAGCGGAGGCTTAGTAATAGGGTCCCGTTTGGCACCCTTCGGGTACGGAACCCTATAAATGGACGTGGCTTACAAAACGAGCTCCTCATTAAACTAGTGAACGTTAACAATATGCACAAGGCGATTCAGCTCATAGATTTTATTCACCAGCTTATTCCCTGGATCAACAGACTGTGTAATTTTACTTATTCCATCTGCTGTGGAATGATTCCCGCAAATTCGATATACCTACAATATCTACACTACACCTATATCGAGCGATTTTGTATGGGAATCACGAGTTTCGCTCGTTATTCGAAACTAGACTATAATAGGTGTTGATATCCGTATATCGAATGCGCGAGAATCAAACACCAGAATTCCGATTCGATATTATGCTCGTAACTCTCACATGAAAGACTCGCTCACTTAATCAGCCTTCCATCGATTTTCATCGAGCGCCTTCCTGCCATAACTCGGACGGTATCGCTGCTCTATTGTGTGCTTGAAATATCATTGTTACCGAACACTGGAGTGCAGTAAAACCGATTTATGAATGTCGAAGAAGCATTCGATTGCAACTTTGGTGGAAGATTCTGTTTAGGTCATTCTTCAGTGTAAACCTCACTTTGGAGTGAGAATCTGAATCTGCCGTGAGTTTCTTGATTGGCATTCGAATAACTCGGTTGATAATCACACTTGCGTTGCACTTGCGAGCTCGGCAGCGAGTTGAACCAAATTGAACGTGAGATTTTGACAGATAGAATATTTATGATGACGTAAGAAGTGGCATTCAGTGGGTAATTCACCAGTCACGCCGACGACGACCATTATTTATTTGTTTGTCTATACATGTCTTATTATTTTATTTTTATCTATGTACAAGTTTTTATAAAGGTGCCTTCCAGCCTGAAGAAACATTATTATTAGTAGAAAATGATTTTGTGTGCTAGGTAATAGTTGCTAGTCATTCAAAAATTGTAAAAATATAGGAAATAAAGAATTCTGAAAATCAAATCAATCAGTGGGTAGTTCACCAGTCACTCCGACGCGCGACGCTCACTTCGTACTCGAACACAATGTGTTAAATAAATGCGAACTGAGAGTGATAGCGATGGGAGACGCGAGTTGTTGTTCGAATTTTAAAGTGGCTGGCTTCCTTTAAGTTTACCTCTACTTAAATTATTGACGAATTATTTTATTTTACACAGACACACTTTTTGGGCCTACGCTGGAGGAGACGCATAAACTAGGTAATTAAAAAAGCGGGTTACATACCGGAATGTTATAATGCAATACCGGAAATAATGTAATTGACGCAATGCTCCAAGATGTTCCCACCAAGCAGTCTTTGCCCGGAAACGAGAAAGATAGCCATACTCCATCCACCACACAGGGAGGGTAGTAAGTAACGCGCACGGCATGACGCAGTCAAATAAAAAATGTTTACGACTGTGTTTAATCAATACACTGCCTGCGATTTGGGAGGCGACACGAACCATACTAACTAAACTAATTAAAATGGTGTGTTTGAAAATGGAATCTGTGGCCACCGCGCAAGAGCTGTCGAATTTGAAGGTTGTCAGTTTAGTGCCTTTAGTTCCTCTAATTTAGTGGTTTTGACACCTCCCAAATAGCCCCCAATATCAATAAGATTTTTTGTCCTTATTGACACAGTATTTTTCATACATTTATGTTATGTATTTAGGATATCGGTTATCAAAAAACCGTTTTTGAATGTATATAGCGATATTTGCTCACAAATTGAAACGAATCTCGAAATATAGCAAATAAATACCAGCTCAAAGGATTTGCGAAATCTGAATGTGCTTGATATTGCAGCAGTGAATAATATCTTTCGTTAAAAGGGGCACTTTTTATTGGCACCCTTTCGTTTTATGCGACGATTATGTCACTTTTATAGTACACTGAGTCGTATTTACGCATTCTTATTGGAGATTTTATTATAAAACCGAAATAAGTGTGGATCCGTTTTACAGAACATATTCAATTCATCGCAACATAATGAGAACAAACACGTTAAAATAAATCGAGATGAATAAAACCCGTTTTATTCGGATACTTAACTAAACGGTCAAGGCATAGGGCAGCGTCTAAGAACCACTAGCTAGAAAGCGAGTTAACACTAAATTTGAGTTAACTTCCAGTTAAGACCAGTCCTACTGGAGCATCGCAAGGAAGTCTACTAAACTTTACAGAAAACCGCATCAAAATCCGTTTACCCGTTTGAGCTCTAGAGTGCCACAGACAATTACATACATATTGATATCATATTGACGCTTCAAACTTATAATACCCCTCTTTATCGTCGTCGAGGGTTAAAAATATTGTTATTTTTTCCCGTAAAAGATTCCCATCGAAACCGATAATTTCCCTTTAAACCAGTCTTTGTATACCTAGTCGACGCGAGCGACGAATGTAGCGCTACTTCTAACATTCCGCTCCATTTCTTTTGCTCTGAGTAGGCTGTAGCCTCTCTTTCTCGCATAATAGGACAAGGTGGAATGAGAAAGAGAGAAGTGACACTCAGCGTCAAAGAACCTTGGCGCGAACTTTATTACACAAGCCCGATACAGTAAACAACAGGAAACGAGACAAAGGGACAATTGATCAATGTCGAAAAATTTGCCTTTGGTTCCGTAAGTTTTGGGCACCTTAGTAAATATTTGTGCTCAGTTAACAATTTGGGCCCGACCGTCTCGCTCCATCCATCAATGTCGCGGGGACTCCTCCGCGATAGCCGACACCAGTCACAATTAAAACTGACTTAAATTTATTTTCATTTGATTTCATTTTTAATTAGTTTTAGAATACAATAGAGTTGCATACGCAGGGTGACTGTGAAACCCCTATCTATATTTTAATTTGAGGGATTGTTATGAACATCATTCTGAGCAACTTTTACTAAGAAACCGAAACCGACTCATCATCAGAGCAACTTTATTTTTCACTTCCCAGTACATTTTGAGTGGGTCAGCTGATTTGTACGGACAAGTGAAAAATAAAGTTGCTCTGATCAAATCGGTTTTACCGTGATAGTTGCTCAGAATGATGTCCTTTTAACTATAGCTAGGGGTTTCACGTCACCCTGTATATCCTAATCAAAAAGCGTTTAAATGAGGAAGCCTATTTGACAATCTCTGCGGCGGCATTGTGGTTCAATGCTCTGTCTCCAAATTGAGAGGTTTCGGATGGGGAGGAACAAAAAAAAACCCAGGTCATTGATATTCATTGATACAAAACAACTGTACGAGAAAACTAAACTATTTAACATTAACCAACTATATAAATATAACACATGTATATATTTAATAAGGAAAATTACTACGAATGCCATAAAATCTAACATAGAACTACACCTATCAAATAACAGAAATCTTCGTAACAAAATCAAACTTAAACTAACTAAACCTAGGACTAATTATGGGAAAAAGACAATAGTATTTAAGGAGCACAGATGTTCAATAACTTACCAAATGATGTAAAGATTTGCGAATGTATTAACCCTTTCAAAAATAAGTTAAAGCTACATATTGCAACGCGTACCGTAAAATAAAATCTATCTATGTATTTTTAGGCATATCTCATTTTAAGTGAAATGTAATTTCTTATGAGAATGAAGTTCTAAACCTTATATCGCTTTCTGGTTCCGATTACAAAGTGTTCCTTGTCGGAGAACCAAAAACAGCGTGTGAGGAATGCCCCTAAGGATGAGAAGCCAGATGAGCTCAATTTTTTGAGTTGAGAGTCGTCTAATTTCGGTCGCGTAGTACTCCTTCATTTTCAGTACACGGGCATCGCAAAATGAGTTGTCTGCTGACTCAGTTTTGTATGAAACGAATATAAAATTCTGCGTCTCACAGCTAACAAAAATTAGCTCGTCTGACGTCACCTTAAGGAGAGAACACACAAAGACAGGAAAGGAGCGAAGTAGTAACGATTACAATGTAATCGTCTAAAAACATTACAACGATAAGTCTGTGTCGCCGTGATGGATTCCTGCATAATATCGCTTTCAAAGAGACATTCATTACGCCGGCGGTAGTGAATGCGACATTTGTCTAGTGGGTGGGTATCAAGGAGTTTACTACTTTCTGTTTGGGGAGAGTTGATGGAAGGTTGGGCTTCCGAAATCATTACAAATCGCGAAGCGACGACGGTATTTCGTAAATTTTGCTTTGAATTGATAATAACTAAAGTCAGGACCTCATTTGTTTCACCCGCGAGTTTGCCCTGCAAAATATTTTCTGCATGACCTGCGTCTCAGCATACGCCCAAACTTGAGATTGATTCAACCTACAAAGAAAGAAAGGCTTTTTTTTTATCAACTTTCAGCCGTACCCAGAGGCGGTAATGATTCATGATTATTTTGTGTGTAAATTCAAATTTGGAATAGGTGTAATGACTCTGAATACGGCGGTTAGTGATTAGGTATTTCTAGATATTTTTATGACCTATCATAACCTGAAAGAGATTGTTTTATCGCGTAGTTACTTTAACATCTCCCTCCAAATCACCACCAGTTGGTCGGGTATCTAGTAAACTTGATGTAATCTCCCATTTGTACCCGTCCCGCTCTCTTCCTTAGCCAGGCTTGAGACAAATCGTCTTCGTCAAAGGGCGTCTGGTTGACCTCAGAGGGAGCTTAATTCGCTTGGGAGAGATGATACAGATTGAAGGCTGATTGGGGCTGGGGCTGAACGATTGTGATGGCGATCAATATTTGATTTATTTATTTATTTATTAATTGACAATAAGACATAACAGTACAACACCATAGCGCACTTATTGCTAAACACTTAACACTTATTTACTTAGTAGTAAAAAGAGTTGGTACTCTAATTTTGGCATAGAATCAAAGAAAATATCAAGATGATCAAAAACATTGACTAATTTATTGATAAGCGCGACTGCTCTCGCTGTAGGGGCATTCTCGCCTCGGAGAGTTCGGAAAACCGGCACCGTGGCCAGCAACTGCGGCCGCCGCCGCCGTGTCACTCGTGCGCCCAGTTTGGGTACGAATAATGCAATACTAGATAACGTATTTGGATTATTTACTTGATTACGAAACAAACTAATATAGTGAACAAGGAGTGCCAGTTTTCTTCTAATACCAAGGGTATTAATTCCAACCATGCCGATAACAAACAAGGAAGGGAAAAGGAAGGGATAGTAACCATATATCCTTTTGTAGAGATACCTAGCAAATTTTCTCTGAATTCTCTCTATCATAAGGGTGTAGGGTAAAGGGTACTAATTCCAGCACCCCCCCATTGATTGGCACTCTGGACTTTGAACACAATTATTAACAATTACCAGATAAGAAAAGTAAAACAAAAATTTCTATTAAATCCACCATTTCGTAAGTGACAACACCAAATTGGTAGTTTTTAGATGAAACTACTGGCAACTCTGTGAAAAAATGTTCTTTTCCAACATGTCTCTGTGTGGTGCGGATTGTTGAAATCGTTACGATTTTTGTTAAGAAACAGGTGAGTGTTGAAGCCTTTTTACTTGTTATTTTGGAAGTCTAGATGCGAGTTAATGGTTTTGTTGTTATTATATGAGTCAAGTTATGATATTAAGCAGTTTGTTATTGTATTTCAACGCCTAAAATCAGTTTTATTTGGGGCCAATCATTGTAACCTTAAGTTTCTATGAAGGTGCAATTAATTGGCACCGGGGCTAATGATTGTTAAAACTATTTCAGAATTTGTAATTGCAATTAGTACCTAAATTAATTGCGACGAATGAGTTGTTTAAAAGTATGCACTCAAAAATGTCATCAGCCCTCTGTAAACAAATGATGGCACTGCTAATCATTGTACTTTTTGACCATTGGCACTGCTGATGATTGTATTCTAAGTGGGGCCAATCAATGTACTGAGTTTTTACGATTATGCTTTTATCTAGTAGTGATGTGCACCTTTTATATTTTATTTTATTAAAAGTTTGGAAAGGTTAGAGGTGGGTATTTTCACCAAAAATATTTTGTATATAGGGTATTATAGGTATAGATAGATAAGGTACCCAAATTCGAATGAGTCGAAATCTGAGGTAGGTAGCAGGTTCTACGGAATCTACGGATAACATTCAAGAATATAATTCATAAAGTTCTGGGTATTTTATTTTATTTCCCATCACTATTACTCAATGGAGTACATTCATTGGCACCTCACGTGTATAATGATTGGCATGCCAATCTTTATACTTATTATAGGGCTAATCATTGTGCTGAAGGGGCCAATGAATGTACTTTTGGGTAATTTTTCACTATTTTGTGAATTGATGAATTAAAATTAGATTTTAGAAAGATAAATCAGGTTTTATTAGGTTCTTAGATCCCTATAGTAGTAGAAAACACAACATCATGATAGTTTCAACAGCTACCTACATAGATATTGAACCTCAAACATGAGATTTTCCTTAAGGTGCCAATCATTGTACTGCTTACCCTATTTATCTTCGTAAGGGTCCCAAACGACTGAATCAAACTCTAGCCTGCTGCGTACAAATGAGTTGAACAATATATTAGCTACCTTCGTATCAGAGAAACGGGAAGCAGTTCGCATTATGAAGCCTAATGTTTTGCTTGCGTTCTTACAACAAGCTAACATATGATCTTTAAAGGTTAGTTCCTGGTCCAGAAGTAAACCCAAATCTCTAATTTTGTTGACCCTATCAATAACTTGCCCATCTAATGTGTACGCGTTTATTGCTGGTGCACGAAGTCTGGAAAACGTGATGACTTTACATTTTCCGATGTTTAAGTCGATTTTGTTTATTTTACTCCATTGTGCAACAGCATCAATGTCGCACTGCAATTTATCACTATCGGCAGCATCTCTAATACAACTGAACAATTTAAGGTCGTCTGCAAACATTAAACGTCAGGAAGATCGTTAATCATAAGAGTTAACAGCGTTGGCCCAAGCGTGCTACCTTGAACAACCCCAGATCTAGTGTAGTAGTTATCAGAACGGTATTGTTGTAGCTGAACATACTGTATACGATCCCTTAAGTAGCTGGAAATAAAGTTTAATAACCCTGATGAAAAGCCAAAAATTGATAATTTTCGCAGTAATATATCGTTATCCACAACATCGAAAGCTTTACGAAAGTCGAAAAACGCGGTATCAACCTGGCAGCCTGCATCCATCTGGGAAAGAGTATAGTCAACAAAATTGATATGGTTTGTTGCAGTAGACTTTCCTCTTCGGAAACCATGTTGTGAGTCAACCAGACGCATGTCTACTTGGAGAGTTATTTGTTCACTAACAATGTGCTCAAAGACCTTGCAAAAACCTGAAAGGATGCCAATAGGTCTAAATTCAGACACATCGATAGAGCTAGATTTGGGGACAGGCGCAACCCTAGATGTTTTCCACCTACGGGGGAATTGACCATTTTGCAAAGAGATGTTAAAAACGTGTTGCAATGGTTCGACGAGTACAGAAACACAGTCTTTAATTAAAAAAGCTGGTATGTTATCTGGACCAGTGGCAGTAGAAACTTTCATACGGCGGACAGCGCGAGAGACTTCTTCCTCTGTAATATGTGTCACTGAAATATTATAAGCATCGCCGCAGCCACCAGAAAACTGCGCTGCATCCTCCGGATCAAGACGGGGGGTTGTTTTGAGGAATACTGAACTAAAGTACTTCGCAAATGAGTTAACAGCTTCCTGGCAGCGAACCCGTCTGCCCTCGTACAGGTATTCACTTCCTAAGGTACGATCCGTTCGCAAGCTTCTAACGAACCGCCAAAACTTCGTAGGGTCTCTGCAAATATTGTGTTCGATAGTCTTCATGTAACAACGATACGATAGGTCAATCAAATATTTTGTACCTCTATAATACCTAAAAAGTTGCCGATTAAATTCTAAGCCTAACTGCTTATATTTTTTTAGATGAAAATATTTAATTTTTAGTTTAGATTTGATCTCAGCAGTAAACCAGGGCGGATATTGTCTATAGGCGCAAGTGGCTCTTACATTACTTTTTGTTGGAACATTATCTTTAAGAACACGATAGAGTTCATTGTAAAAGGCATCCAGAGCAGAGTCACTGTCCTTCAAATTATAAACCGGAGTCCAATCTACTTGTGACAAGTCATGGTAGAGGGCACTGAAATTCGCCTTACGAAAATTAAAATTTAAATTAGAGGACAAGTTTTGGTTGGGTAAAGGAATTTCAGAAACTAAAGGGAAGTAGAAAGATTTTTTGTTCGGCATGCTTAGAGTTATTTCTAAAGGTGGATGATATAAGTCAGGTGGGACCAATGGTTCCACATCAACTGAAACTATGATGCGCTCATTTTTGACATTAGTGAGCACATAATCGAGAATACCCCCATGAAAATTTGGAAATGTGTTCAACTGTTTATAGTTACAGAATTCGATGAAACTATGTATTTGCGACTTCAATTTAGAGCTACACGAATTAATATTGAAATCACCTAATATGATGGAATCTAGAGTAGGGTGTTGACAAATTAAATTTTCTAAACATTCCAATACACCCAAGTACTGTCTATCGGTATAACTTGGTGGAAAATAAACAATGCAGACCAAGAACTTGGTATCCTTATGAGATACAATAACTGCCAGCACCTCTTTGTCATCGGTTAGATTATCAATGTCTGTAATTTCTTCGACACAAAAACACTCCTTAACAGCTAACAATACTCCGCCCCACCCCACATCGTCGAGACGATCTTTTCGAAACACCTTGTATTCCGGTGGAAATAATTCGGAGTTCAAAACTGAGCTATTAAGAAAGGTTTCCGTCAAAGCAATCACATCACAAAACATAGCAGATACAGAATTGAAAAATATGTGAGTTTTGCTTCTAAGTCCTCTTACGTTCTGATAAATAAAGTTATTTTTTTTATCTCTAACTCTATTGGTCCCTACTTTGGCGACGAAACGTTTGTTGCCACGGCTTTATACATATATCTGCAGCCCAGTTAGCTGGTGACAATGCATTATCGACATGGCAAATAGGAACGCCCAACTTGAATGAAGCATAATCACCCCGCGGCTTTAGGGTTTTAATAGTGCAGTCCTCTCCACTGCATATAGAGCGTAGATGAGCTTGCACCTTCTCAGCGGTCGTACCAACCTTGACAAAGTATAGATGTAGATAACTAAGCCGTTCCGCCGCCTCCAGGTGTGACTGTCCAGGGGTTGATAGTTCTATCTTGTCAGCTTAGCTTGTTAGGAGCACTTAGATGCACAAGTTGCATCGTGAGGAAGTCTAATCTCTAGCTGCGGCTTACCTGGGTGTCAAGTCTCTAAAGTTTCAAGCCATCGCCACGCCATCGATATAATACGGCTATACAATGGCTATTAGTTGCCAGCCATGTTAGTCCACTGTTACATTCAATAGAATATCAACAGAATATCTACAGATAATCAACAGAATGGCTCTAGGGCTCTAGCAATGACACACAGACATAAACACACCCTCCACCACAGATTACTTTGCCACTTTCCTCTATCATCGATCGATCGATAGGTTTGTATTTGGTTTACAGCATACGTATTGCTGCAGAATATCAATTTTGACAGCCACTGCCATGCCACAGCCGCCGTGGAGCCATTAGCACACGGGACTTCCAATTTGCCACGCCAAATATGCTATTGAGAAGCCGATAGCGTCGAAGGCAGCCATTTTTGTTTACCAGACTAACGATAATGTAATTTTCTGTATTTTTGAAGCAATCGCTATACCACTGGGAGGCTGTAGAGGTACGGGACTTGAGGCCCTGAACCCAGGATCAATCTGCGGCAAACCTGACTGAACGTTTGAGATATAGGTTCGAATCCGATGCTTACCATGTTATAGTGAGATGAGGAAATGTATTTACGGACGTTCTAACGCTGAAGGAAAACGTCGTAAGGAAACCATCAATCTCCTGGGGCGATGGGCTCGACCCCCGTTATGCAAAATTGAGTATCGAATTATTGGTTAACCCCCAGTTTCTGAAACAGTGATCAAATGTGTCAGGCGATTAACGTATTTCCCCCCATTCTTGTAAGTTAACCCTCTAAACAATATTTGACAGTGGATAGCAAGACGTGAATTAATTTCTATTGCAAGGGAATGAAATCTTAATTTCCCCTAATTTAAATGTCAAATATTTTTCCTTTTTGGCCAGGAGCCAGGAGAGCAATTCAAAGGGAAGAACCCCACTACTGCTCTACAAAACTCTTCTTGCTGCTTCTGCTCTTATATTACTGTCTATAAAATCTAAACTCCCTGTTTCCCCGATTTCTCTATTCCTTCATCTTGAGAATAATACTCCTTCAAGTTTGCTGTCTATAAAGTCCTCACAAATTAGTATTCCCCGGGTGAGCCGTTCGAGGAAGTTATAGTTACAAGAAAATGCGGTGACCTCAACCAGAAAAAGGAGTCGATTGTCGGTCACAATCACGATGTGGAAATGAATGATTTGTATTTGGAGGAAATATGCATAGATTTCAAACACGGGATAGGCGAACTTCAGTTCAAGAAAGAACTTCAGCGCAAACGGGCGACCGACGACAGCGACTGGTGTCTGTCGCGCGCGACCGCGACAGTCACCGTCGCGCGCGACTACGACTGTCTTCGAAGCCAGTGACATACACCCGTAGACGCCTACGGTTAACTGCGCGGGGGGTGGATCAGCGTGACAGTCATGGGTGTCTCGGCGTCTTTGTCGCGAGTCACGGCGACTGCTGTAGCGTCTCCACGACTCGCGACTTGTGGTCGCTGCGTGTGCGGTGCGTCTATACAAAATATATATTTTGTATAGACGCACCGCACACGCAGCGACCACAAGTCGAAAATATGAAAAATAAGTCGCCGTCGCTGGCGACCAGTCGCTGTCGTCGGTCACCCGTTTGCGCATGTAGCCTATCAGTCGAGAGATTGTCATTCTCCTGGCCAAAAAGGAAAAAAAATGACTAAATGAATGAAATTAGGGGAAATTAAGTTCTGATTCACTTGCAATAGACATTAATTGACGTCTTGGTAGTCACTGTCAAAGTCAAGCATTATTTTGTGCTTCTGCGAGCAGTAGAGGTGGGTCACTATTATCGGTCATTGGGCGGTTTTTCACCAAAACGCCACCACTCGATCCGCGTCCACTGATGTCGTGTGTCAGCCCAACACGACACACGATATCAGTGGACGCAAAATTGTATGAAATTGTACTGCACGCTTCCTGACCGGAACGGCCTGGCCCGGCCCGGCACCAATGCACTGCCTCTCAGGCCTGCCTGCACAAATATGACACATTATGTCGTTGTCGGTGTCGTGTCGGGCCGTGCCGTTTTGGTGATGAAACGCCAAATCATGGCACCGGAATAACAGAGTTGCGTGCGCCTATGATTGAGCGACTGAAATACAGACTGATCTAATGCCGCTCAAAGGATTCTCCCTCAATTGACAACTTGTCGCTCCGTTAGTATTTTAACACCTCAAATAGGATTTTACTGGCAGAAAGTGTCTAGCGAAAGAAAGATTGAAGTTCAAATTGGATAGGATTTAGCATAGGTTAGGATAGATTTTTAGATTCAGTCGTTTAGCTACCTCTGTTCAAAGGCGTTCGCCCTAATAAAAAGCGACTACGCGATTATAGCGAGTTCGTGCGAAGGTTAGTCGTAATAATCCGTAATCGTATCGCATCGCATTAGAAATGCCAATTAGGAAACCTATTCGATATCAATGTGTGATCGGCTGATCGCGGATTCGTACGAATTTTTAGTCGTACGAATCCGCGATCAGCCGAAGCTGTGGCGCGAAATTGCGATCATCGCGTATAGTCACGTTCTATTATGGTTAAAGATCCCTAGAGAACTTGACCTTCACCCATCTGTTACTGCGATATAACTTGATTTTTATCATTTTTTGTATGCTAGAAAATACATCGCGAGAATCTAATGATCGAAAATCGTCGTTCTAATATCCTCAGGTCCGAAGAGAGCTCGATCTTCACCCATCTGTTACTGCGATGAAACTTAGTTTATATCAAATTTTGTATGCTAGAACATAAATTGCGAGTAGGTTACTTAGCAAAATCCTGGCTAGGCTATGATTAATTAATTAACGGTCAAGTGCGAGTAAGACTCGCGCGCTTAGGATTCCGATCACATTTGTAAATCTACCTCTCGTAACGGGTGCAATTAAGTAACTATATAAAAATACAAATATGATATCATCTATGTAAACAAAATTACGGCATAAACAGTCGTAGCGTTCGATGACCTAGCTAGAAGTTTGATTATTTCACAGCTTTAAGGTACCATAGATTTAAGTATTTGGTATAAATTTCAGCTTGATACGTCTACGCGTTCTTGATAAAAGGTCTTTTATTTTAAAATGTTAAATTGTTCATAGCCTTGCCAGGATTTTGCTAAGCAACCTACTCGCAATTTATGTTCTAGCATACAAAATTTGATATAAACTAAGTTTCATCGCAGTAACAGATGGGTGAAGATCAAGCTCTCTTCGGATCTGAGGATATTAGAACGACGCAGAGAGTTTCATTCGCCCATGCCCGCACTTGTGACCCCCAGTCCCACACAGGGGTCATGTGACCACGCCGGTCACCGAAACGTCACGTATTGCATGAAGGCTTCGCCACGTAGCGAGACCTCTTTCGTCACTTCGCTCTAACCTTAGCGCTTTTATAGCGCCATAATGCGTCTTGTCGGGGGGTAACCACAACATACATGACAACGTAACACAGCGTCACAATTTTTCCCATATAGGGTGGCAGAGACACAACTGCCCAAGTTAAGGCAGTGATTCAATACTTAATTTGTCGTGACAGTGGCCTAGCCCATCGCCGCAGCTATATACGCACACTTAGGATACCCAGTGGTGTGGGCACCAGAAACAGCGACGATACGTCACAAACATCCAAGACCGGGTTTTTTCTTGCCCAGCCGGGATTCAAACCCGGGACCTCTTGCTTGGGAAGGACAGCCTCGACCAAAACGCCACAGAGGTCACCACCAAAACAAGTAAAATAAAGCTTATCTTGGAGTTTTGGTATGAAAATGGTTTCATTTTCCACTTTACCAGCATAACACGTTGTGGAAACCCCTCAGGACATTTGCTCAGAATGCGATGGCACCGCGTTTCAGCTTTATATCGCTGCTAAAAGCACAAGTCTTTTTAGTTTGGTCGTCAAAATAAAATGCGTGCGATATTGCTCCTATTTCGCTCTGAGGTCAGACTGAAAGCTGCGTTTTTGTTGATATAGCTCTGGCTTTATTTTGTGTCCAATCGTACCGGTTACAATGACTCGCGTAAAAGTTGAGTGTGTTGACAAAAATATAGGTGTGTTTAAAACTCGCCTTGCACATGCTGTATTTGTTTAGATATTTGTATGACTGTTCTGTGTGGTATAATCTCAGGGTATAATAAAACAATCACGTATTAGAAAATAAACCCGTTTCATAGTTAGGGTTTTTCAGAATTATGTCCCTAACATCCCGTATTGACCCTATTACTAAGCCTTCGCTGTCTGTCTGTCAATCTCTCCGTCAGCAGAACGAACTCACGAATCTTAATGTGTTATCTGTTGCCACTACCAAAAAAAAAATACTCGAAATTAAAAAATAAGGTTGTCCCCTAAAATAAGGATGAAACGTGCTTTTGGTACTTTTTCTTGTAAGATGGTGCGGAACCCTTCGTAATGTAATTTCTTTATTGTACTCACATGACAGTAAAAATAGCTTAACATAGAAAAAATATGTACAAAGGCGAGCTTATCTCTAATAAGAGATTTCTTCCAGCAAACCATGTTGGGTAGGAGACGGAGATGATAGGTAAGGGTGTTATCCTGTGAGAGAAATGTAAAAAAATATTCCTAGGTGCTAAAATGGTATAACGAGTATTAAAAAGCGAGCGAGTTATGTACGCAATTGGCGCAAAATTCTGCCAATCAGAGCAGCGCACTGTAAACTTTCAAACGAGACGAGAGGAAATAGCTCTTTATTGAATTTTAAATATGTTACAATAATTGGCCGAGTGCGAGTCGGACTCTCACACGGAGGTTTTCGCACCATTGTACCAAAAAAGTACAAACAATCACGTTTCTTGTTTGGGGACACCTTTTCAGGGTTCCGTAGAGAAACAAGGAACCCTTATATAGTTTCCTCTAGTCTGTCTGTCTATCTGTCCGTCCGTTGGACTACACAGTTGAAACTTAGGATGTATTCTGTGAACCGCTTAAAGATTTTTGTACAAAAATGAAAAATAAAAAATTAAGGGGGGGCTCCCCATAAGTAATAATTCATATTTCATAATTCTTTATTGCACGGAAAACAATGTGATACAGAGTTTACACATGGAACTGAAACCAAAAAAAAGTCTTTAAAAATGACGTTGAGGTTTCTGAAACCATTTTTCCTCAAAGTAGATCGTTAGAGAGACAGACCCTTCTAAAGTAGAAAAAAAATTGTCCCCCTCCCCTCTAACTTTTAAAGTAAGAGAATGAAAAATCAAAAAAATAATGCTGTGTATCTCATTTCTTTACACACTTTCAACGAAAAATAGGCAGTTTTGTAAGATATAAAACATTTCTTAAAAACCGCAAAGATAACTTTGTCATTCATACAAAGACTACGAAAAAACAAGTTATTATTTACGGGTGAAGAATGATGATATTTGGGCTAGGTGCATCAGGTGTATGTGAAGTGAGTACCTAAAACTTGCTAATACTTCATGTAGCTCAGTATTTGTTGCTGTAGCAGCAACAGACAACACATTCTGTAATTCTTTAAACTTTCTTGCTATTACGATTCGTCCGATAGAGCCCGTTGACGGACAGACAGAGAGACAGACTGAGACAGCGGGAGCTCAGTAATAGGGTCCCGTTTGGCACGTTTCAGGTACGGAACCCTAAAAGTAACAGTCCGTTATTTTGGCGTGCTCTTTAATAAATTCGTTGTATTGTTTTTCGATTCATCCATACGGATTCACTGACCCGCTTGTTCCTTTCACATTCTACATCAATAACACTTTGGTTGGCCCATGAATTCATACAAAAACGTTCGACTAATTTTAAATCCAACTAGAATCTAAGTTGTAGGGCCGTTTGTCCACCGCCGCTGTCACCTTTACCGAAGAATGGTAATGGTAATGTTAGAACAATCCAATTTCACCAAAGAAACGAGAGCGTCTTGAGAAAATTGAAACGGTGCCGCTTAAAATAAAAACCCTTTTTATTTCATTTAAAAGCCAGTGTTAAAAACAAAAATATGTGGCGTAGATGGACAGACGCGACGACATTGAATGCATTTGTTCACGTCCGTGACTTTATTTTTGTTAAACTTTTTCGTATTTAGAACCAGCATTTATATTAAGATTTCTACTTTATACCTAATTCTATATAAATATACATTTACGTATCTACTTAGTGCAGGTACACCTTTGGAGATGTCGCATCCTACGATAAACAGTGTAAAACAACTTTCAACAGTCCTTAACAGAATTATTAATTGATCCATACCTCCAAGGTTTATGTGATTTTGTATTTAGTTCAGATTGTAATCATTAATTGTGTCTTAAATAAAATATAAAATACGTGTATGCAGTGTGAATATCATGTTTAATGTTAAATAAAACTCACGGTACTTCAAGAACACACCAGCAAGGTGCGGGTTTTGACATTGTAGAGGAGAGGCAAACAAATAACAATTTAAGCATATTTGTAAATATGTAATAAAGGGAGACTTGGCGTGGTGTGGCGAGGTGATGATGGGTGGAGTAGATCCCAGACCGAAAGAAGGAAAGAGAAGCGTGGGTCGACCGGCAGCCAGATGGGTCGATGACATTACGCATATTGCGGGTAAGACCTGGATTCAATTGGCACAGGACCGGACAAGTTGGCATAAAAATGATGAGGCATAAAAATTAAAATAAATATACACAGCAGTGGTCGGAAACAGCTGCCAATGGCGATTATCATAGTAATAAAGAACTTTTTATTTTCGTGTTTTTGAGGTTTTACCCGTCCCCATGATCCCGTCATCGTCTCTCCTCCTACTTCTAGTACACTCCTGATTCGGCGGCGTGCCAACAGCAGTTCGGTCTGACACTTTATTTTATTATCTACCTATATTTGCATCTAGGAATTCCCGCCACCGGCAACCTCTGAGTCCGCCGACCGAAACATAAAATGTTTCCTTAGCACCTAGCACTTTTAACGCTTAGATACCGGAAAAACTGTCTCCCAATTCCCAACATGTGCAAAATAACGCCAGTAACGCGGCAACGTTGCAACAGTCTTCAGAAACATGGCCAACTGGTCCGGAGGGTATATTATACATGCGATGTGACATTTCGCTATAATGTTTTATGATATTTTTACTATGGTGTTTTTTACTGTTGTGTTTTTCATGATATTTCTGGTAAGATTATACGGAACCCTTCTTGTGTGTGCGTTCAACTAGCTCTTGAAAGATTCACGCCCACACCTTCACGTTGCAGAACAAAGAGGTTTGTCCATGGATTCTTTTTTGGTCGTATTTTTTTTGGAACGAGCGAGAGTGTTATGTTCGTGACAGGTTGTAAAGAAAGGTGAGCCCATATTTTCAAGGGCTAATAGATAGGCTATTTATATCGTCATAATATAGTATAGGTTGTCAAGAAATCTGGCGGGCCCGTAGTACATACATACATAAATAGTACATAATACTACTACACATTCATAGATATAGGTACATACATAATATTCATTAATTATTCGGCCCACTGTCTCGTATAACCAACCAGCCAGTGGAACAACAAACACCACTATTTCTTAAAATTTAAATACCATTTAGGAAACAGGTAATCAAAATTGATCCTACAACAAATACTAAGTAGATTAGTTTTCAGTACAAGTGAGAGGTGGTTTTGATAATGAGAAGGTTATTATGAAATCCGCCTTCACTTGTACTGAAACTGTACTGTACTTAGAATTTGTGGTAGGAACAATTTTGATTACCTATTTCCTAAATGGTTCTAAAATTATAATACATACCTGCTCGTTTATTTTTTATAATTGTTTTATTCAAATAGCAACCGACATTTATTTTATCATAAATCTAAACTAGGCAGTTTAGGTTTTTGTTCAAAAACCCGGATATTCTCAGGTTTATGATAAATATTAGGTAACAATTTTGTCTTTTTCCGGTGTTTGATCAAAACCTGGGGATTTGATCAAAACCCTGATTTTATCATAAACCTCATTGAATAAATACGTTTCAAAACATATTAATTAATCGGCCAAAGATATTTGTCAATATGTGCATATCGACATGCACGAACTTTAGACAAATAGGTACATTGGTGCATTGTATGTCTGATCTCTGAAGACAAAGTTATCTGATCCTAACGGATTCGGTTAGGAGCAGTTCGATGTGCAACGGATAAAGTTCGATGTGCAAAGTTAAACGAGTGTTACAATATCCGGTTTACCTACTATATCCGGTTGTAAAGCTAGTTTAACTCCTCGAAATGAGTGCTACAAATAAATTAACTCAACATACTGACGTAAAAGAAATATCCAATCATATTTATATAGAGGTCCCGAGTTCGAACCCTGGCTGTGAAGGAAGAAACTAATCCCTGCTATATGTTTGTGACGTCACCACCAAAGACCTACCTTTAATGAAAAATGACACATTTGAAAAGAAAAAGCTCAACAATTACTTACTTTACTTTCTAAGTAGTAAAACTAACATTGTTTCGTAACGAATAGTCCTAAACTTTTTATACGCGGCTTTCAGCTTTTAAAGCGCCATTTTTTTCATTTGTTAAGATATTATTATTTGAACTAGCAGTATCTATGCTTCTGTAACTCTGTCAGATGACAACCGTTTGCATTTTATGTTCACTTTGGAGCCTAAATAAGAAATCGTAAAAAATCGTTTACCTTTTTGTCCAAACGGGCTCTTTAACTTATCTGTGAATTTTACACATAATAGTTACTCTTCTGAAAGTATATAATTAAACCTTACTTTATGAACCTCGACGGTTACCTAACTTGATTAACTTTAAAGTGGTATTATAGACAGGGTATGTTATCAACTTAATTACATAGGTTAATAAGCTAGCTACGGTTGTCATAAGGTGGGTTAGGTGAGGCGTATATCACAAAACATTAGTACGCATAGCATAGCACTTTTTACTCTCTCTCGATATCGAGACAGACATCGTCCTCTCCCTCTCCCGCATCGCGTTGAGAGTGAGACACGTCGAGACGGGGAGGCAGTCGCTCACGTCCGAAGGAATTACTTGGAACCCACAGCCCTTCACGTCCTTCCCGGGTAGTGCTAAAGAGCGACAAATCATCATCATCATAGTCATCAAATCTCAAGACATTATAATTTCCAGGTTCTCAAATGAGAACCTGACCACTTGACACTGGCAAAATTAACCCCAAAAGAGGTTAGGACGCCATTAATAAAAAGAAGAAGAAAAAAGACACGTCGAGACATCTCGAGCTCGACAGAGAAAATGACATTTGTGCATAGACAAGGACCTTTCTCGAGCGTGGCATACTAAACGCACAGGTCCATAAGAGCAAGGGTCCTACAATGTGTCGTAGGTATAAAGGTTGATGTAGAAAGGTAAAGTCTTCATTTAAAAGATTTATTAGGGACATTATACTGAAAGCTTTTGACTATTAATAAGCTATTAAAATGCTATAAAATAATAAATGGAGGTCTAACGGTTATGTAAAACTTGTAAACTGTGGCGATAGGCCCCTGTCGTGCAAAATGTAGTTAGGTGTTTATTGACTGGCTAAACGTGGACGTAACTATGTCTCTGCCAATGCGTACAGGAAAAGACGCCTTTAAGCTCGCCTTTGTACACTATTTTTATTTTCTGTTGTTTTATTTCAACTAATTGTGTGCAATAAAGAAATTATTAATTATGAGTATTATGACTCATTAAAATCCGTTCAGCAGTTTTCCAAGAAAATGGTAACGGACTTGCATACAAACCTCTTACAAAGAAGCTTTATCATAGTTTAACGAGAATCATAAAAGGGCTTACTTTATGGATCAATTAGTTTCATTAAAAATAATTCTAGGTAGCATTAAAATCGTCCACTATCTGCCAAGCTCGACGGGAGTTGTTCTAAGGAATACTATAATCCTGTGTCTGTGTGAAATAATCCCTCCAGGCTCGCAGTAGGAATATAATGCCAAATTAGTCGTATTCTGTAAGTTGAAACGATGCGAAGAAGCTAGCGTACCCGTGTAGACGCAGCTATTACGGACGTATAAGTACATAATGAGGTACTTCATCCCTTAGAATTGCCTATATGGTACTCATAACTGACATAGAACTGTGCTATTTTTGTTATTTTAACTATATATTAAAGGTTTAGGTACAAGAGGACAAAATTTAAGCAGATTTTACCAGTGTTACGACGACGCTTAAGTGGATAAGCAAGCTAGGATTTACAAGGTGGCTTTGACTTTTACGTACCAAGCTGAGGTTTTATGCAAATATCGTCTTGAATAACAATAACGGCGTCTACAGACGATGACGCGCCCGCTCCGCGCCTGCCCCGCGCCCGCTAAGCCGCGCTCTCATCGCCTTGCACCGATTTGTGCCTTATTTTATTGCTCATTAATAACTCTCTTATTACATCGGATGGTTTTCATCCCACCCGCCCCGCGCCCGCTCCAACGCCGCACCGCGCCCGCTCCATCCGATGTATAAAGAGACTTATTAACGAGCATTAAGACACAAATCGGTGCAAGGCGGTGAGAGCGTGGCTTAGCGGCGGCCTCGGAGCGGGCGCGGAGCATCGACGGAGCGGCCGTCATCGTCTGTCCACGCCCTAACCATCCTTAAGAACTTTCGTTAAGGAAATGCCTAATTATTATTTTAAAGTAAGTAATCAGTAATCAGACATGCAAGACCCCTCCTAATATTATATTATGCAGTTATGCGGTTTGGCTTGAATAACGAGTAAAAAGAGCTAAGTAGATATAACAAACGTATTAACTGTTTTATAAAAAAAAATACTTGCAATTCGGTTCTGCCAGAATACCCTTTACTCACTCAAATCAACCAAAAATCGTATAGAACATTTGATCGCTTCGCTGCAGTGTTGAGGTCGAGGGGGCCGCAATTTCTATCCGCACTGCGATGACTCAGCATTATTGTATTTCCTCACCTCCCAGAGGGAAATGCTAGTTTCCGCCCGCATATCGAGTTACAAACCGAGTTTTGTCAAATAAAAGTGGTGTCTTTTTTGCTGAGGCCTCGTGTAACGGTATATCGTCTTACGGTTGCCGTGTGTTTGCCCTCACGGTGTAATATTTCGAAGATAAATTGATACGATACGACCTTAGAGGACCGGCTTGTGGGATTTTAGACGAGGTTTGTAGATAAATCGTTCATGAGGATATCCTGATTGATACTTTTCATTATTATTATTACAAGCCAGGTTCTTCCCACTGCTGGGCAAAGGCCTCTCTTCCCCTTTTCCATATGTCATATTGCTGATCTTGTAACATGATAAAATCAAGTGGTAGCACTACTCCAAACTGGGTCAATGTCCGAAAACTGAATTTAGCCTAAATTTGAAAAAAAAACTATAAGCAAACATTATTTTAGGCAGCAAGTACGAGCGACAGGCGAGCGAGCGTCAGCCCAGGGGCAGTGAAGTTAGATTAGTTTAAGTTTATCTCGATGTGGGTAGGTTCAAAATCGCGGGCCATGGACTTTGGACCATCGAGTTAGTAGATAAAGAAAAGCTGTAGTTCATAAGCAGTACTATAATTCCCTCATATCACTAGCAATAATTTTCATTTTTTTTCAAGTAATACAACTAAAGGTTGTACATTTCTTTATTCGTTCTTGGGTCAATTTCACGTCACACGTATATGCCCTCATTGGTCTGAATTAATCTCATTCATGTGACACAAACAATCGTGAAATCGACCCTCGTAGAAGATTCGTAACGCTTTCAACGCTATTTGCAGCGTGCGTAACAACGTTCGTAGCAGATTCGTAACGCTTTCAACGCTATTTGCAGCGTGCGTGACAACGTTCGTAGCAGATTCGTATCGCTTTCAACGCTATTTGCAGCATGCGTAACAAAGTTCGTAGCGTAACGCTTTTAACGCTATTTGCAGCGTGCGTAACAACGTTTTGTAGCATATTTGTAACGCTTTTAACGCTATTTGCAGCGTGCGTAACAACGTTCGTAGCAGATTCGTAACGCTTTCAACGCTATTTGCAGCGTGCGTAACAACGTTCATAGCAGATTCGTAACGCTTTCAACGCTATTTGCAGCGTGCGTAACAACGTTCGTAGCAGATTCGTAACGCTTTCAACGCTATTTGCAGCGTGCGTAACAACGTTCGTAGCAGATTCGAATCTTGAAATCGACCCTCTTACATGAAGTAAGGGGAGAGTGAATAGATTAATGCGATCATAGAAGCTTAGTGACACAAGCAAACAACACTGTAATTTCTTATTTTGTCTGCTGACACATTCACCTTACTACAAAACATTTGTCTCAACATAATAACACGCGCTGAAATGCTTCGCGTCTTTTGTATCTTGTATCTTTTCTTACTCCATTTGTGGACATGAAATAAGAGAAAGAAAATGTGTTTTGTCTGATAATAATGAATGCGATAATGAAACGCTAACTCACGGGTTGGCCTTATTTTTGTGGCAGGATGATCTGCAGATGCTCTAATTAATGATTGCATTGTCACCGCAGTCGGCCAAAGGGCACGGAACAAGTAACACTAAACCGCCTCATGAATATTTTGAGTGGTGTGGCGATTGAAATTTCTAGATGTCAGAGATATAACATACATAATAATTGACGTGGCAACAATAGTAGATTGTACAACAAGGGCATAAAACGCACCGGGTTTTATGTACGAGTTATACACTCTGCTTTTCACTTCGATTGTGAGGAAATTAAACAGAAATATTGAAAAAAAAAATATGAAATTACCGAGAAAAAATAAGGACTTCCCGTCCCGCCATTAAACTTTTTTTTTTGGACGTGCCTCCGCAGACGGCTCTGGCCGCCGGCAGTGGCACTTAGCATAGGTGTATGTGGCTGTTTACCTGACGACCTTTGTCAGAGTCTGAGATTTAGACGAAGATTTTACTTTATGCTCTAGAACATAAAATTTGATTTTATGCTGGCTATACCCGACATAAAGACGAACTTTACGAGCATGAGAAGTGAAAACATTATATTATATTTTACGAGAACTATAACACTTTTACTACTTAGGGTTTCGTTACCAAGGAAAACCCTAATCATATGCCTCCGATGCCTGTTTGTATATCTAATGGACTTTTCACAATATCCACACTAGAGACAAGTACTAGATATATTTATTTTAATGTAACCAAAGTCAATTCCGCAGAAAATAAAAAAAGGTTATTATTTAAGGAATCTGTAGTTAGTTTTGAGGTCTTAGGATTATTTAAATCTATCATTTTTGAAGTAAAACTTCTTGGGGCACGGGGGTAAAATTTATTTAACCTCTCAACTGTGGGTTATTCATATATTTGCTTTTCAATTGCTGCTAGCCGGGTGCTATCACGAGTGGCTAAGAAATGTAACGGAAATTGGAATCGGTGACGTCAGGGTCGGCTGAAGACTTTTAAAACCGCAACTATTTTCAATACGGTTTTTAACTAATCAGATAAGATAATAATACATTCGTACAATAAAGAATGTTAATTAGTGAGAGAAAAACCTGATGAAACGTTAAGAAATAAAAATTATTTTAAGCATTCTTCCACGAGTTCTTGATTTCCGGTATGGCCAAGATGGCGCCGCCGCCGCCGCCGCCGCTGGCTGGGATAAACACGATAAACAAAACCAGTGACGTGACCAAAAACTACTTCGTTCAACCTCTTTGTTGGAACCGGAACTTATGTTTGACAGCTGTGCGATGCGATCCATACAGTTTGTAAGAAAAGAGTTTCATCAATGTCACACGGGTCGATATGGATTTCTAAAACAAGCAAAGCAATGCATACATTTGAGCGAGACGGCTAAAAGACGTAACGTCAGATGGTATATAATCTGAGCGAGATGCAAATAGTAGTGACCTCAGAACAATAGTAGTGACATATTGAATGAGTTAAGTATATCTCCACGAGCGCGACAAATTTGTAGATAAGGAATGGTGGGAAATAAATGACATGACTTATTAAAAGTAAGTACAAGTATAAAATAATTTCAAATAATCGGACGTCTGAAACTTAAAAGTAACTTGAAGCAGAGTTTGGATCTCAAAATTGGAAATTTAAATCTCTTTTAGTATAGGTAGGTATAGGTGTATAGTATAGGTACCACTTAATGATCTAGCTACAGAAGTTTTACTTCTAACACGTGTACGGTGCTACACGCGTATCTTTTTTTCATTACTAAACAGAATAATGGACGGACTGACTGACGGACAGTGGAGGCACCCTTCGGTTAAGGAACCCAAAACATACCTACTTGCCGCTTATAGGACGGCCGCTCCAGTTCTAATTATTCAGTCAATAATTAGATAATACAAATTTTCACGAAGTGATTTCTATTGCATGGTAACAGAAGCTGGTTTCCAAGGTTCTCTAGTCGGCATTGTGGGTTGGGTGGGTTTGGCGTAACGTTTAGTAATGGCACGCAGATGGACAAGGGGTGAGGTCGCTATTGACGTAATTTATGGCGACCAACGCATCTCAGTATCTCGTGCTTCGTAATAGATGATCTATCTCATGGAGGGTGAATTGAGTAGGTACTAATAACAACCCAGCGTATTCTTTGATAAGAACATAGTAAGTGTTAGAGCGTTATTAAATAAGAGATGTAGGTGCACTACAGTAATCCTCAGAAAATGTGACCAATGTGGAAATAGAATAGAAATAGAAATTGAAATTAATTTAATTAATTTAACGTCAACAATTTGTAAATGTTCATCTTCATATAGACCACTGGTATAGTTTAATATGTATAACATTACATCGCTAGAAATTAGAATTTTACATTTAAAATTTAGTTTAAAAGATGATTTAATAATAAAATAATTACATTTAAATGAGAATTGAGCTTTGATCTGAATGAGCTTAATCTGTCATTGAATTCCATCAATATCTATCGATATTTTGACTCGTGTTCCGGGACACTGTGCAACGTTGCAGCGGCACTTCAAAATGAGTGAGATTTAATGTGTCCCTATAATAATGTATTTGAGCCGGTGCCGGAGGTGCCGACCATATAATTGCAGTAATAATAGGCTTACTTACCTTAAATTGATATTTAAGCTAGTCCTATCCGGACAAATCAAAGGTAAAGGTAAATATTTGAAAAAAATAAAAAATAAATCACCCGTCACCAATCCTTAAAGCAAAGCACATTCACATATCAATTTCGTCCGCTCCAAAGCACAGGATCGGTGAAATCTGCAATCAAGCTGGATTTGCCAATCGCACCCAAAAGGGACAATCTCTATTTGATAGAAATTAACAGACGCATGATACAGATGGCGTATTGTGAAACCAATTTAGAGCATTGTTGAACGTTTGGTCTGTTTGGCTTGATAGAAGAGGTGAGACGCCCGCTCTGTAAGAAGCAACCACGACTCATGAGCTCCTTGAACACCCAGGCGTCCTACTTCAGCTGGTGCAGGAGTTGGGTTGGCTGAACTAAGACGAGCGGGAGAAGGGGAATTGCACAAAGGCCCCGCGCATGTGCGCCACGTCCAGGTGCTTTAACCCACTTAACACGCTAACGCATAGAAGCACAAAATAGTGCTAGAATAGATTTTCCCGATAACTCACGTAAGCACAAAATAGAAGAAGAAAAAGAAGTCCCCACCGGGTACATGCCTTCACCGAGATACTCCGCACACCAACAATCTGGCTAGTATGGGTTGATTGACAGGTGGCTAGGGCCAACCGGGCCAACCCGACTAAATACAAATAAATACAAAATACAAATTCGTTTATTTGCGAAAAATATGGTTATGAAGATGGTATAGTATAGAATCAAAGTATGTGCAGCATATCTCGCCACGCAGTGGCATGCAAATCTTATTTCTAAGGCATTTAATTACATTGCAACAGCAATTAATAACATACCTATAGAATTCATGAAACTATCCTACATAAAATGTCATGACAATTTATAATATAAAATATTGAATGCTGAGTGTAATTTAATTAGTATGTCACTCCCTGTATGTAAGGCAGGATTGTACCAACAAAAAGTTACACGGTGAATAACTATCCCGGGGACAACTTGTAAATTTTTCATAGACACCAGTGACACCTAGATCGGATCACCTGATTTTGAACTGTCATTTGTCATACAAGTTATCCCCGGGATAGTTATTCTCCGTATTACTTTTTGTTGGTACGATCCGGGCTACCTGTCATAATCTATCAAACTGCCTGCCTGTCACGCCTTTACGATTATCACTACCGAGTAGTGGTAATAGAGCAAATGTATAGTTAGAAACGCAATTAGTTAGGCCGGCACACTATAGGGTGAAATTAAATTACCTGACCATATTTTGAGGAATGATAGTACCCATCATTGTGAACAACTTTCCCTATGAAACATATGGTCGCAAATAAAAAAAAAACGGCCCCCAGTACAGTGCCCCGATCAGCTGATTTCAAGTTACTATGGGAGACCCGAAAATTTTTTTCGTTTGTGACCATATGTTCCTTGTTGAAAGTTCTTCATAATTATGGGTACTATCATTCCCCAAAATATGGTCAGCTAATTAAATGTCACCCTGTATTTACTTAGAATGTATGCCGGACCAGTTCATTTCGTTTTTTATAGTACATAACTAACAATGTAAGTCTTGCGCGAGAGTAAAAAGCTGTCATAAAAGTGCTAAATCAGTTAACGAGTTTCAAAGCTAATCTAGAACTTTACCAACAACAAAAGACCAAAAATCGCTAACACTAAACTAAAACTAAAACTCATCTGTCATATCGTTCTCATCTATAAAGTCGGAACCAGGAGCCCTATTCTCTTAAGAAAACCGAATAACGATAGCGGAGTGCAAAAAGCTAATGCCAATCTTGTCGATGGCGGCGCCTAGTCTGTTTAAAGATTCTGCGCCCGAAGCAATCAATGCGTTATCGCTAAGCGTGTTTTATAAGTGAATCTGGCCCCAGTTTACAAAAAGTTGGAGTATTCTTTATCAAAAGTTTTTGAACAAATGTGATTCTTCCCGCTTCCCACGAGGCAAAACGGCTGAGAGTGGAATAGGAAAATGTTTGAAAATGTCGTAAAGCTATAATAAATATACTCTAGCCACCGAGTCTTATCATCTAAAAGTAAAAAGTAAAAGTAAAAGTTGTTTATTTCTTACAAACTGTTAAAAACACAAAACAAGACTTCCCAGTAAGTAATAAGAATACACTTGTGTTGGGAATGACTCGCAACTTCTCTTAAGATTCTAGCGTACAGTTAGTACCTATGTAAACATTTTTAATTATTTTAAAGTTAACAAATAAAGGTATGTTATGTATGTGAGGGTGTGTGTGTGTGTGTGTGTGAGGGTTTGTGTGTTTGTGTTGTGTGTGTGTGTGAGGGTGTGTGTGTGTGTGTGTGTGTGTGTGTTGTGTGTGAGGGTGTGTGTGTGAGTGTAGTGAGTGAGGGTGTGTTGTGTGTGTGGTAGCTGTTCCTATGCCCTACGGTTTCATTACAATGAGCCTTGGGATCGGGTGTAAAACATCCACATAGGGTGACAGTTGGGAATCAGATACACAACAAACTTGAGGAAGTGTCAGCTACATTTACGTTGGTCACAATCTCGAAGTTTTGAGTTTTAATTTCTGGAATGATGTCGCTGAGGCTTGACTGTCTATGTAAGTATATTCAACATTTTTAGATATATGTCGATGCCATATCGTGTATAGAATTGGACATTAGCCCTGGAGCACGATTCTCGCGCCTGCGATATACGGATATCGAGACCTATATTGACAGATTCCCATACAAAATCACTCGATATAGGTGTAGATATCGTGTATCGAATGCGCGAGAATCATGATCCTGGCCATATCATTTAAATGCAGTTTTTTATTAAAACAAAAGCATGTTTATTCAGTTCTACGTGTTTTTTTTTGTGTTATAGATGTCAAACTAACACGAAGACTATTTGTCTAGACTGTAGTCTTCACCTGCTCAGTGTTTGCCCTGAAATATTTCATCGTTTCATGATAAGATACTTCACGGTCGGTCATTTCATGATATGGCCATCAAAAGTCTTCACAAAATAAAAGACCCGTTTTAACAGTTCACGCCCATGAAGTTTTAACCCCTAACTCGTAGGTAATAGAAGCGGTTTTCCTAGGTGCAACTTGTACGCTTTGCTTGTACGCAACAGTTGGCTTTTATTACCTTTAAAGCGTAATAGCGCAAAGTAATTATATTGAAAGTACTACATACTTATTTAAAATGAAAATTTTGTTGCATAGTATATCTATGCTATATACCTTTCATATATTAATAGCTTTCAAACATTGAGTTACTATAACTACGTAGAGACGCTTTCTCAAACAAACTTTATCACTTGACGACGACGGGGGGGGCGGGGGGCAGAGCGAGACAGACTAAGCGTAATGTGGACAATTGTCCTGTAGAAATGTTACAAAAAGTCAAGTTGAGGTGTGGCCGGTGGCAAGGCAGCGAGATAAAGGGGTGACACAAATGAAATGAATGGACTTTTTTAATTTCCCCAGTATTCCACACATCAAATTTTTATTTCCCCATTTGCCATCAGATTCCGGTAATACATAAATCAAAGCTTTGAAACGATGCACGCACGCTTGTACAGGCTACGTTCGTAGCGCTTCGTAGCAGACTACGCTCGTAGCAGACTACGCTCGTAGCAGACCACGCTCGTAGCACGTCCTCGTAGCATGTCGTCATAGCCTTTTTCCTTAGTACACAAGGCCATTACGCTCCCATAGTGTATATTTCGGAATAAAGATATGACTATACTCACGTTTGAACACTTAACTTGCCCATAGGAGACCAATACATCTCAAAAACCTTATAAAAGTTACAAACATTGGGCTTCTAAAGCTCGTTCGGACTGAGTGTACAAATATACATGACATACTAAGTTTAATTCGTTATACTATAATTCTGCACTACAAAAACAAGGTTTGGTTTGCGACCGCGCGAAAAAAAAAGTGGCCAAGTTCGAGTCGGACTCGCCCATGAAGAGTTCCGTAGTAGCATCATAATACACCTAGCCTAAATATCAATATCGTTCTTCACCAACAAATAATTGCTTTGTTTTTCATAGTGTTTGTATGAATGACAAAATTATCTTTGCGGTTTTTAATAAATGTTTTATATCTTAAAAACTGTAATTTTTTTTGTTTAAACCATTTTTCGTTGGAAGTGTATATTACACAGTATATTTTTAGATTCCATTCACTGTCTTACTTTAAAAGTTAGAGTGGGGGGACAAATTTTTTGTCACTTTGGAAGGATCTGTCTAGCTTTAACGATTTACTTCGAAGAAAAAAAATTATGCATTGTCATTTATCAATCTATCAAATTGCATATAAATTTTACAATGGAAAATGGAGAACATATCACAAAGGCGAGCTTATCTCTATCAAAAGATTTCTTCCAGCAAACCTAGGATGGACAGGAAATAAACAAACAACAGGTAGACCTAAGTACATTTTTGAAGTAAAACTTCTTGGGGCACGGGGGTAAAATTTATTTAACCTCTCAACTGTGGGTTATTCATATATTTGCTTTTCAATTGCTGCTAGCCGGGTGCTATCACGAGTGGCTAAGAAATGTAACGGAAATTGGAATCGGTGACGTCAGGGTCGGCTGAAGACTTTTAAAACCGCAACTATTTTCAATACGGTTTTTAACTAATCAGATAAGATAATAATACATTCGTACATAAAATTTGATTTTATGCTGGCTATACCCGACATAAAGACGAACTTTACGAGCATGAGAAGTGAAAACATTATATTATATTTTACGAGAACTATAACACTTTTACTACTTAGGGTTTCGTTACCAAGGAAAACCCTAATCATATGCCTCCGATGCCTGTTTGTATATCTAATGGACTTTTCACAATATCCACACTAGAGACAAGTACTAGATATATTTATTTTAATGTAACCAAAGTCAATTCCGCAGAAAATAAAAAAAGGTTATTATTTAAGGAATCTGTAGTTAGTTTTGAGGTCTTAGGATTATTTAAATCTATCATTTTTGAAGTAAAACTTCTTGGGGCACGGGGGTAAAATTTATTTAACCTCTCAACTGTGGGTTATTCATATATTTGCTTTTCAATTGATACTAGCCGGGTGCTATCACGAGTGGCTAAGAAATGTAACGGAAATTGGAATCGGTGACGTCAGGGTCGGCTGAAGACTTTTAAAACCGCAACTATTTTCAATACGGTTTTTAACTAATCAGATAAGATAATAATACATTCGTACAATAAAGAATGTTAATTAGTGAGAGAAAAACCTGATGAAACGTTAACAAATAAAAATTATATTAAGCATTCTTCCACGAGTTCTTGATTTCCGGTATGGCCAAGATGGCGCCGCCGCCGCCGCTGGCTGGGACAAACAAAAAACCTCTTTGTTGGAACCGGAACTTATGTTTGACAGCTGTGCGATGCGATCCATAAAGTTTGTAAGAAAAGAGTTTCATCAATGTCACACGGGTCGATATGGATTTCTAATACAAGCAAAGCAATGCATACATTTGAGCGAGACGGCTTAAAGACGTGACGTCAGATGGTATATAATCTGAGCGAGATGCAAATAGTAGTGACACTATTGAATGAGTTAAGTATATCATCACGAGCGCGACAAATTGTAGATAAGGAATGGTGGGAAATAAATGACATGACGTATTAAAAGTAAGTACAAGTATAAAATAATTTCAAATAATCGGACGTCTGAAACTTAAAAGTAACTTGAAGCAGAGATTGGATCTCAAAATTGGAAATTTAAATCTCTTTTAGTATAGGTAGGTATAGGTGTATAGTATAGGTACCACTTAATGATCTAGCTACAGAAGTTTTACTTCTAACACGTGTACGGTGCTACACGCGTATATTTTTTTTTTATTTATTTAGATACATTGTTCCTCATTTCCACTCCCGGCTGCATCATATGCAATTATGCAAGTGCCACGTCTAGTTCGCTCGGATTTACAATGAACCTGCCCGCACTAATTGGAAGCTGGTAACAAAGAGTAATTAGGTATTGAGGCTTCCCAGTTGAAATATGCTAGAGACCAAGGTTGATATTATAGAAATCAGAATACCCGCCCATTGACGCTTAGATTTTATGACAATTCACATACACTCGTACTCGTACCCCCTTATTAATAAAAATTTAATCCCGGATTAACTTTGAATAAATAAGGGGGAAAAAGCCTAAGTCTGGGCGTAATCTGCTGAGACGCAGCCACGCTGAACAGTACGCTCAGTCTCAGCCTGTCTATTTGACGTCGAAAGACTGGGATAATGCGATCCTGACATTTATATGTTCCTGTCTGTCCCGCGCTATTTTTCACCCTATTTCACTTGTATACATGTGTCAGGATCGCATTCTCTCAGCGGCCATGGCTTGCCATGTCGTGCCATGTTTAAGGTAGGCTATCGAAGCGAGCGTCACAGACGCAGCGTCTATAGCGTCACCGTTTTACTGGCTGACAACGCGGTCACAGCGGCACTGACGCCGCGTTAGTGTCGCTGTGCTAGAATGACGTTCCCTAGAATTTCATACATTTGCATAGAACATCTATCTGTCGCTCTATCGCGGCGTCACAGACGCGGCGCCACTGACGCTATAGACGCTCGCTTCGAAAGCCTTTAAGTGTCAAGACAAGAGAAAAATACATTTTATTCACGACAATGGCCTTCTCTTGTCTGGCATGCTGCTGATCTTGCAGCGCAAACTCGCGCGTCAAACAAAAGAGGTCGCGTTCTGCCTTAAAAAATCTGCGCCGGGCCTGCGCCCATACTTACTCTCCATCTGCGTCTCCGTTCTAATTCCTCTATGACTAGGTACTAACAATGTTTGCACCTCGAGCCGGACATGCTCGGATATGGACGGATGTCGCTATTCATAAAGATATGTCAGATTTGTGGATGCTCGTGCTCTTAGTTAATACCTCCTACGTAAAAGCACCAGTCCTCTCGAATTATTTATCGAATTATGTGGGGATAGAGGCCATGGGGACAACGGACTACACCGTTCTTGCACTACGTTTCCAGTTTTGCCCGCCAGCCGCGACGGTCTGGCAGATCTGTCACGGATCTATCGGAAAACCGTGCGTATTATGGTCGACTTTAAAAGCTTCAACTTCAGCACACGCCGGCCGATTGGTATTAGCGGGGTGGGACGTGGATGTCAAATACAAGAAACGCATTTTTTTTTAGTGAAAACTTCTTTAGGCGCGTTGAGCACTTTTTGGGTGAGGAAAAATCCTTGATTTCGCGCCATCGACAAATCGTACCGTCACGCTTTTTTATATGATTGTGAAATTTGAATTTACTACAAACAGCCGCATGGCTCAGTGGTTGTAGTTTTGCCTACAACGCAACGGTCCCGAGTTCGAGTTCCGGCCGGAGTGAAAGAACAATCAATTTATTTTAGTGCGATTCAGGTCGCGACTCACGGCCCAGAGTAATGATGATACGTAAAACCACAGATACTATAATATTATACTAATACAGATAGACCACCTAGAACAAAATATGACACCGGCGTAAACTGAGATGCTAGGGAAGCTTCTTTAGTTCGAGGCCATTATCGCTTGATGCAGCACCATCGAAAAATTGCAAATACCACGAGATGGCGCTAAGATATATATAGGGTTTATTTTAAGATTAGCGCCACCTGATGATGATGATGTCCCGGCCGATTTCGGTCTCGGCGACCATTTCAGCTATTGAGAGCTTCGCTGGTGAGCCCTCATATGGCTCATGTAGCCTATATTGGCTTTGAACGTTCAGTGACACAAGGGACAGGTCAGAATTCCTCGAACGTAGTTGTAGTCGTGGCTGGCCGTAGGTGGTCTGGCCTTGATTTCATCTCGCTTAGCGTCTAGTTCAGCTCCAAATCTGGAACACCTTCTGCTGAACATTCTGTCTCCATTCCAGTCTGTTGTCTGCCTGTTCTTCCCATCTGGTTGGATCAATTTCGCATATTTTCATGTCCCGATTGATGACATCTTTGAATCTTAGGAACTGGCCGCCCTGTTTACGCTTCCCGTCCTCCAACTCAGAGTATAAAATGCGTTTGGCCAATCTCTTCTCTGGCATCCGTCGTAGGTGTCCGCACCACCGCAGCAGTCTTCTCATCAGGTACGCCTCTATACCTCTATATATAGCGCCACCTAGAAGCATGTTAACTGAAACCATGGCGTTTAAAGTACAAATCTTACTCACGCCATCTCTTTTTTTACGAAGGGTTACTAATTCTAATTTGTATGGGATGAGCACCCTGTGTTAAAACCTAGAATACACCAACATTCAATATTACGCGTTAAAAACGTATGTCGCAGTCAGCCGCCCACCGATGTATCACCACAGAGGAACGCGCAACAATATTTAATCAATCGGACATATTGGAAAATTTTTATTGTTCATATAGACGTTCATTGTTTTATGACTGAATCCAATTATTGTTCCGCCAGAGCCATATATTATTGGGAATACTTTCCATATTTCCGTGCATTATTTTTTTCCATTGATTTTTTGCATTGATAATTGTTATTAAATAATTAAATAAAGTAAAAGTTTTCTCGTGCTCCTAGTATATATGTATAGATAGTTTGTAATGTACCAATAAACATTAAAAATAATAAACCTGGGGACAATAGTAAAAAAATGCCTAAAGTATAATAATTATTATGGAAACTAAACGATGAAACTAAAGACAAGTGTATGTGATATGATATGTAATATGGCAGTATTTTTTAGAGATAGACGATAATCTTGGTTTAATTTATGAATCCCTGAGAAACCGGTTGGAAGTTTACAAAGCCGCAAAACTATTGTTTATGAAATTACAAATTGCCTCTTCTCAACTTTGAATAGCGTTAAAAATGAATATTAAAGTGTACTGTGTATGTACGGTCGCCTGCGCCTAAAAATATACGCGGTATAAGTATAAGCAGTATATGCGGGATTTACTTTATAATATGTATGACCGCCCGTATACTTTAAGACGCAGGTGACCGTACCTACACTTTTTGATTTTACTAATAAATCAAACAAACATATATTTTTCTACCCGCGTCCGCTTCCGATAAGACGCCTCCGTTACTTACAACCATAGCTCAAAGCCATTTACACGTACTATTTATTTCTACTCCACAAAACAAAGTATGTAAAATACATCCCTCAAACGGAAACAAGCTATTAACCCTAGAGTGGGCGCGCTATGAGCATTTTGCCGCCCGCGCTAAAAAAACGGTTATAATTTTTAAAACAACTGCCCGTTGGGTTCGCGCTTTTTAGTAACTGCCCCCACTCTCGCTTGCAACGCGTGCCGAAAGGCTGGACGCTGTAAGTGCGCGGGGGACCGCTTGAGGAGGTGTCACCGAACGGCGAATCGCTCACCGCGCGCCCACTCATGTAAGTAATATTGTGTAATGTATTTCTTGCAAACTTGAAGGGTAGACTATACATTATGGTGCATTTATAATTAAAACTAAAAAAAAAAACATTTTTTCTTCATTTTTTAAGTATTAAAGAGTATTATGTAGGAAAAGAGAAAAAAAGTCAATTTAAATATTAAGATTCCTTAAGTCTTTTGTAAACCAAAGTTTTTAAAACAGAGTTTAATAAATAATATGTTGATTTGTCATTACTCATTATTGTATTATTTAAATCCTGACAAAATAAATAAATAAAATTGCTGTATTTCTAGTTAAAATGGTCAAAGTAAATGGGCGGCTAAATGCTCCCCACGCGCCCACTGACGTTTCGCAAAAAGACGCGCCCACTCTAGGGTTAACATCAGGCTGCAATTCTCAGGGGAGAGCCTCCGGCACCGATCTTGATACATCATCATCATCAGTTACAGTATTGGGACAGTAATTGTTTGGTGCAGTCGACTCCCAAGCCAATTTAGCTAAGTAGAGCCTTGCACGGTGTAGGATTCGGTAGCTCGACAGATCTCTTGATTCAAATAAAGGGGTTTGGGTAACCTACTAGGGACCATTGGCGTCATTTTTAGGGTTCCGTACCCGAAGGGTGACAAACGGAACCCTATTACTGAGACTTCGCTGTCCGTCCGTCCGTCTGTGTGTCTGTCACCAGGCTGTATCTCATGAACCATGGTAGCTAGACAGTTGAAATATTCACAGATGATGTATTTCTGTTGCCGCTATTACAAAAAATACTAAAAAACAAAAGAAATTCAATATTAAGGGGGGCTCCCATACAACTAACGTGTTTTTTTTGCGGTTTTTTATATATAATAGTACGGAACCCTTCGTGCGCGAGTCCGACTCCCACTTGGCTGGTTATTTACTTCGCGGCCACCGATATCTTTATCATTATTTGGTCGCAGTATCATAATCACTACATAATTATGTAGGTATAAAACAAATTCGCTTCCCGCTGTCTTTTAAAACTACGCAATGTAATTTGATGCGGGTTTTTTAATAGATAGAGTGATTCAAGAGGAAGGTTTATATGTATACCTAATACATGCATAATATAGTGCACCGTGCATTGCACCCGTGCGAAGAGGAAGCATTGCTGTAAACCATTTCGAAGCTGAGATAATAGAGCTTCAATGTAACACTTTTTGTATTGAAAAAATTATAAAGTGCGATGTCTTAGCCCCGAAATGATTTAGCTATTATGTACTCTGTAGTAAGATTAGCTTATTTTAAATTGCTCTTCCAAAATTTACAACTTTCATGAGTGGCCGCCAATACTCAAAATCGACCTAACTCTAAGGAAACGTTAAAACGATGCCAACTTTAGCCAATGCCATTTAAACTTTAAAGGACTAGAACTTCTTCTTTCACGGTACAACTGCATTTTGATTCCGAGTCTGAATCTTTGTAAGATGTGTTAAAAAAACCTACAGAAAGCATCTAAAATAATCATGTCATGATACATGACCTACATCTAAGTACATTATGATTGTACTTGCAATACCAATGTTTACAATAATATTTTTCAATCAAAATTAAAAAATAAAATAGCCTTTATTTCCAAACTAATATTAAAATTGTATAAGCAGAGTTTGTTTTGTTTATATGTTTGTTTGGAGTGTCACTTGACAGAGACCTCCTCTAACATGTCCTGGCCACACTACAAAATGTCTCTGATTTTATAATCACTAAATAATTAATTATAGTATAATTTGATCCGAGAAAATTCCATGACCGTTTTAAAACAACTCTTAATAAAGGCACAGATACTATAATATTATACAGGGTGTAACAGAAAGGTGTTGTAATATTTTAGGGGGTTGTTAGGGTTTGCTCTGATCAAATCGGTTTCATAGTAAAAGTTGCTCAGAATGGTCTCCCTGACAACCCCCTAAAATATTTCATTTCATTTCATTTGTTTATTTGCCATTTCACAGCCTATGAAAATAAATAATACAATCAATATTAAATACATAAAATGCCAATTACGAAACAGGGCAATTAAAAAATAGATATGACTACACCCTTCTGTTACACCCTGTAAAGGTAAAATGTGTTGCTCAGCAGCCGGATTTAGATGTTTTTAGTATGCCGATCTATATGTTTTTTTTTAAATTGTGTACTTGTTTTTAAATAATCTGTGAGTCGTAAAATATAATAAGATATTGTGTTTGTCGGTATTTCATTATTTTTTTTTAAGTTTCAACCAATTTATAATATAAATATATGTGTGTATGTCATTGTTAACTGTTAACGCTCACATGATTTGGTCTCAAGACTGTAAATGTGACCTGTAATTATCAATAAATCTTTTAAATCTTTTTTAAATCTTTAAAATACAGTTCATTGTGGAGTATTCGATTGAAAATGGTTGGCATGGTACATAATCCTGCATAAATTACATGTGTACTGGTATCTACTGTGCTTCATTGAGACAGGCCAATAAAATATGTGTCAGATGGTTCATTACTTTGGAACGAGCGACAGGGATCACGCATACACCACGTAGGTTTCCGTGATAGCTCCGTAAACTTAGTTTTAAAAAAAAAAAACTTTTTTGTAACAAACATGGATGATGAAGAAGAAATTCTAAGTTGTGACAAGGAGTCTCGCTGAAGTTTCGCATCAGACAGAGTAATTTAATTCCTAGGAACCCGCAGCAACCCGCTACTGGCGGGTCACGGGGGAGATTGTGGGTGGACATGCAACTCTGTTGGTTGCATTTTCTATGAAATAGTATTATGTTCAATTTTCCATAATCTATTTGCGAACGGGAACGGGCTGCGGCATAAATCTAATACTGGCTTGCTCCCCCGGCTTTGAAGCCGAAATAAGGTTAGGACTTCGGTGAAGGTGGGTTAACCCCCAGTTTCTGAGACGCTGATCACAGGTCACGATTAACTAATCGGTGGTTAATTCAAAATGGCGGCACGTGATTGGCTGAAATTAGTAAGTCATTCTTTTAGCTAATCGTGACCTGTGATCAGCGTCTCAGAAACTGGGGGTAAAAGTGACTTATAAATCAATTTGTAGGCGATATAATACAAGGCCTATATTACAGGAATCGACTGATTTATTAAACTTATTCCACACACATACACATAGCAATAACACAACATAGCGTCACGCCTTTTCCTAAACGGGGTGGCAGAGGCACAACAGACCACAACTTATACTCCCATTTTGTGTGACAGGGGGCTAGCCCATCGCCGCAGCTATGGAGTAATGAGGGCTTCCTCACGATGTTTTCCAGCACCCGTTAAAACGTACTTACGATAAAATGACTTCTTTTCTTATCTCATTGTTGGTACATGGTCAATACAGTTACAGCTGTATCCTCCGTTAATTAGAGCGTATTCATTAATTCATTAACTAATGCATACTCGAACATCACTTTCTAAAGCGCCATCAACAGATCTCTCACTGTTCTATTGAAATGTTATTCAGCCATATATTATAATTTACTGCCGTGCGTTATGTTCTAAGTTTTCATGTCTTCCTGAAGGCATAAATTCCAACGGCAATAACTAGATGCAACGTGTACCTAGGAGTAGGTACATAGAGTAGATAATTCTACGTTACAACAGCAGGGGCCTGATGCTGCTCTGAGAAACGCACTTATATTGGATCGCTATCGCATCGTAAACACCCAAAATGGTGTCATATGGTATGCTCCTAAAGAATCGCAAAGAGATCGTAAATAGATTGCAAGCAAAGCGTATACGATTTGCTTGCAATCTATTCTATTGTGCGCTATTTAAATGCCTAATTCAGTGTCACTGGCCTAGCAGCGGCGGTCCCCTTTAAGTATCCATTTATCGGTGCTTTCTGGAAACGTTTCCCATTGATAAACTAGTAACTACCTACGTCTTCAAATAAATAAATAAGTAAGCTAAAAAGAGGTCTGTAAAGAGGTCCTTATTAAACAGAAAATAGTTTGATACTAAACTCTTTTATACCTCTTTGATCTATAAATTACAGTTTATATTTTTTCTTTACTTAATTCCTATTTATACATATAATTAAGCATAAAGCCCTCTTCCAATTGATACCAGTCATCTCTATTTGTTGCCCTGTCCATCCAAGTCAGGCCTCCTACTCTTTCTTCTTTCTCTACTTCTTTTTAACCAACATCAACAAAGGATGGGGTTATCAATTCGGTTGTTTTTTTATGTTTGTTACATCGAAACTGGTACTATTTATGAACCGATTTCAAAATTTCTTTTTTTGTTCGAGTGGCCAATCCAATAGTTTGGTCCCATTTTTTGAAAATCAGGAATCGGTCTAGGAGTTAGTTTCCTACATGAAAAAACTGTGAAGTTTAATTTGGTTTTACCTGGATGACATTATACATGCAGCCTGTTTGTGACTATTGTGTTTATAGTCATTGTCACGAGTTAAACACTGGCTGTTGGGATTGTATATTCGTTTATTGTATGTAATGCGTATGGACTTCCATAGCCATAGGCCATAGCCGCCGCTGCCGGCGCGGCGCGCCTCCAACATTGTAAGCGAATATGTAGGTAGTTGTAACTACTTACTTATGAAGAGATTCCTCCGATCCATAACTAACAGAATATTTGTATGCCTAGGTACTGGCCTATCGCAAAATTAGAGTAAGATGGATTCAATTAGCTAGGTGTCTAATTGAATGTAGTTTAGTTATAAGACCAAACCATTATGTCGTTAGTGTAAGCTACTCCAAAAGCAAACACAATCCTTGTTATTATTCATAATCTGAACTATGCCATTTTTCTTTTCTGGTGCTCAAAATTTTATGTATTAAGGTTTCTATAGGTTTATTTTTCTAAATACCTGAAAAATCATAATGTGTAATTAAGTACGTACTACCTTTAAATAGGATTAAATAATTACACTAGGCATGTACAATGTAGCTTGTTTATTGATAAATAAAGAACTTTTGAAAACAAACAAAAACGTATGGACTTCATCGTCAGGAGACATATTTTGAAGGTCGTTTTGTTCATAGACGACATTTGTACACCGAGCGGGGTGGACTAACTAATAAGTCATGAAGTCGGTTTTTTTGTTAGTTTTTAACTTGGTGAATTATTATTAGAGGATCTTCCCAACTTGTGACACCCTTTATCCACCATTGGTCTTGCAGTCTTCAAATTACAATTAATTAATTACCTATCAATGGGTCGCACCATTATAAATGAGTCGCCATTTTGAGATCAGAATCAAGTCAGAGTTAGGATTCTGTTAATGTTCGCGCCCTACCAAGCCGCTCCAGGCAAAACCCTTAAAAAGTGGCCATAACATTAATATTTTATGTGAGAAACCTTTTAAATCGTAAACATCCTGCTTACGTACCCCAGTTCATCTCGCGAAGCGGTGTTGCCACTTAAGCCATTTTTTCCGTAATAATTTTAGGATTCCGTACCTACCTAAAGAATAATATAAATAAAAAAAATATTTTATTAGAATTTAAAAAAAAATTGAAAAGAATTTTAAATTCTTTTATTATCCCTATAACTAGCTCTGGTATTGTTTTTGAACCATCATTGTATTGATTGCATCATATTCCAACGAGCAAGAACCACAGAGCAGTGAAACAGAGAACAGAGACACAGAACGTGACTCTGAACAATTAGAGAGCTGACTTTGACAATTACCACAGTTCACTGTTCACTTTCAGAGTCCTCTGTTGGATTTTTAGGGAAACTGTCCCAGAAACAATCTTATTGCGTGTCAGTGGCTAATAGCGAGGGCGCAAAAAAACTTGTTTTGACTTGTCGACGGTGCCGAGACGCGCCCGCGCGCGCCACAAACAAAACAATTCCGCGCTCTCGCTATAGACACTGCCAAGCCATACCCGTACGCGACTCCATCCCCAAGCCCAAAACTTCCGAACGGGCGGCAGTATACAAAAATATCAATATTATATTGACGTTGACTAAGAAATCTGTATAATTTTATGCTCAATAAAAAAAATTGCTTGAACTTTGAACTTGACTCGCCACCCAGTACCCGAGTTACTAATGTTACAAAAAAAAGGTAATTAAACAATTATGACCAGTACAAAACCTATGACTCTTACGTTCAAATCTATTTTTTTGTACTAGAGGCTCTAACTATTTTAGCCTACATGAAAAGCTCTTACTAAACCGAGTACCACAGACAAATCAAATCAAATTATATTTCAATACGTTTTTTTTTGTCTCTACTATACGTTGGACCACTGTGGAAGAAGAAGGGAAAAGAATCAATTGTCTAGCCAATTTCCCAAGAAATACAAAAATTTTCCATTCCTGGCAATTCGAATGTTCCAGAAAAAACCAACTTTAGCCACTTGCGGCCGAGTAAGGAAAGTAATGAAGTTTTAAGATTTATGTTTCACGAAATTTTCCAGCATCCGATACGAAGACGTGCCTTAACTTTCCTTGTACAATGGTGTACCCTAATGTTAGAAGCCTATTAAAATATAACAAAAACATAGCGTCATGCCTATTCCCATACGGGGTGGCAGAGGCATTGTGCCCACTTTAAGCCAGTGTTTCATTAATCCATTTTGCGTGACAGGGGGCCAGCCCCGCCACTGCTATGGAGTATTGAAGATTTCCTCACGATATTACCTATCACCGTTAGAGCGTCCAACGTGAACATAGTTCGACCTATTTATCTACTTACAACAAAATATGTTTTGTCTTTTTGGGAGAAAAAAATAAATTCATTATATTTTTTTCATATGGTTAGCTTTCATATGGTAGTGCTCCGTGCTCTAGTGGGTTTCACCTTGCCTTGTTTCGCCAGCATGGTACCATAAAGTGAGTCCACTTCATCCGCTCCATAGCATTTCTTGCCAGTCTGTAGCTTTACGCGTTTTCTGATAGTGGTGTTAGAGTTTGTGCCCACTTTTCGCTAGGTATTGAATGAGGAGATTATTGCTGCATTCTGATACTGGTGATAGAGTTTGTGCCCAGTTTTCGCTAATTATTGCGTGAGGAGGCTATTGCTGCATTCTGATACTGGTGTTAGAGTTTGTGCCCACTTTTCGCTAAGTATTGAGTGAGGAGACTATTGCTGCATTCTGATACTGGTGGTAGAGTTTGTGCCCACTTTTCGCTAATTATTGCGTGAGGAGGCTATTGCTGCATTCTGATACTGGTGGTAGAGTTTGTGCCCACTTTTCGCTAGTTATTGCGTGAGGAGGCTATTGATGCATTCGGATACGGGGTGGTTGAGGTACAAATGTGCCCACGTTTAGCCAGGTATTGCGTGACAGGGGACTAGCCTACCGCCTCTTAGCGTGGAGATGGGGGCAATTCTCGCGCAAGCGAGATCATGTCCATGGTCGAAATATCGATTTTAAGATACCGAAATCTCCATCAAAAACAAGAAAATTAGGCAATTAGATATAATTATGATGAGCGATTCCTTCGGGAGTAGAGTAAAAGGCTTGAGATGTGCGCAGATACTAAACTGGTTTATTATTAGAAATACTTATTTTTACCCATTTTCATGCACAAAATAAGAGTCCTTAATTGGCCTATGTTCAATTATATTTTTAAGTTTTATTAATGTATATCGTGCTACGGACTCAGTTCTCAAATAAACAAATAAAAAGATACGTGAATATATGTCAAACAATGTCGATCCGGCACATAGCCCTACGACCAAGCGAGATATTTCGACCCGTTTTCGATTGAAATAAATATGAATCGAAATCGTTTTTGTCGGATTTAGGTGGTATCAATACCGATATCTCGACTAGGGGAATGATATCGATAGCGCGACAATCGGGGCTCAGGCCCCCAATTCGAGCTATTGAGATTATTTCAATGGTCGAGATGTCCGTTGGGTAACTGAATAATGTACCGTTAAAAAACTCAGACTAAGTAGTGACGCTATATCGTTTTTTGTTTTTTAATTAATTTTCAATAACAATGTGCCGTCCAAAGGTAAATAAATGTCTATGTATGTACTGCTTAATTAAACAGCTTTATCAGAATTAGTTTACCAGTGCGTATGAATGCATCGTTGATTAGACAAATGAGCTACATAAATGGCGCTCGCTAATATTTGCGGCTAATATGCAAACGTGTAAATTCCTAATTTTCTATTTAGCTGCCTGTGGTGAAGTAAATGCGGAATTACTATGTATTTTCTAGATTAATGGTGAGTTTCGACAACTGCATTTACATCATTGAACTACTATTACTTACTAGATTTACATTTACATTTTTACATTTGTAAAATTGAGTTTCTAGCACATACCATTAGATTTTCGCGGTATCTATAAATAAAAATTTAGAATAAAATTTCGGCATAAACTTGATAAGCTAATTGGTTCACTGTCGAACCAGTGTAACGATTTCAATAAAAGTAAAAACACACACACCAACCCCTCACCTCACACGCACACAGATTATAGTTTACCTTTTGTCTTCGAAGATTAAAAATCACTAGCCACACCAACCAAGAATTATTGTTTCATCCATTGTCTCCTGATTCTACATTATTGATCTCCCAGTGCAACCACAGCGACCAGTCGACTTCGTTGGAAGTTTACTATATCTTCAAGGGAAGGTTAATGGGAGCAAACCGTAACAAACGATGACCATTCCTCTTTGTTCCATGGACGGGCCATTCATTCGGCCTTAGTAATGTTAATGTTTCCCAATATCGCAGAGACCCATACAAATGGGTTCACAGTTTGACCCATAAATACGACCACGGGCTGTTTTGCTCGACCCGTTGATCGATGACTGTAGCAGAATTTATTTGGACACCCAATTCTAAGCTCATAACAAGAAATATCCAACTCCTTTTGGCTTATTCGCTGGTGGTCGGGTAAAAATAGAAATAGGACCGAATTTTAAAAAGAAATGAGTACAATACAACCTTCTCTACTCCCCTACTCTTTTGTCGTACCATACTCCAAACACCCTGTATATGTTGTGTGAGCGAACGTCAAGAATTTATTTCCTTCCAATAGAATATACTTTTTTCTACTCACTCAGTCCATGCATCTTCAAAAAGCAATGGATCCTATATAGTTTAGTTTTTATACTCTTTGAGGATGCCTAGTGTGGGAGTCACCGGCATCTCACTGTAAGTTTTACCTATTGAAAAATAAAAATTTTTTTTTTTTTTTTTCATAGTAACTTAAACGTTTCGTATGGTTTCGTTTGACAAAACGCCTAAACTTCAACTAAATAAGGTCACGATCTGCTTGGCTTCAAACTCATGTGACGATTCATCATCATCACATTGAAATAAACTGCCAAGTGCGAGTTGGATTCGCGTACGAGGTTCGGTCGGGGTGATTGATTGCGTTGACCTTGAAGTTTATATTTTTCCAGCTCTAAGTAACCACAGACAAGGCAAAATAGTTTTAGCTTGATACCTCCACGCGTTCCCGGTAAATAATTACAGTACTTTAAAAACTAAAAACACTCTTTCCAAATCAAGAGGTCTTATCAAGGCGAATTAAATTAGCCCAAAGTTGGGTTTACAAGCCTCCCAGGGTTCCGTTTACCACCGTCTGAGTCCATCATCAGGTGTTGATAAAAGTTGATCCGCTAAAAGATATGAGTAGGAGACGGGCCGCAATAGGGCTCTGTAGCCATCAACGACTATATGGGATCCCACTAACCCAATAGCGCTGCAACAATCAGTGGCCAATGAGGCTCCCATATCACGCCAAAGCCACGTGTAGCAGGTGCTAACGAAACAATAACGGTTAAACGTGGACACAGTTGTGCCTCTGCTGCTCCGTATCTAAACGTGGACACAGTTGTGCCTCTGCTGCTCCGTATCTAAACGTGGACACAGTAGTGCCTCTGCTGCTCCATATCTAAACGTGGACACAGTTGTGCCTCTGCTGCTCCGTATCTAAACGTGGACACAGTTGTGCCTCTGCTGCTCCGTATCTAAACGTGGACACAGTTGTGCCTCTGCTGCTCCGTATCTAAACGTGGACACAGTTGTGCCTCTGCTGCTCCGTATCTAAACGTGGACACAGTTGTGCCTCTGCTGCTCCGTATCTAAACGTGGACACAGTTGTGCCTCTGCTGCTCCGTATCTAAACGTGGACACAGTTGTGCCTCTGCTGCTTCGTATCTAAACGTGGACACAGTTGTGCCTCTGCTGCTCCGTATCTAAATAAACGGTCAAGTGCGAGTAGGGTGGACCAAGAGTTTCGATCAAAATTGGAGATTGTTACCTCGTTGTTGTAACTGATGTAATTAGGTTTCTACGTAAGAAAATTAAGTATGATGTCATCCATTACTATTTATCAGTCTCTTTTGTGTCCATGTAACAAAATTATACATAGTTTTGCTGAAAGACAGAAATTTGCAGTTTTCAGATGTTTACTTGTGCTATTTTGACCTTGCTTTATGCCAAATTTCATGATTTTAGGTCAACGGGAAGTACCCGATAGGTTTTGGATCCATTGCGGTTAATTACCTAAGAAAATCCAACAATTTTACAGCATAAACGGTCGTAGGGTTCGATTGCGTTTACCTAGAAAGTTAATTCTTTTACAGCTATATGCGTCCACGCGTTCTCAATATAAAAGGCCTTGACAGACGGACGGACGAAAAACGAAATGATCCTTCCGAACGAAGGGTTCCTGAACACTAAAAAGGCGACAAATATATTATGTTATACAATACATACGCCACAAACTGTTACACGGATCACGTGGTTTTTTCAGAGTCACAATTAGCACGAGTCGTAAATAAGCGCAACGAGGGTGGTTTCCGTTTCCGGTTGTTTGCTTGCCTAATGGAAAGAGTGGCAACGGCAACTGCAAACGAGATCTGCCTATAATGCTTCTAGATCTTTCTGCATACAGACGTAGTTATTGACCATTCTTTAAGGATCAGAACCCCAAAAACGCGACAATAATACATACGCCCCGCAAACCATTAACGTTTTTTGCACAGTGTCGTCCCACATCCCGCTCCCGTTGAAAAGTTACAAGCAGCGACCGCCCAACGACATATCGTATCATTTAAAAGCAGCCAACTTTGTTTATGTTTAATTGTTTGTAGCGGGACCACATGCTACGTAGCCGGGCGTACACACTGACGAATCCAGTGCGAAAGAACTGAACGAATTAATGATGAGTATTTATTTTCATACATAGTAGGTACAAAATAATATGTAATATGTATGAAAACACAGCATATTTTGCTCACGTCTTTTTCCTGGAATAGGAGTAGGTAGAGACTAACTACCTCCACTTGCTACGATCTTGGCATACATCTCTCGTTTCTTCCACATCCTTAAGTCTCTTGCTCCGCTCCGGGTACTTCTTTTTTGCTCTTTTACTAATAAATCACCAGTTTGTAGGACCTTCTTGGGTGTCCGTTACGTCGAACGTTTCATGGAACATTTTATTTTATTTTTTAAAGATACCTGCGTCATTTTCATTTATCTTTTTCTTATCCACTACTTAGCTCGACCAACGTCCACAAAAGATTTTTTAGTTCTCCAGTTCAGTTGCGTGCAGCGTATCCCGCCACATATCAGCGGCCATATTAGTTTAGTTAGGCTACGGTTCTTGCTCAAGTCTGGAAGATAGCAAATGCTCACGCCGCCGTGTATCAGGATTTGTTCGCGTGTGTAAACCCGCCTTGTTGAGATGTTAAGTATAATTGTCGCGCCATATGTGGGAAACAGTCCTGCGTCCGCCCACTTTTATATGAAAATGACTGCTAATCCTTTTAGGCCCGACAGATAGAATGCGACTACCCTTAAAAGTTATTGTATGTATATATTTATTATATGTAAAGTGAATAGTATATCAGTATGTATAGTAGTAGTTCTTCTGTATTTAGTATTTGTTCGTTTATATTTTATTTAAACTTGTTATTGTGCACTGCCTACCCTTTCATTATATAATTTTTCCTTTCACGCCAGGTTTGCTGGAAGAGATCTCTTTTTAGAGATAAGCTCGCCTTTGTACATGTGTTTTCTTTTAATGTAACTGTTTAAGTTATTGTGTGCAATAAAGAATTGTGAATTGTGTATTGAATGCGAGTTGCTTTTCTCGGATTATTTTTTCAACCCCATACAAATTATACTTACTTGACTTACTTATTGTCAAAGTCAATCCGAGAATAGTGCCAACCTGTGCCAACTTTTAGCTTTCTATCTATTGGGCCAGTCAATCCGTCTATACAGTAGGCCTAGACAAAGTTAATAACGCTACGAAAACGAAACGAAACCAAAACTCAAAATGTATGCGATTTGAACGTAGACAGAGAAAGGAATAGACGGAGTGCATGCGTACACCTTTGAGATGGAGATAGAGTTGGTTCTCAATAAGCATAAGGTTCAAAATCAGAGATTTTCTGCCACTCATCTGTCAAAACAAGAGCAAACACGCATTTGACAATTCTGTGGCCAACAACAAAAACGCATACGCGGGTAAGGGACAGGTGATCGTCATTGTTTCTCGCTTACACAAAAATGATTCGTATTATGTCATCTCTTTCTTTTCTTTTTTTCTAATGATGTGCCATCTCTATACTATACTCCCTTTACGGATTTGAAATTTGGTGACGCTAGCGCAGCGTGACCAAATGTCAAATCGCATACAAATTCTTAGCGTTTCGTGCGAACAATAATAGCGTTTTGCATCTTGTCTACGGGGGCTAGATGTAATTAGAAATAAGACATAGGTACTTACCTACTGACTAAACGCAACTCTGCCACTGCCACAACATTTGGGAAACGGCGTGAAGGATTGGGAACATCACTTAAATACCGATTGACTGATTTGAGGACTTTGGGCTCCGATTGAGAAGACACTCGTTGTAGCGTCGTCGGGTGATTCTTGAGCTGGCACCAGGGAGCACCTATCCAGAGGAGAGCGCATAGATACATTTTCCTTTGAAACACAACTCGCCAATTTACGGGTGGCGGGCGACGAGTAAGAGAGCTGTGATTGGTCAGTCGCTGCGAAACTGTCTGGGCGGCCTGTCATCGTACATAGGATGCTATGTTGAATACAACAAACGTTTGGCGAGCCGCATTCCCCCGCAGGCGCAGTCAATTGGATATATAAGTCTCTGGCTGGCAACTACCTCATTAGCCTGGCGATACAGCACGAGGTAATGGTGCCAACATGTTGGGCACCCTGCCACTCGACGACGGCGGCGGTGACCGGATATTTTTTTAATTAATTTAATTTTTTGTAGTCGTAAAAAAGTTGTCGTTAGTTAGGTTAGTTGTACATGTACTTAGACTTAAGTAGAAATACATAAATTTTTAATTTTATGGCCCTCACATATTTTAAAAGAGGTACGGGGGAGTTTCTTGCCCTTCTTTGCTCCATCCCTAAGCCCACAACTTCCGAACGGGCGGGCGGTAGTATACAAAATATATTGACGTTGACTAAGCAATCTGTATGATTTTATGGTCAATAAAAAAAATGACTTTGACTTTGACATGCAATTGTATAGGTTCGATTTGATTAAAACAACTTTACTTTTCACTTTTCAATACAAAATTCTCCACTGGACATAAAACAATCGCCCTCATGAAACAACCCAGAGTCAAGACGAAGCCCTCATACTAAGCCCTCATACTTATAGGTACTTTAGGTAAGTTTCGAATCTTTTGGAAATAAATGGGATCATACCAATGCAAACAACTTTTTCTTTTGTGATTGATATTTATCTTGAGCTCCTTTTATTTGGGTTTTACTTATAGAACTTCAGTTTGTACCTTGGTGGAAAAAATGTAAACTGAAAAGGCGTAACGAATACCATATTTTCTTAGAGTAAATAATACCTATTCCATTTATACCCCACCAAGAAGAGAATATATTAAAAAATCGATTAAAGAAGCACTATCTTTCCTTGTCAATTTAGTTATTACATATATTGGTGTATTTAAACGATATTTATTGATATGTTGTATTTATGTATTTTTTTAAGCAGTCTATTTCTTAGCAATAGGGTTTTATGTATGTCTAATATGTATTATATTAGTATATAGTTTTATTGTACGCACGGTTCTTCCCCTTACCTCCTATCATCTCCGTCTCCTACCCAACATAGTTTGCTGGAAGAAATCTCTTATTAGAGATAAGCTCGCCTTTGTACACGATTTTCGTATAAGATGTCTGTTTGTCATCATGTGAGTATAATAAAGAAATTACGAAAATTACGAATATTACGAGGAGCAGGCTACACTCGAATTCGACCAAGATTGAGCCATACCCCACCACGATGGCCCGGATGGACAAGTTACACGGATCACGTGTTTTTTCAGAGTCACAATTAGCACGAGTCGTAAATAAGCGCAACGAGGGTGGTTTCCGTTTCCGGTTGTTTGCTTGCCTAAAGTGGCAACGGCAACTGCAAACGAGATCTGCCTATAATGCTTCTAGATCTTTCTGCATACAGACTTAGGTAGTTATTGACCACTATTGACAGACTGACACTTTCAGCCAGTTATTCAATTAGTATATTCCATTGCACGTGACATGGGGAAAAATAATGATATTGTGTGTTTCCTACTTTATGTTTGGTTTCTTTCTTTTTCTTTTGTCTGGTGTGTTTCTGTCCTTGTAATAAACGTTTCTTTCTTTCTTCTTTCTTCTTTCAAAAAGATAAACTATGATTTTACAAGTAAATATTGTATGAATGGATAGTTGGTTCATTCGACGGCTAATATTTTAATCCCCTATGTTATACAAGGTGTAAATGAATTAACGCAAAATGAGAAACTACTTTGTTAGGGACATCATTCTGAACAACTTTCATTATGAAACCGATTTGATCAGAGCAACTTTATTTTTCACTTCCCAGTACATTTTGGCCTGAGTTTGTCAGCTGATTTGTATGGAGAAGTGAAAAATAAAGTTGCTCTGGTCAAATGGGTTTCATAATGAAAGTTGCTCTGAATGATGTCCCTAACAAAGTACTTTCTCATTTTGCGTTAATTCATGTACACCTTGTATGTCTATCGCCCCTTGTCAACGAAGCTTGTCGGAATTCATCATATTCATATTCATATTATTCATATTATTCATATTCATTTATTTGCTTTTAAATACTCCGAGCCCAATTCACAAAACGGAAAAATGTACTCGATGAGGTACTAATGGCGGGCGACTTGGGTAACCGAGATAAAATTCAAGCCAATTTCACTGTGCTAAAAAATTTGTACGAGGAAATAGAAAAACTTGACAATCTGATAATGCAAGAAAAATTGTCATTGGAAGTGGAAGAACATCAGCTTGAACACGAATACGAGGAATCCTACAAATATAAAGACGGATGGGCACTATTAGTAACCAGGTACAAAAATATATTTACAAAGAAAGACGAAAAAGCCATTGTGTGTGGATCATTAAAACAGTCTGACAAGATAAAATTTCCCAAATTGGAAATACCAAAATTCGACGGCGATTTGAAATCGTGGCTGCCGTTCTGGAGTCGGTTCCGGAAAATAGACGAGAATGAAGGCCTTGACGACGAAGAAAAATTCATATATCTCGTTCAGGCTGTGGAAGAAGGAACAGAAGCCAAACAATTGGTAAATAGCTATCCATTGTCAACAGAAAACTACAAAAAATGTCTGGAGCACCTCAAGTCTCGTTATGCTCGAGAAGACTTACAGACTATGCTGTACGTAAGGGAGTTGTTGGCGTTAATAGCAAGGCCAGACGACGAAAGCCTTCAAAGCCTGTTCGATAAAATAAGTGCACAACTGCGGTCTCTAGAAACCCTAGGTGTGGCAAAGAAAAATGCTGTGTTTTTGTTGCCTATGGTGGAATCAGCACTGCCAGCAGAAACATTAAAAGCCTGGCAGCGTGTGGCCAGTCGTAGCTCTGGCATGGAAGAGGAGATGAATAATTTACTGGTATTCCTGCGAGGCGAAGTAGAAAACGAACAAAGATTTAAAATGGCCAGAGGAATGCGGATGGACAATGCTCAGACAACACCAGCCACAGCCAGTTGCCTGCTTACAACGGAGAATAAAGGTAAAACAGAAGACGAAAACGCACATAACTGCTGCATTTGGTGTGATAAGAATCATAGTAGCCTGGAATGCTACAAGCTGAACAAGCTAACTGTCAAGCAAAGACAAGAAATACTGTCAAGAAAGAAGGCCTGCACTATATGCCTGAAGAAAGGCCATTATTTTAAAATATGCAGAGCCGCAATAAAGTGCTTGATATGCGATAAAAGGCACTCTACGGCAGTGTGCTATTTACAAAAACAGAACAAACCCCAAGAGAAAGGAGAGACCAGCACCACTACAACAGCAGCATCATCTTCTACGTCAACCACGCCACACAGTGTAACTCTACTTCAAACTGTGGTTGTACAGCTCGAACATAAGGAAAAGAAAATAGCGGTGCGTGCACTATTTGACAGCGGATCACAAAGAACATATATCAAAGAAGACATTGTGGACAAGCTGCAGATTCCAGCTGCAAAGGAAGAAATACTGACTCATTCTTTATTTGGTGGTGTGGAGACAAGATCAAAAGTCCACAAAGCCTACAACCTGAAGATCAACAACCTGGATGGCACATACTCAACCGAAATAGTGGCCATAAGCCAAAAGATAATATGTAAGAATGTTCCTCATTTTGAGCAAAGTATTGAGTTAAACAAAATGTTGAAGGAAAACAATGTATTCCTAACAGATAGTAACTCTAGGGATGAGGAGGTAGGTCTGTTGATAGGTGCTGACTATGCGGGGCTATTCTTGACTGGTCAGTTTGTCCAGTTGCATCAGAATGGTTTAGTAGCTGTGAGGACCAAGCTGGGTTGGACGCTGCAAGGAAAACAGGTGAGTGTAAACAGCAATAATAAAAACATAACAACTAGTATGTTTTGTTCTTATGTGAACAATGATTTGACATATATAAATGATGACGGCGGGGAGTGTTTGGAGCCACTGACGCCATCTCACTTTCTTCTGCCTGTGAGCCAAACAGTGACAGAGGTGAGTGATTTAGATATGATAGACAGTACCAGTCTGAATAAAAGTCTGAGATATATGCAGACACTCCGTAAACAATTCCTACAGAGGTTCAAGTCGGAATACCTGACATTTCTGGTACAAAAGGGTAAAGAATCTCAAGGTAATGTAAAAATTGGAGATATAGTTTTAATAGAGACGGCCGAGAAAAGGCTAAGGTGGCCACTCGGTCGGATAAAAAGACTAATTGGTGGACGAGATGGAGTGGCAAGGACAGCAGAGGTGGTGACAGGAGTAAGATCAGACCCGTACAACGGTTGTATAACTTAGAAGTTTCTGATGATTTCGTATTGCCAGCTCAGAGATCAATGCATACGCATAGTAAAACAACACAAAATCAGAACGAGGTGCAAGCTAAATCATCTGAGGCCTCACCAAAATGCTCTAGATTTGGGAGACAGATTAAGATTCCCAGTAGATTTAACATTTACAAGTTATAGTGTTTTTGACAAGCCTATCTCCTCATACCTCAAGATTATTTAAGCTTAGTTAAGTTTAATGACAGGTTACATTTTATAGAAAGTTAATTAATTAATTTCGTTTCACTTTCTTTTGTTGTTTGGAGGATGTCTTAAGTTATACTTTTTACTTTATTTTAGTTATTATGTCTATGCAATACTGTGACGTTGTCATGTAAAAAACGATGGTACGAATAAAACAAGCAGAATAAAAAGATGTGCTTTTTAATATAATATTACCCATAGCGATAGCGAACAAATTAAAATATAAAGTTCTAAGGCTAAACATCTGGCAGATGAACATGGTGGCAGAGAACTAAAATACAGTAAAAAGTATAACTTACGACATCCTCCAAACAACAAAAGAAAGTGAAACGAAATTAATTAACTTTCTATAAATGTAACCTGTCATTAAACTTAACTAAGCCTAAATGATCTTGAGGTATGAGGAGATAGGCTTGTCAAAAATGATTTAGCTTGCACCTAGTTCTGATTTTGTGTTGTTTTACTATGCGTATGCATTGATCTCTGAGCTGGCAATACGAAATCATCAGAAACTTCTAAGTTATACAACCGTTGTACGGGTCTGATCTTACTCCTGTCACCACCTCTGCTGTCCTTGCCACTCCATCAATAAATAACCCTGCAACAATTTCGTAGCAACACTGTACACTGTCCATCTCCACACCACATTCAAGTCTTTGAAACAAAAGCACCCTTTTATCACTGTCCTAACCTAACCCTAGCATCCATTCCTTTATACAGACAATGTATGAGATGGCGCCCTAGGCAAAAACAGCCTTTAGCAAAACACAAATCGCTCGGAATTATGAGTATTATTGCTGTACGTTTTTTCACTAGCTTGTTTATCACGAGTGTCAGCGTGACTTTACTTTCCCATAAACGTAATTTTATTAATTTTGCTCGATAGAAAATTATCCTTAAGTTGCCAGAAAAATCTGGCTGTCACAATGTTTTATTTACAATTTCGCATGCACCGCATCTCGATTTGTGTTCTTGTTATTTATCTAACCATTATAAAAATGGCACAGTATGTTCCTTAGTTAGACTTGCTTAGCTTGGCTGTAACCTGTTTTTATTTTTTTATTTAATTTCCTCTAAAAATAAGTTAGGGATGAATTCTGTTCTGATTGCCTAGGTCCCGCCCTTAAATGGGACTGGGTACTTACTTATTAACTCCTAATAGATCTGTAAGTGCCTTTTAACATGCATACGGTCACGGCACTGTCACGACACGATACCGTGTAAAATAGAACTAACACATAACATAACGTTTACATACAGGCACATTCATTGCTGCTCGCAACACACTAGGATACTGTGTCTCGGAAACAGCGATCAGAAACCTCCAAAACTGGGGGATTTTTCTGTCCCCAGCCGAGATTCGAAATTTTGAACCCGGGACCTCACGCTTGAGAACCACTCAACCACAGAGGTCGTCGATCGAAATGTATTAGCTATGATCGGACAGTGTAGCTAATACATTTCTGGCCGTAGTATGTGGCTACAAATCTGCCACCCCATATGAGACAAGGAGTGAAGCTAGTACATTTGTTATCTAAAGCGTGAAGTATTAAAAGCTTTACCAGTACTTACCATTTAATCTGGCAAGTTGCCAAAATATTTTCAGCGGTGAATGCATTTTGAGTTGAGCGATATATTATGAGAAGTACGGCAAAGACTTATCTTTCATCTTATTTGCTTGCAAAATTAATAATTGATAAAGATTGATTGATTGATTTACACCCTTATGGTAAAGCCCAGTTTCCTGGGTGCTGAATTTTACAGATTGTTTAAATCAGTTTCGACCAATTTCGTGCTTCTATTTTGAATTATAAGTATTGTAACGTAGTTTCTTGCTTCAGAGCTCTTGAGTTGGTTTCATGTCAATGCGTTAATTCAATTTGTTAATTAATGGCGGTCTAAAAAACAACTAACGTTAATTTCGCTGAAACGGTAGACTGAGACTAGGGAATAAAATAGATGATTTATACAGTATTTGCAAGAGTTTTATTAAAAGTATGTGAATTTGGAATTCAGGACAGGGTCGTGGGTTAAATTCAATTAGAACGTTTTCGTGCGTGTGGACTACGACTCAGCGCCTAAATTAATTCTAAAATTGTTTAAAAAACGTAAATAAAGCGAAAAATCTGTACACCTGCTGGCAACACCAGCTACAGACCGCCCGTGCCCATTCACCCGCCAACTTTTCCTCGTCTATCAACTTATCGAAGTTGGCAAACAAAAATTTGCATGTACCGCCACATCTGCGTGGCTAAATAATTTCTACACCTCCAAAGCAACACTAAAAATGGCAACTATTACATATTAAAATAAAAGTCAAATTTCATCAGCATTCCGTTTTGAGCATGTTAAACAGGGTTATAAACCGAGCGAGCGGCCTGTCGTATCGATGATCGATTTCATTCTGAATGTAAGTTATTATATAAAGTTAACTCAGGCAAATATCATATATTTTTATCTGTTAAACTGTTAAAGTGCCTTATCAAAATAGTAATAAGACAAAATGATTTTTTTTTGACATTGAATTAGAAATCCAAGTAGGTACTTACCTATACTTACACAAAAGCCGCACCGGGTAATCTAGCTAGGGTGTGTAAAAGTGTGCCAAAGTGGAACCGCCTACTGCCTACTGGGCCGCAAGTCGCTTACTGAATCGCACCGCAATAACTATAGCGAGGGCGCAAAATTCCGGTTTGTTTGTTACGCAGCAAGCAATCCAACGTACCCCCACAATGCTCGAGTACGATAGAGTTTCTCTCAAAACATCCTTGCCGTCTCCCCTGCTAAGAAGTTCGCAAGTCACAACCCCGCGTGGCAGTAAATAATTTACAATTAACTTGACGACGGCAAGTGTCAGGGGGGCAGAGGAGTGAGGGGAATAGGGGGAGGGGAGTACAAGAAGCGATTACCGTTACATTCCTAATTACTGTCAGCTACGTCGGCGGATCCCGTCTGGGTCTTCGCGAGTCTGGCCATGGACACCCGAAGCGACCACGCAATGCGATATTCATCAATCAATTAGATTTTTCAAAATTCAGCGGCCTTACTCGAACCTTTGAACACACACAACCGTCCGTCCAAAGCCCGCGATTTTCGACCTACCCACAGCGAGATAAAGTTCAAAAGCTATGAAAAAACAGAACAAAAGATTTGCGTCTTTTGGGATCGTTGGACGAGCTGGTGTTTAGCGATTCAAATCCGATACTGTTCAGTGCCTATAGACAATGTTAAAAGCTAAGGATTGCGAAACGAAACGATAACTTTTTAAGTATGTGATTTGACATTTGGAATCGCTACATGACGTCACCTTAGCGAAGCCAAATGTCAAATCGCATGCATAAAAGTTATCGTTTCGTTTCGCAACGGTTAGCGTTTCACTTTGTCTAGGGGGGCTGTTCAGATACATGACCGACCATGGCAACCATTTTCAATCGAACACTCCATAATGAGCTTTAACGTGGTGTTTTTTCGGATCAGCACTAATTAAGTAGGTAGGTACCTCGTTTCAAGGGTTACCCTTGGTTTCAAGCAAGATTTCAAGCTTGCCTTTCCGTCATTTGAAACACAGAATTGGATATTGGTCTGAAACTGTATCTTAGCATATTTTTTACATTAACATTATATACTTAACTGTAACTTAAATAGAAGTAACCTTTTAGAATTAACTCTAAGAATTAATTATTAACGTTAAAACTTTGATAAAATTATATAAATAAATAAGTTGTAGGTTTCTGTAGTGATAGTGGTGGGAGATTGTCTTGTTGTTGTTAGCAACAGAGAAACAACTTTTAATTACTGTCACTGCGGAACCATACCTACTTAGCTTACCAAGCTTAGGACATGACACCTAGTTATTTATAAAACTAAATTTTTTAAACCAATACCTACGACTGTTTATTTCCTAAGTCATTGTGGAAGGTACAGGTATTTATACTTAAAAGGAGATCCCACGACTGTGTACCATGTTTTTGTTTTGAAATAAACATATTTTTGATTTGTAAAACATTTCAACTCTCTAGCTATTACAGTTCGTGCTGTAGGACCCGATGACGGACAGACGGACAGCGGAGCCTTAGTAATGGACCCTTTACCCTTTACTAAGGCCCCGCCTTCGGGTACGGTACCCTAAATGTGTTTATTTTGGTATAATTAGAAACGTATTACACTTACCACCTAAGTAAAACTAATAATGTTGCAATGCCCTTGCAGGGCGCATGTTCTGGAACTTATCCTACATTATAATATCTTTGTACATACCACATGCAAGCAATTAATAAATGAATAAATGAGTAAAAATATTATCCAAACGATTATTATTTTTTCCGTGTTATTGCACACAAATTATGAAAATATGATTACGTTCTATTACGCTGAGGTTTATTGTAATGGGAAAATCTAAAGGGTGAAAGATCATTACGTTTGCTCCCTTTCCCTGGCCCGAGCATACAATTGTGATGTGTGGCTGGCGAACTTTTGAAACGAATTAACATACTGCTTCCAATGAGGTTGTAATACCATGGAGGCGCAGACAGAACTTGTAGAATAAGAAGTTATGTTTTAACCCCCTCATCCCCCTTATTATAAAATGCCCCCATATTAAAAAAGTTACTCCCGGAGTAACTTTTTCGAACCGTTGTGTTTAATATCAGTCTAAATTACCATGAAATATAAAGAAATTAAGGTTTTGGTATGGACATCATGCAAAATAATTCCAGTAGCAAAGGAATCTATTCATCGAACTTTTGTGTCCACTCGAGACAAGCAAATTTTGCGCGACTGCGAAACACATTAATTAAACAATCAAAATTATTCCCTTCTGTAACTTTACTGTTGCAAAGTATTCGCCCATTAGTCATTTTCTTAACATCCCCGCGCCCCGCCCTTCCCGGCCCCTGAGCCCTTTCATTATTTATCGAATTAGCCCTTCATAGTTTCTACTCTACGTAAAATTATACGGCGTTTCGTGAACAAGAGTTCCTTTGGCAGGATTAATCTGTTGGTCAAAAGGATGGATGTAAGAAATAGAGCCACCTAGATTTATGTTGCAGGGGAAAGAGGGAGAAAAATAATGCTTGACCTATGAAGCTGTAATTTTGCAGGTAGGTAGTTCAAAGATCCAGGACGCTCAGTATTTTTTTCGAAATCCTGCCTGGCCCTTCACCTGCAAGGTACAAAAATATATATTTGGCATTAACTTTTTTACAATCTGTAAAAAAGGCTGAAAGGCTCTGTTCTTTTCGGCATTCTGTATAAAAGTGTCCCTTAATAACCTTAAGAATATATTCTCCATATTTCTTTTATACGAAAACGATACCCAAACACGCTATCCTGGGGGTCCTGTAACACATGCTGAGTCGGAGCCGTTTCGCTGTTGCGGTACACACTTCATGGCACCGTTCTGCCCGATCTTATTTTTACTGTTCTTTTTGTCTTGTGTATATTTTATTTCCTACTTGTTTCTGTTTATAATTTGTTATTGCTGTGTTTTGTGTATTGTAACAGTTGAATAAATGTGCTTTCTATTCTATTCTATACAAACTTTAGTCCCCTTTTTTGCCTCTTGTGGGGGCCAATCTTTGAAAGAAATTACTAAACTTACTTACGTCCTGGATCTTTAAACTACCTACCTGCCAAATTACAGCTTCGTAAGTTTTCTTTACTTCCCCCCAGGACAAATGCAAGTGGCTCCACTTCTTAAATCCATCCTTTGGACCAACAGATCAATCCTGCCAAAGGAAATCTTTTGTTCACGAAACGCCGTATAATGCGACTTGTAGGTTTGTAGCGCGACAGCTATCAGTTTTCAGCACCTGTGTGTTTCACTCTTGCTTTTCACGCAGGAGATGCAGGTGCGAATCCCGGTGCTGACCTCATGGCATCTTGCACTATGAAACCGATTTGATCAGAGCAAATTTATTTTTCACTTCTCTGTATATGTATAAAGCAGCTGACGTACTCAACTCAGGCCAAAATGTACTGGGAAGTAAAAAATAATGCTTCTCTGATCAAATTGGTTTCTTAGCGAAAGTTGCCCAAAATGCTGTACCTAACAACCCCTTAAAATATAGCTAGGGGGTTTCACAGTCACCCTGTATGAATAGACCGTAAATGGAAATTCACATACTGTCTCTACGTTTTGATATCTCTGCTTGCTCCTGCACTAGCCTTCACTTCAGTTCGCGATCGTCCATCGATTGAGTTTCGAAGTTGGCCCGTCAAAGTAGCAGCGGGAGTTGGACATTGATTTAGATGGCTGTGGTTGGGGGAGGGGAAGAGGGGGGGGGGCGAAGATGGGGGGTTCACCACATGGCTAATAAATATTTATTATACTTAGTGCACGTTAGCTAGGTTACAGCTAGTCAGGAGGGTCGGCCGATCCCCCACAAAAAAAATTGGTTGTCTGTAAGGTCGGTTTACGACTCCGGACGATAATTTCAATTTGACGTGATAACGACTGTGACTGGCTCAAGCGGAACGTGGCAAGCGGAACGTGACACTTTTTCGTGCGTGTAGCCAGCGTTTATCGATTTATAAGACGTTATCACGTCATAACTCTTATTCCATGATGTCATAGAGCTGGTCGGATCATCTACTAGATCATCTACAACCATGATCTAACTAACCGTTTCCGTAGTATCTTTCAGATAGTTAGTCTGTGACTAGAACTTTGCGTGTCTTCTAATTGTTCATCTTAGATACCTAGCACCTAGCTTAATACTATACCAACAAGAGCTCTGTGGTCTAGTGGGTTTCACGAGCTACATTTACATTATGCGTTGTAACAGTGATGAAAAACATCGTAAGGAAACCTTTATTATTATAGTTGCGGCGATGGGCTTGTCCCCAGTCACGCAAAATTGAGCATTGAATAACCTAAAAGTGTATCTCTGACACGCCACTTTTAGGTTGTGTTTATAGAAGAAAAAATAAATAGAAAGATAAACATAAAAATGCAATGAAAAGCTGTGCTAAACCTTCTGTCTGCGCATAGACCCGATATCTTGAATGAATCCCAAATACCTGGCTTCTCACTCGCTATCCCCATTATGCGGCTCGAGTCGACTTACCCAAGTATTAGAGGATGCAATGCCGACTGAATTCTGAAGGAGTCGGAACTATCTACAGAACTAACTAAATTGACAACTTGAGTCCCTACAGACAGGTACAAGCTTCATATTCACCTAACTCTTATTGGCCGGAAAATATGAAAAATGGCCAAGTCTGTGGGAAAATTCACAGTTTTTCTTCCAACCCATTAGAGTCACTCCCACCAAGGGCATTTTGCGCCCTCGCTATAGCTATTGCCAAGCCATTCTGTACGGGACTCGCGGCCCAGATGTTGCTACCCGCATGATCGTTTTCGATGTGCGAATGATTACCGCCGCTGGGCCGCGGACGCTACCTACTCTACATAATAGGGATGTGATTTTGTGACTTCTAATTATTTTCTTGCATTGACATGTTGTTTTCAGTTTTTGTGCAATAAAGTTTACTTACTTACCTACTAACTTAGAGTTAAGTTGTAGGTATTTCCAAACCTCATTTCTTACCTATTTTAGCTAGTTTAGCCGCGACGACGACGCCTCTAGAAGCGGCCCCGCTATCTCGCTAGCACAGCCCTGCAGTAGGATAAACGGTCGAGTAATACGCCTGCCTCAGACGAATTAACTTGGAAGCCTGCCTAGACAAATAGACGGTTCGGCGGTACTTTGTTAATGGATTAGCATTGGGTCCGCATTCTTGGGGACGGTTGCGCGGTGCAAGACTAGGAGTATATTGCATGTGCAGTTCTTGAAGAATAGGTCCGATGTTCTGTTCTCGTTGTGCACATATGTAGGTCTATCTTTTGTTAATTAATCCTGTCCATCCTAGGTTTGCTGGAAGAGATCTCTTATTAGAGATAGGCTCGCCTTTGTACATGTTTTTTTTCATTATTAAGTGTCTGTATTCTGTTTTTGTGCAATATAGTATACAGTAAAGTAAAGAGTTTGCTTTAATAATAATAATATAACTTTATTCCAGAAATAAAATTTCCATATCTTATAAACTAACACAAAAACATAAAACACATCATACTTATGCGAGTTTTTCCGCGTGTTTCTGCCAATGGGCTAATTAGCGCGGATTCGCGCTCGGAAGTAGGACGTGACTCTGTATCGTTGGACCTTTTGACCTGCGACTACTGGGGTCATGACGCCACAAATTCAGCATTAATACCGCCTAACACGCAGGCTCGAGCCATTGTCATTCTCCAAAATTATAAAAAAAAAAACATTAAAATTAGTTTGACAGTGGGTACCAACGTCAAAAATTAGACATTCATTGACGTCTTGGTACCCACTGTCAAAATAATTTTAATGTTATATTTTTTTTATAATTTTAATGTCAATATTGTTCCAAGGACTCTTTTGTCCTTACGCTACTACCGTGGGTGCTAATTAAGGTCTGTGAGCTCCGTGGTCTAGTTGGTTTCATGCTTGCCTCTCGTGCAGGAGATGCGGTTCGAATCCCGGTGCTGACCATGAACCAATGAGATAAGTCATTTGTCATTCGTTATATTGTGAACATTTTAAGCGTCTACCTGCTACCATTATCAATATCGAGCAAAGATGAGCAAAATAAATAACCGGCCAAGTGCGAGTCGGACTCGCGCACGAAGGGTTCCGTGCCATTATCTATAAAAAACCGCAAAAAAAATGTATGGGAGCCCCCCCTAAATATTAATTTAATTTTAATTTAATTATTTATTTTTTAAGTAAATAATATACTCAATATATTGTTAACATTTTAAGCGTCTACCTGAAAAAATCACGTTTGTTATATGGGAGCCCCCCTTAATATTAAATTTCTTTTGATTTTTAGTATTTGTTGTTATAGCGGCAACAGAAATACATCATCTGTGAAAATTTCAACTGTCTAGCTACCACGGTTCATGAGATACAGCCTGGTGACAGACGGACGGACGGACGGACAGACGGACAGCGAAGTCTCAGTAATAGGGTTCCGTTTGGCACCCTTCGGGTACGGAACCCTAAAAATCACATTTGTTGTATGGGAGCCCCCTTAATATTAAATTTCTTTTATTTTTTAGTATTTGTTGTTATAGCGGCAACAGAAATACATAATCTCTGAAAATTTCAACTGTCTAGCTACCACGGTTCATGAGATACAGCCTGGTGACAGACAGACAGACAGACGGACAGCGAAGTCTCAGTAATAGGGTCCCGTTTGGCACCCTTCGGGTACGGAACCCTAAAAAGCGTGACGCTGTATTATGTGTTAATTAAGGTCTGCTTCAAACGCGAGTCAAAAGTAGTGTTGACTGGCCTCCGTAGTAGTGGGCCTTAGTTATTGAGATTAGTATTTATGCCCGATTTCACCAATAGTTAGGGGACGCTTTGCTCTTTTAATTAGCTGTCTGGCGATTACGGAGACCGGCCCCTTATAAGGTGGTCCCTTAGATGAAGGAAATAATAAGGCATCGTTGGTATAACCGGCCATTAATCTTCAAACTTTCCGAAAACCTTCGGATGCTTTTAAATATAAGCGCGCAAAGTATATTTTGATTACATAAATTGTAACATTCCTTAATTTTTAGGAAAAAATTATGTTTTAAGTGTATGCAAGAGATTACGAAAACGCATTTTAAAACTTATTAAACTATATTCTCATGACGGTTAACACTACACAGATATCAAACATCAATAACAAAATCTTTCTGCGCCCTTGTCGACGGCGCTAGAACATTCAACTCTCGATTTTCTTTCTGGTTGTTGACCTGAGCACCAGCCAATAGAAGTCCCATTGCACCTTCCAACTCGCTAATCTTCTTACACACCTCTACCTCTCCCTGAATCTGCTCCTGAAGTTTTGCAAACAAAACTAGATTCTCCTCAGGGAACTCCTTCACCCGGCTCTCAAATACATCCATGAAGACGTTTATAGAATCTATGATCGTGCGTGTGAATCTTGTGATACCCAAGTTTGATGTGAAGAACTTGAGCAACATTCGAATGCCGCTGTCTTCCAGGCCGGTCATGGCAGCGTGTAGGACGTCCCACCGAAGTAACTCTTGCAGCATCGCAGTTGTATGTTCCGGCTGCCGGTTGGTACTATACGGTCTTAACACTCTACACAAAGCCTTAGTCCACTCCATTCTTCTAAGTAAGTTTTCGTAATCTTCTACTTTAGTTTTCTTCCCCGATTCTTCAGTGACTATATCAGTTTGTATGTGGTCTGGTGCGAATTTGAACAAGGCTTTTGGTTCTTCGGTTTGAGACGCCGGTTGTTCTCTCTTTCGTATCGAAATTACGCCGTCAATCATTCCGACTGCTAGGACGTCATCGTTGTCTGATATCGCCATGCTTAGTACAGCGTTGGGAAAGTCTATGTTATGGACAACTTTGAACGTCGATATGTCGTATATCTTGACATGCCTGTCCAAGGAAGCGGACATCAATCGGCTGTTGTTGCTTGCTAGTCGAAGAGTAGTAACAGTTTTGTGATGCTGAGAGATATTCGCGAGTAACTTTCCTCCGTTGAAGATATCCCATACTTTGATTTCGGTGCCTCCTGCGCTGATGAAAATGCCACCGGATGGTAGGAATAGTGTTGATTCGACTGGGCTCCCATGGTCGACTGTGAACACTGTTTCGTTGGACCTACAGTCATATAGTTTGACTGCATGGTCATAGCCACCTGATAGGATAATATCAGGTGATATAGGACTAGCTGCTCCAGCACGGATATAGTCGGAGTGTTCTGAGAATGTCGCTATCTTCTGTTCTGTAGCTATGTCCCACTGGCAGACTGATTTGTCATCGGAGAAGCTGAGTATTTTCACTTGGTCTTTTGTGAAGAATGTTCTGTGAACCTGAAATAGAAGACTATAAATAAATTTATGATTGATTGTTGTAGTTAGGTTATTATTACTGTTATGTTGTAGGCCTGACTTTGCAGACACGTGTATGTTTTCTGCACCATGTAATATAATGAATAGTACAAGGTAAATAAAACAACAGTGACATAATCTCTTTGTTAGAAAACTCTTGTCAACACATCTATCTATTGTTCTCAATTGTTCGTTTGTTTGACTGGTGTGCTTCTGAGAGTGAACCAGTTACGGCTAAAGCCGGCTACTGACATGCTTTTTTGCAGCGGCAAGCTACTAGGGTGAAAAAGTATGTTAAACTGGAGCCGCCAGCTTTGAGCGAGTGCTCCATGCAGACACAACAGGTGGCTCCAGTTAACACACTTGTTCACCCTAGGTTGCCCATGCAGCAAGCATGTCAGTTGCCGGCTTAACTTAAAATAAATAGTGAGAGACAAGAATCTAAATGCATACTTACAGGACCAGTATGCCCAGTGAAGACTCTTAGAAGACTTTTTGACTGTACATCAAACAGTTTGATCACGGCTTCTTCACTCCCAGCCACCAGTAGCCGGCCATCATTCCTGAACGACCCTCCATAAGCTGCTTGTACAAACTTGGAGATGTTTTTTGCCACCACCTTGGTTATTGGGTCATAGACCTAGAATCAGGAAAAATGTTTTATGTAACATTGCATTACAAAGCAGTATGCAAAGAAATAGACGGTTACATGAATAATCTAATCTCTTGCTGTCCCGCGATTGCCTCATTATGAGATGAAGTTAGAATGAATGAGGTGGGATATGTTCTAAATGGAAAAGCAACGTACTACTGTATTCTCTAAGTGATTTGGTAAACTATATTGGTATCAATATACTGGACTATTTGTATCTGAATTGTAAGTGTAATATTGTAATGAAATACTTTCCACATCATATTATGTACATATGATGTGGAAAGTATTTCATTGAGAGTCATGTCCATCATATTTCTCAAACTATTTAATTTGTATTGTGCTGTGGCCTCAGTTCCGAAATAAACAAACAAACAAATAATTTCCTGGAAGAATGCCTAATTAATTATGATAATTACCTGAACTCTAACAGAGCATGTAGCGGCAAAGTAGTAGGGTTCCACCGGGCTAAAATCTAAGTAGTCTATAGCTCCAAACTCCTTCACTAGCACAGGGGACTGAAAAACAGAGAAAATACTTTATCAAACCACAAGAATAACAAGATAGGTTGTCTCACAGCAAAAAAAAACTAAGTTTTTTTTTCCTTGGCGCCCCCTTATCTACACTCCAACCAATAGTTTGTATCTATAGTGTACTTCCAAGCTTGATAAGAATTATTAGATCTTAGTTTGCCTATTTGATATAATTAAAAAGTACTGTGATATTCAGTGTATAGTCACTTTTACACACATTTATGTGTATTTTAGGGACTAAGGGCCCAGAAAACAGAAAGTGACATAATAATTAAGGGGCATCTAAATTAGGTACTTTAACGTGCTAGGTATATGAAGGGAGAAATAAGGCCACTTACCCCAAGCTTCTTCCAGTAAACTGCATCGTCAGTGACAACTGACTGGGGTTTTTTGAATAAAGCTTTATTCACTTTTTTGAAGGGATACGATATGTGTGCCATTTTGGTTAATTCAGTCAGTAGTACCTATTACTCTAAAACTTCCATAACTTTGTAAAATGCACAGCACACACAGCGGACATGCATCGGACTGCACGCACACCGCACAGCGCACAGAACACGCGGACTCACAGACTATATAGCAAAAATTGTTCTGTGCTATATAGGGAGGGATACTACGTATCGCGGACTGTGCAACAAGCAACATGCAAGCAACAGCAAGCAAAAAGTTTTCTTTTTTTTACGATTGTCAAAATCAAAACACGTGCAGTGTTGCCATTATTTTTTTAAATCTAACTTTTCGCCTGAAAAATGCTAAAAAGTAGGGTAAAGTAGAATAGTGTTAGGCTAGTAAAGTAGTGTGAGCTATTCTTGAGGTGTCAAAACCACTAAACTAGAGGAACTAAAGGCACTAAACTGATAACCTTCAAATCCGACAGCTCTTGCGCGGTGGCCACAGATTCCATTTTCAAACACACAATTTTAATTAGTTTAGTTAGTATAATTCGTGTAGCCTTCGGAATCGCAGGCAGCTACATAATATTAAATGCCAATTTAATTAAAGGAACATATTTATTAATAAAATAAAAACAATATTTAAATCTTGTATTTCGAACAATTCCTGAAGGAAAATTATTAATAAATCAAAAATCATTGTAGGCACCTCTACGAATTATTTTCTATAGTCTAACCTCGAAAATGACGAATACGTTTTTTTTTAATTCAACTATACAAAATTGCGCGTGGGTGTTCTTCTCTTGCGTTTGTAATGAGTAGAAAGAAATATTCAAAGAGGATGTCACTTTTTTGTCGAAAAAAAAACACTGTGCGATGGTCGGGATTTCCCCATAAAGTGTTGCCTTAGACGATATTGACAAAATGCTAAAATAATGCAAAATGCTAAGCAAGGCCCCTGGCTAAGGCTCTGTGGTTGTATACAAATTCGGTCCCTTTCTTTGAATGAATGATAATTTTGCAACACTTGAAATGACTAGATAAGAAAGTCAGCATTTTGGTTGCAATGATAATGCACGAGCCATCATGTGACTCCGGAACCGTGTACTATATCCTATCCAACCGTAGACAGAGAAAGGAACTATACTATACTCCCTTTACGTATCCAACATAGGATGATCTCGGGGAGGCAGTCGCTCACGTCCGAAGGAATTACTTGGAACCCACAGCCCTTCACGTCCTTCCCGGGTAGTGCTAACGAGCGACAAATCATCATCATCATAGTCATCAAATCATCTCAAGACATTATAATTTCCAGGTTCTCAAATGAGAACCTGACCACTTGACACTGGCAAAATTAACCTCAAAAGAGGTTAGGACGCCATTAATAAAAAGAAGAATAGGATGATCTCTGACAGCTTGTCACTGTGACTTTACTAGGCATGGGGATAATGTCGATACAAATTATCGATATTCTAACTAGAGTTTCTGAATGTTTCAAGCAATAAATCAAACAAAACGATGTTGTAACATGTTTTTATTCTCGTTAAATCGATTCACAGCCCAAATCACCATCATCAAAGTCTGATTCGGACTAGCTGGAGCAGTCTTGTAGATTTATATTATTCTTTATCCATAATTTTTCTTGTTCTGTCGATGTCTTCAAAATTCTATTATATGTTCCGTCCGACTTCCGAGTCAAGATCGATAACTTGTCTGACGATAAGTGTAGCACGTCACTATTTGCCAATAAAGTATGTTAATGTCTCTATACATTTTACTGTCGAAAAATACGATACTTCATAGGCGTGTTTTGACACTGACAGCTGTCAGAGATCATCCTATGTTGGAGAGGGTATAGTACCTACTACTGAACTTGTTCACTGGAATTAATGAATAAAAAGCTATTGGTTTTGCGGGTTTTAAAACCTTTTAATTCAACCAAATAGAAAAATTCACTATTTGCTCGTAAGTGACGTACATATCGTAATCAGCGTAATATACTTTTTAATTTTATTGGACTTTCTAAGCTATCAGCTGTCACTGTCAGTTTTGGTAAACATAACCACGAATTATTTTGAAATCATCTATCAGTTAATAGAAAAGTTTATTTTATTGTGTTTCTACTGTTTCTTAGCTAAATTATCGTCCATCTATATCCACCCAATAATCAATACAGTCTTGTGCGTATAGTGCGACATAAAAGAGTAGAAAATAAATGATGGCAACATTCAAAGACTACTGCGTGTTTTATTTAATGCAATATTTGGATTGTCTATCAAAACACGCAATGGTGCTCTAATTTATTTATTTATTTAATAGTTTACAAAAGAAACATGTCAGAGAAACATGGAGCGCAGCATTCTCGGTGTTCGGCTTTTAGACCGGATCCGGAATTCCGAGCTGCGCTCCCGGACAAAGATTATAGATGTAGCTCAGAAGGCTGCCCAATTAAAGTGGGACTGGGCCGGTCACGTTGCTCGAATGCTGCCAAATCGTTGGGCTAAGAGAACCACAGACTGGCTCCCAGTAAATGCAAAGAGAAAGCGTGGCCGACCCAGGAAGAGATGGAGTGATGAGTTGGCTTTATGGGATAAAGAGTGGAAGGAGACCGCTCAGGATCGAATGGAGTGGAAGAGGGGGAGAGAGGCCTTTGCCCAGCAGTGGGATATTACAGGCTCATAAAAAAAAAAAAAAAAGTTTACAATAAGGCTTACAGTAATTATTTACCAAATCGCGCTTATTGCTAGATAGTTAGTAACAAAAAGCAACACTTATCATTTATCTGTAGAAACTAAATAGTAGAGTCAGATCGTTTTGTAATATGTCACATATGTTGCCATTATTTATTTTCTACTCTTTTATGTCGCACTATAAGTGGCTGTAATATAAGTGCCGCGTATGGAACAGGAAAAACCATACGGGATAGGTACATATTATTTCAATCGGTGAGTTTAGCCCACAGACCACAGAGTAATAAAGTAATATGAAATATGGTTTAGCCCAGATTTCCAATTGATATCTCCCTGGACCTATTGTGGAAACACGTAAAACCTATAAACTTTTTAAATCATCCATGGTTTCCAACGCTGGAGTTATCAATCTCGTCCTTTTATAAAATTTCTGAAATGTGTTTATTCCGAAGTATTGTCGATAGTGATAGGAACAAGATGACATCTTTTGTAAATATCGATTTTAACCAGTCAATTCATGGGCTTCAGAGGTTGGCATTACATGGATTGAAATTAAGTTCTCATCCCCTACCCCTAGCAATAGACATTAACCGGCTGGCTGCAGCCATTTTTTTTATTTTTTTTGTAAAAAATAAAAATACATTAAAATTAGTTTGACAGTGGGTACCAACGTCAAAAATTAGACATTCATTGACGTCTTGGTACCCACTGTCAAAATAATTTTAATGTCATTTTTTTTTTTTATAATTTTAATGTCAATATTGTTCCAAGGACTGGATTGTCCTTACGCTACCCAGCGTGTTAATTGACGTCTTGGTACCCACTGTCAAAGTCAAAGGACTCTTTTGTCCAGAAGCGACTGGGCCGGATAACTCTTTTCATTTTCCGAGTGAATTTTAACTAGTTGCCGAACATAGCTCTAGTAGGTACAAGCTGAGGGTACAAGGTGCGATATAATCATGACGTCATCCCATATTCATCCCTATGGTCAAATATGAGATTTGAAAATGGAACGTTTTCAAAGTATCCATGCATGCCTGGTGATGGAAAGGCCAACTTACGCGGACTCCGTGGACAGCTGGTATACCTCATTTGCACTGATACTATTTGACGATACGACGACTATGAGTACAATATCGATAGCGATACTTTTGGTTCAATTTCCTATCGTGTCCCTATTCCCTACCCGTGCGCCGCCGGTGCCGCCGCCCCGCGCCCGCCTGCCCGGCACCCATGTCATGTCCGATTGTCCGTCATGGTCTCCGTCCCGTCGTGGATGGTTGGTAGCTCAGAACAATTATTGTTCTGAGGTTGGTAGGTAGGTACTCCCTCCCCCCCCCATCATAGAGGTCATTAGCATTAATTTCGACTGGCAATGCTGTTAAAAATATTTTGCTGTTGGCTTTATAGTACCCAAACTTTTCTAAATTCACCGTTGTATTCGTAATACCTGACACACTGGGAAACTCTCCAAACTGTTGTGAAGCGTTGCCATATCAATCGCCAAAATAGAATATGAATATGAATAGAAATTAGAATACTGAATGAAATGTCAAGCAAGTTTGATAGGATATTGATACATTTTTAGTTTTTCTTCTCGTCTTTTCCCGTGATAAATCAAATAATTTCGCCAGGTCTTGCACCAAGCCAAAAAAGATGTTTAAGCTTCTCAACCGCCATGGCAGGAAAAGTGCCATAGTGAACCTATTTTGCGAGAAGAAATTTGAGGTTAGGAGAGCAAAGATATATTACGCCTATTCTTCCGCTGGATCAGTGAGATATGCGTCTACTGGTGGCATCGATGCCTCCAAGATACCAACGGTTCCGGACAGCCTACCAGAGCCACCTCCGGTTCCAGATTTTGCAGATGTGGAAACCATTACAGAAGCGGTGCAGTCTCTAGCTGCAATTGGAGAACCAACTTTTGCAAGTATAGGTCTTGGCGGCTGGGGCCCGGTGGGTCTCATACAGAATGCTATGGAGTACCTGCATGTCTCCCTTGACGTACCCTGGTGGGGGGCCATTGTCATTGGCACAATCTGTGTCCGCTTTGTAATGTTCCCGCTTGTCATTATGTCCCAAAGAAACACAGCTGTCATGAACAACAACTTACCTCAAATGCAGGTCCTACAAATGAAAATGTCAGAAGCAAGACAGACCGGTAATCAGATGGAAGCAGCAAGGTACGGACAAGAAATGATGGCTTTCATGAAAGAGAAAGGATTGAATCCTCTAAAAAACCTAATTGTACCATTGGCACAGGCACCTCTGTTTATATCATTCTTTGTCGGACTTAGAGGCATGGCAAACTGTCCTGTAGACAGTTTAACCAGCGGTGGACTTTGGTGGTTTGTGGATTTAACAGTACCGGATCAGTACTTTCTTCTGCCTCTGATCACAAGTGCAACAATGTGGGCCACCATCGAGTTAGGAGTGGACGGAGGTAAACTTGACGCACAGAACATGCAAATAATGAGATACTTCCTTCGAGCCATCCCACTCATTATGATTCCATTCACAATAAATTTCCCTGGTGCCATACTTGTGTATTGGGTGTCCAGTAACTTTATTTCACTCGGTCAAGTTGGACTCCTGAAAGTGCCAGCGGTAAGAGATTACTTCAAAATTCCTAAACTATTGAAGCACAATCCTGATGCATTGCCAATAAAGAAGAAAGGTTTTGTTGATGGTGCTAAAGAATCTTGGACAAATATTAAGATTTCTCGAGAGCTGGCTGAAAGACAGAGGATAGACGAGATTTTGTTTACAAAGGCAGGAAAAGGGCCACTCCAAAAGACTTACAAAACTGATCCCACTAAACTAACGAGTGTGCAAGCAAAGTCAAAGTAGATAGTGATAATAGTTTTGATACTATCTGAGAGATTGTTTGGCAGATCCTGTTCTTTGCTAATTTGTAAGATCTAAATTGGATGCATCAAGCTAAAAAGGAATAATTTATTGAACTGGCAAGCAATCATTTAGGTAGAGAGAGAGGTTAATGTACAGTTAATGTACCCGAGTTAGTAGTTCACATAGATATGTATGTTGGTAAATATATTTTCTTTTTATTTTAACAATGGTTTCAAAATTCAATTAAAGCATCTATAGTTAGTATGGTAGTCCTATCCTATCTATCAATGTATAATGTATAATCTATTGATTTGAGTAAAACAACAAGATTTTGGTTTTTCGTTATATTTTAACTGAAAATAGGCTTAAACTAACCTTAGCTGTAATGTGATTGCAAAAGCTTTCTTATGTAACATAACATTAGATGTTAATAATAATTTTCACAAAAAAACTACTTTTCAAATACTAACGTTTCACAATCACATCACAGCTCTCATTTTATAAATGAAAATAATAGAGTATTAATAATAAAATAACAAATTGTCAAAACATCATTTCTATGGTATCCGACTGAATCATTTTAATAACATTTTTTTCATTCTTGTGTAGCCCTTCGTACTTACATCATACCTAAGTTGGACACAGTTAGAAAGTAAATATAACTATTGTTTTTAACCTTATTTCTTATAAAATATCGCCCGCTATTTATTTCATATTATGTACAGTAATTTACATCACAAGAGCTGCATGTTATGTATGGTGGCTAGTGGAGAAAACAATATTTCAATTTATCTATGTCTAAATATTTTCACACTCTAACTCTAACAAAAAGTGTATAAAGGAACTATGAATGTAAATGAGCACTAAATTGTATTTCTATGATCAAATCTAAGTTATGTGTTCACTCAAGTTTTCAAACATTCAAACACTCGTTGACTCACTATTGACATCTCTTTTACTCTAATGTGATTCAATAACAAAAGATAAATAGGTATGGAATTGACCTAAACATTTCAGTAATAATCTTAGAGAATCTTGCAATACTATGCAAGAACATGTGTTTTTTGACATTCATATTGAGCAATGTTTTCTGAGGATTAAAAAACTAAAGCAAAACCGAACATGCACAAAATAAACTCGCAAATTCTTCTACAAATGCAATAACAATAAATAAGTTATTATTTTATCATTATTCAACATTTACTATCACTTTATTAATTTAATTATTTCAATGACTTGGGGAAGACAAAATAAATGCTACTACAAACACTTTAGTGTGCCATACGTGGGTAAGTCTACTCGAGCTATTTTGAACCTAAAATACATCAGTAATTGTTTTAAATATTCAACTACGTCGCCCGTCATTGCGTAACAATTTCAATCCTATATTATTACGTCTGACAAACTAATAGTTATGTATTTTCCCGCATTCTGTTACATGTTATTCGCACACAAGCAGTGTTTACGAAAGTAATTTCAATTTGTCGATGTAATTGTTATCTTTGCGTCGCCCGCGAAAGGTTGCTTCTTCAACTTGTCGTTTGTTTCTAGTTTTGTACCACCATACATGTTACTTGCTCACAGCGCTAACTGAGTGACTGATGCTAGCTTACGGTTCTGCAAAGGAAATGAATACATAATAATGATAGATATAAAATGTTAAGAAGTAAAAAACAAAGCGCGTCTTAAATACACGTAAGTTAATTAGGGCGGCTTCGCACTTCGTCTCCGATCGACCGTACTAGAACCGAATACCGAGAAAATACAGTTAGTCCATAGTACTATTTCTATTCTGTCATCTGTCGATTATTAACCGACTTCCCAAAGGAGGAGGTTTACAATTCGTCCGGATGTTTGTTTTTTATTTTTTTTATTTTTTATGTATGTGCCTCGTAGCGCCTAAACGGATGGACCGATTTGGAAAATTATTTTTTTGTTTGAAAGGGTTTACCTTCCCATTGGTCCCATTGACACCAGGTCAGGATCTGATGATGGGATCCTGGAGAAATCGAGGGAACTCTTCAAATATTATAGGCAGACCTATAGTGATTTTTGTGTTTTTCATAATAACTCGTGCAAATGCACATGGTAAGCATAATATTGTGATGAGGAACTGATGAAGACCACATATGGCCACCAGATCTGCTCAATACTAGGTACAAATACAATGCGTGGCTGACGGGCAGGCAACGCATAGCCTAAACCGGTGGACCTAGAGCCATGAAACTTTGTACAGGGGTTCCTTAGTAGTGTGGGGAAGCACTGATATGGGATTTGACAAAATTAATTCCCCAAGGGGTGGGGGGGGGGGGATAAGGGGTTACAGTTTGTATTAAACTCAATCTAATCAAATAGGGTTTGTGGAAGTCGGTTTTTTCTAAAGTTTACTTTTTGTTTCAATTATTTACCATACATGAATCTTCATCCGTATTTCACGGGTTCGGATCGGACGTAGTTCGAACTGGGAGGGTTTCGCACTACGTCCTAGCTCCTCCAACGTTCACAAAAGACAGATCTTTTGTTCTGTTTTTTTTTAGGTTTTGAACTTCTCCAAAGTGGGTAGGATGAAAATCGCGGGCCGTGGACTTAGGCCGGACGGTAGACTGTACTTAAGTGTACTCAGAAGCAATCTAGGGTGAAAAAGTGTGTCAAACTGGAGCCGCCTGCTGTACACTCTTGGACTGGTGTACTCAAACAGCAGGCGGCTCCAGTTTAACACACTTTTTCACAGATTGCACACGGCAGGCATGTCAGTAGCCCACTTTAGTATTATCACAATGGCGATTTACGAGCGATTTGAAAGCGATGCGATTGCGCAGCGAACTCGCCGCGATGGCGCAGCGACTTCGCGGGGTGCGACCTGCGTTTTGGACACGCTAGCTGTGTGTCCAAACACTAGTGTGAGTGTCCGATACGCGGCGTGTTCGCCACTGCGCACTCGCTCCGCTTTCCACTCACTACTCGCTACTGTAAAGTGTGGGTATTCTGAGTGGGGCTGTGAAGTATTAGTGTAAAGTAGTGTCCAATTCTGTGTAGCGGCTCTGATTAGTAGAAATCGGTTATTGAGCGTCAAACAGCCAGTGAAGGCACGCTGCGAGTGGAGGGGGAGG